>CAHIKZ030001250.1:27500-92500 GCA_903632075.3 Acanthosepion pharaonis
AGGAAGGAAGGAAGGAATGGGGAAAGAGGTTAGGGTGGAGAAAGGAAAGAAGGAAGCAATGGGGAGGAAGGAAGGAAGGAAGTAAGGAAGGAAGGAAGGAAGGAAGGAAGGAAGGAAGGAAGGAAGGAAGGAAGGAAAGGGAAGGAAGGGAAGGAATAAAGGAAGGAAGGAAGGAAGGAAGGAAGGAATAAAGGATGGAAGGAAGGAAGGAAGGAAGGAAGGAAGGAAGGAAGGAAGGAAGGAAGGAAGGAAGGAAGGAAGGATGGAAAGCAAAAACAAGAAAATGATAGTAACAGAATGAAACTACAGCAGAACTGTAGGAAACTGTTGAAATGATAAAAAGTAAAAATGGAGAAATAAAATGAAAAAGAAAGAGAAAAACAAAAAATGAATAAAAAAAAAAGAAGAACGTACGAATATTAGAAATAAATGAAAGATAAAAATGCCATAAAGGCAGATACTGGGAAATACAAAGGAAAAGAAGAAAAATCGAGAAGAAAAAATGAAAGAGAAAAGAAAATTAAAGTAAAGTAAATGAAACGAGAAAAGGATAAAACTATTAGGGAAAAAAACAAGAAAGAATGACAAAAAATATAAGGATGAAGAAAAGAAGAAACAAATAAACAGGCAAACAAATGAACCAACAGGTAATTTTTCATTTACTTTCGGCCTTTATTCATTATCGTCTGCAAAACAATGGCAAATGTCGTTACTGGTTGTCACTAATGATATTTAACAAGCGTGCACATCTCCACCGTTTTTCTAATAAAATTTTCCATTTCATTGTTTTCGAGTCATAAATCTTTGTCATCGTCCAATCAGTAATTATGTGATCAACAATAGTCTCAAGGTGTTAGCTGCACTGCCCAAAATGCTCGTTAATTATAAAAGTAATTCTTCATTACGACACCAAAAATCGACCAATCAGTACAACGGGGACAAATATGCGAAATATATTTAAATGAAGTAAACTTTAAAAAATAAAGAAAAGAATCTGTAAAGAAACTGTGCAGAATTTGTAACATTTAAGTCAGATATTTTACTTTTATTCCTTAATGAGTATTAACAATTAGATCTAAGAGTATAGAATGCATAGTGTTGAGAAAAATGGCAGTATACAATGTTATAAGTTACAGATTAGGGCTGTCAAAATGAAACAAGTGAAGAAATTCAACTATTTTGTATAATGTAATAATATTTATAATCCCACATCAATTATTACTGAATTGTCTTAATGAAAGAAATAATATTTCTTGCAAAGATCTTCCTAAGCGACTACATATTAACTTTTGCTTCATATCCGAAACTTAAACAATTATTTGTCAACAGTCCGCCATTATGTATTATATAATATATTGTACACGTTATATTAATAATATATATTATTAACTTATATATCTATATCTACCTATCTATCTATCGATCTGTCTATCGATCTATCTCTCTATACATACATACATACATACATATGTAAATATATATATATATATGTGTGTGTGTGTGTGTGTATTTATTTATATATATATATGTATATATATTTAATATTATATAAGTTAAATTAAAATATAATATATATATATATATATATATATAAAGAGTCTTAAGGTGTGCTATATTTATGGGATAAATACAATATATAGATAAATACAAAGTCAACACTTAGAGGCGACAGTCTGTTTCATATATATATGCAATAGGCCACATATGCTGTTATTTTTCTCGGCTATTTATATATATACGGGTTAGTTGGTGCATTATGGGTATTCTATATGGCGGTTATTTTTACCGGGAATATATTTGTTTATTTAAAGATCAAAAATTATATATATTATATATATATATATATATATATATACGTCTGCGATAAATAATATATATTGTTGAGTATATATATATATATATATATATATATATATATATATATATATATATATATATATATATAATAAAAATCAAAATCAACATTTGATATTAAGCTCTTTTTTTTGGACGTCTGCCGAAATTTCCCATATGAGGTTATTTTGGCTTTTATTATTTAATAATCATTTGCTCTGTAATAATACATACATTGAGCTCTTTTTCTAGATCAGTTTTAATATTACTAGGATCCATTTTATATATATATATATATATATATATATATATATATATATATAACTTAGTTTAATAATAATGTACTGGGAAGTCCCATGAAAATTTCACGGTTTTCCTATTTGAATTTCCTGAATGAATCTTCATTTTTCAATTATTAATTGAATAGGCATATGACGTTCTATGAGAATAAAATATCCCTAATAATTCCCCTATCTCATCGTTAAATAAATGAGCTTAACAACCTTTTTTAAGCAAGTCGCTCCAAGCAAGGCGGGAGTGCCACTAGCACGCAAAGTTTTACATAGAGCGAGAGTAAATGGTTAAAAGGAGTATTTTGGAAAAGGATAAAAGGGATCATGGTCAAGTCATCAGAAGATGTCGATTGACATTACATTTGAATATTGGAACATTATAACTATCAGGAAAGCAAGTGATAGGAAAAAAGTTGACGGGAGGTGCGAGATAAGAAGCTGTTGGTGTAGAAGAGACGACAGTGAAAGGGTTGGACCGTGATGCCAACCTAGTACCCCGCTTAAGTTCATGCAGTTTGGGAACCAGTGAAAGTAGTTCGTCGGAGCAGTTGCCATGAAAATACTTGTAGAAAAGAGGGAAGCCACGGCACGTCTGTGAGATAGCGACCACAGACGGGATGCCAGATCAAGACGAACCAAGATGCATATCAGTCTCTAGATTTTGTCAAGCACCTCAAGATGAAGAGCGGGAGCACCAGATAACATATGGCAGCAGTATTTCATGCAAGGACCAATTGTTGATATGTAGAATTAACTTTAACAAAATATTGCAATAACAATCATAAATATGAATGATGATCGTTATTTTAAGAAGTGGGTACAAATGAAACGACACGACACGGCAATACAATATCTGGAGAAATTCCCTTATCACATGAGTAAATATTTGAGCTTTACAACTTTAAGAAAATGTTGCAATAACAATCATAAATATGAATGGTGGTCGTTATTTTAAGAAGTGGGTACAAATGAAACGACACAACACGGCAGTACAATATCTGGAGAAATGGCCTTTATCGCATCATTAAATATTTGAGCTTTACAACTTTAACAAAATATTGCAATAATAATCATAAATATGAATGTTTATCGTTATTTTAAGAAGTGGGTACAAATAAAACGACATGACACGGCAAGACAATATCTGGAGAAATTGCCCTTATCACATCATTAAATATGTGAGCATTGCAACTTTAACAAAATATTGCAATAATAATAATTCACTTAATCTGTTCCCGATTCTCTTGCAAGCTTTTTGGTCCCTTATCCAGTACAGTTTATGGACTACTTAAATAACTTTTCAATGTAAATGAAGGTTTTTTAGTAATTCAAGTAGATCACATTATTATGTTTTGTCAAACGCTTTGGCGGGATATATGAAACTACTATTTTTCTTATCAACTGTTCCAGCAAACATGCGATATAATTCTTGAAAATTAATCGAATCAAAATCGCATACAATGGCTGCCTAGAGGTTTATTTGCAATATTTTCGTTATTCTTTTTTTGATTTTCACGAACAAGATCTCGCCTGTTACAATCTCCGCTAATCTGTGAGTGTCTTTTGTATATTAGAATATTGAAACTTCGTCTGAGTAAGCAGATAATGCCATACCAGAATAGTCGGAGATATTAATCGCCATTAGACAATGCAAGATTACTAATAAGCTCCTCCCACCACTCCAAAGTAAAGCCAAAAGAACATTTTTCTGTTTTAAAAGGCTTAAATTTATCGAACAATTTACATTGGAATTATTCTTAAATTTTTTCTTCTGAAGAATCAATATTTTCTTCAACATTGTTTAATATGAATAAAGACAAGTATTTACATTATTCGGACTATTGTTCTCATCTTAGTCGTCATAAATATTACAACGTTTCGGCCGTTGTACGCTCCGGGCTTCTTCAGAGGGTTGGAATGTCGAACTGAACCCTTCATTTCGCTCACTAGGATAGACTGTTCTAGTTTGGAGAACTCGGTAGGTTTCGCTCTGGAAACGCAATCTGATACAGCCGGCCATATATAAAAATCATATCTGCCTGTTCACGATATGAATATCCTGCCATTGTTAAATCGAACTCTTCTCAGTTAACTCACTACTATACACGTTAAATGTTGAAGGCAGAGAATCAGAAAGGTACACGAATAACAAATGTAATCTAGCCTATATAGCCACACAGTGCCATCTACCGTAATTTCTTTAAGAAATTAACTGAAAAACGAAGGATTTGCGGACATGTAATTATATGGACATTTGTACTTGGTTTGATGTGAGAAACCTGCCCCACAAAGATTGTAAATATTTTTTTATATACACTATTTACATTATTCGGACTATTGTCGTCATCTTTATCGCCATATTTATTAAAAAATTTCGGCCGTTGTACGCTACGGCCTTCTTCAGAGGGTTGGAATGTCTAACTGAACCCTTTATTTCGCTCGCTGGGTAGACTGTTCTAGTTCCACGTTTAATGGATGTCAGTTATCAGTTATCCCCTGTTAATTCCCCTCTCCAAGTTCTCCACTGCCTTAACCGGACATTGAACTCTTTGGGTCCTGTCACTGGAACTAACCAACGCCTTTATCCACTGTGCCATGTGTCCTTGAGGAAATATAGAAGGATACTGAGTAATGACAAATTGAAAACTTTTCTTATCCGACGTGTTTCGTCCTCTGATACACTTTATCAAGGCAGATGTAAGGATTTTCTTTTGCAAACAAGTATTTATAAACAAAAGTAAAAATCTCAGAATGTTTAGCCTGATGAATATTTATGAGCGTTTCTTAAACTAAAACCTTTTTACATTTGTTTATAAATACATGTCGCAAATTAGAATCCTTATTTTTACCTTGATAAATTCCAGATATATATATTTTTCTCATACATGAAATTTTACACATGGTGTAATGTAAAAAATGTCTCAGAATTAACCTGTTGAAAAACAGAATCTGTATAAACCAAAAATGACAATAGGAAAAACTTTAGTTTTAGCCGACGAGTTTCGTCCAATGTGGACTTTTTCAAGGCAAATATTTCAATATATTCGAGAAACATGCAGAACAGTTTTTTTTTTAAAACAAAAACAAAAAACGTGCATCTATGAGCAGAAAAGAGACCTCAAAAATAAGAATTTAACAAATGTACTAATCATACATAGAAATAAATTCAACCACAATTTTCATTTGATAAATGCTACACCCATATAAAAAGAAAATAGTCCACTCAGAAAGAAAATCCTCAAGCGTGCCGCCATTGAATATTATCCATATATAAATCTAGGTTCAGATTTTTCACAATATCACCTTTCCTAAATGAATCACTACTCTCCCAAATCAACGTACACAACAAATATATCAAGAAATCAAAAGAAAACGAGTGACTCCGTCAACACAGCAATACAAACAATATTTCTACACTTGAAACTATTCTCTTCAAACATAAAGTAATTGACGTAATTTTTCACTTGACCATATGAATATACAATATCGTTTCTAAATTCTTCTAGTTGCTAACGACATTTTGTTTGTTGTTTATAGATATTTTGTTTCAAGAAATTCATTTCATTTTTATCCTTGAAAAAGTCCATATTGGACGACACGCGTCGGCTAAATCTAGTTTTCCTATTGTCTTTTGTTCCTTTTATATCTGGTGTAATGTATGTACTTGCTTTCTTCCTAGATTTAAATTTTGATTAATAAAAAAAAATCATATATGTTCTGTTCATTTTGTTGGCATTTAAGTGTAAATTTTGAAGTAAATTATTTGTGATTTAAAAAAGAAAAAAATATTAAACTTTAAATTAATTTAATAGTTCCTAAAAGAAAAATAAATCTTATTATATAAATATTATTTTCAGAGGATTGACAAGTTTTGATTTTAAGATCTTATGGAGCAGTAATAGTCTGTTAAATTAAGTAACAGACTTTTATGAATACAGGTGTAGTTTTTATCTTATTTTCTTGGTTTTGATCGAATATGGCATTATTTTCGAAAATATTTCCTTAATTTAGAAAAAATAAATTTTAAAGTGAGCTCAAGTGGAATTTACTGAAGAGGGGCTTAATTCGCATGTGTAATTGTCTGGTGTTACGCCATTGGTATTACCCATTACAGATTCTTGGAACCTAACCAGATAATTGCAGTCGATGTTTACTGCCAGCAACTGGATGAGAGGCACATGCAGTTAAGCAAAATGCAACCAGTACTGTTTAGTAGACGAAGTCCAATTCTACTTGATAGCAATACACGGCTAGTTATTAATATTCTTTGGATGGGAACATAGATTCGTAAGGGCCACTACACGATAAAATACGTTGGCGCCGATGTCTTCAGAGAAAAAAGCCATGAATCCAACTGCTTGGTTTTAACATATACTAGATGATTCCACGTTTAAAACTGATTCTATACAATCTTTCTGTTGTGGAGTTATTTCGCAGTGAAGTCTTGTATTTGTACTAAGTCGGTCCTAAAATAGGTTCGACGTACAAAACGTTAGGAACTTGATATAATAGGCATTACGCAGAGTAATCTTGTGGTGGTCGCTGATACTTTCGTATTCGACTAACTGTCGTCCGTCATCGACTCACTGACCGACTGACTCGTTACTTTTACCATTCCTGCTTATTATAGATGGGAGAGTCTATCAACTATAGAATAGGTGTGTTCCACCATACTTTCTGTCCTTATATTCTCCTTCGATACAAGGCTCTATAAAATGTAAATAGTTTAATGTAAACATTTTATCAAGCAAACCCAACTACGAATCATAATTATACTAATTTGTAGATACGTTCTGTATATAACGCAATTATTTTTTTAGACTAAAAGGGAAAAGCTGGAAGTGTACAGCATTACTGGAAGTTTGCATTTAACGTCAACTTATTCAATGTTCCGGGTATGTCATATATAACAAGATAGGGAGATACATAAAATCTTGCGAGGTCAAATTTGTTATCAACCATGAAATATTGCCTCGCAGGCATTATGATATTTTATTAAACTGCGAAATAAAATGTGGTAGCAAGTGAAAAAGATAAAGGAAGCTGAAACGGACTGAGGCATAGATGGAAATGAGTATACACATAAACACGTTGACATCAATATTTACATAGGTTTATAGACATATTGATTGGTATAATCACATCTTTACGCAAAAACTTTTTTGTTATATTAGAACGCTAATAAAGTTATAGAAACATTCACACACTCAATGTACACGAATATACCAGTACAGAATATGATGAAAGTAGTATATACGTATACATAGGTATGAAGGTATATAAAAATGCACAAGAATATATATATATATATATATTTGTATGCATACTCACAAACGTACATACACAAATATATATTTTAAGACATTTTTATGTTTATACATTCTTTTTATAGATACAAATATTTAAGTAAATGCTGTGTTTATAATAAACAACATTTATTGACCTAGATGTCCGAGAAATCTTCATAGAAATTATTCGTCCTGCAACAGGAATCGAACCTGTATCTTATACGGAACCGTTATCTAGCCTGACATGCATTTAACCGATTTGGCCACAGAGGAGCGTTCGGTTTGCGGGGTCGATTTTACTCTCTTTAAACTACAATCTTCCATGAATCTCTCACGTACATTCATATCTGCTCATGGCGTATCCAAATGTAAACAAATAACATCACACATTATGAAATGGACAAAGTCAGACAATTATTTTAAGACATTTTTATGTTTATTATAAACAGAGAATTTACTTAAATATTTGTATCAATAAAAAGAATGTACAAACATAAAAATGTCTTAAAATAATGTCGGACTGTGTCCATTTTGTCAACTGATTTTTAATAGAATCCTCTCGTAATTACGGACACTGTTCTTAGTATACTTCTTAAAAAAAGAAAGAAAATTGCCATGTTGATGCATATTCATTTTATTTCGAGAAAATTTCGACATTAGCAAGATGTCGTCATCAGAATAGCGTTTTTCACTTCACACGTAAAAATGTAATTTACAGATGAACGCAATAGTGTTGTCTTAGAAAAATGTTAAACTTTTTGGGATTTAGAAAAAGCAAGAAAATGCATAAACATGGTAATTTTCTTTCTTCTTTTAATAAGGATACTAAGAAACTTGTTTGAAATTACAAGAAGATCGTATTACAAATAAGTAGACAAAAATTGTCTAAATTATTTAATGAGACATGTCTTAATGAAAAAATGCTGCCAAAATATTGCACTATATATATATATATATATATATATATATATATATATATACATGCACACACATATGTAGAATAATGGACTCTCCCGTCGGTTTCAACGTATGAAGATTTGACAACTTAGTTGATTCAGTTATGAAATTGTGTGCGATAATCTGAAGTGGCATTTAAGACCCGCTAGTGATTTACAAAGGAGGACACATATGGAGCAAGAGTGAGGATTGTGAGATGAGATCACTGTTAGATTGGCTTTTAGATCTTGCTCTAGCTTCTTGAATATGATTCATACAAGAAATATATATATATATATATATATATATATATATATATATATATATATTCCATGTTGGGCAGTTCCTTTTGCCAACAAGCATGAAATCTCTCTTTTTGCAATTCACGTTTAGCCCTATCATCTTGCTTTCCTTCGCTACCTTCCGTAGGAGTTCTTCTAGTTTATTTTCTGTGTTAGCTCTCAATACTGTGTCATCTGCGTATCTTATATTCTTGAAGGAGAATGAATAAAAGAACGATTCTCAGGATATCAGAAGGTCGCGATTGACTTTGCATATGTATAAATTTTAATATATATATATATATATTAAAAATTATATTCTTGAAGAAGAAAGGACAATAAAAGAACGTATTTCAGTAAGACAGAAGTTAGCGATTGACTTTGCATCTGTATATTTTTTAAACTGAATTCAAGACTGTGGAAAATGCAAGAGGGATTTTTTTTCGTAAAAATTTTAATAATGAAGTTAATGATAATAAATAAACGGAAATTGTAGCTAAACATTATTGCTTTCATCTTACATGGACGCAGTTAACAGAGGGAGGAAAATTGTTTTTAATATGAAAATAGATTTAAAAAAAAGGCAAGAACTAAAATGTGTCAACAATGAACAAGCAATAACAAATAGACGGATATGAAAAATCAACTCACACACACTGATAACTTTATACACACACACGCCCCCCACACATGTCCGGAAGGACGTTTTTATATAGAAAAATAGACACGGAACAGAATAAAATTATTATATATATATATATATATATATATATATATATATATATATATATATATATATATATATCCTTGTTCTCATATATCTATATCGTTGGGTGCATAATCCGGAGTTCCTTAGACAGTGCCCCATACATAAGTAGAGCATTATTATAATAATATTTTTTGTTTAAAAATATGATTCCTTTGATACATAAGAGTTCTCATGTTTCAAAAACGAGAGCCGAAATCATCCGAATAATTATTAAAATTAAGTTGAATTGAGGTGTTTAGTCTCGTTTAGTCTTCAAGCGAAATTTTAGGAATAAGCTATCTTTTGGTTTACGTATGTTTTTAGGCATGGTCCGTAATAACATTCATTTTTGTGGTGGTGTCTATGCTAGTTTTCTCCGTTAAGTGGTCAGAGAGTTAATTCTTATCTATAGATTCATCATCTTCTAAGAGGTTTTGCTAAGGTTGGGTAGGGTATCTATTTCAAGGCTAATGTTTGCGGTCATCCTTTAGTTGGTTCCCAGTAAGGGATAATTTTATGGCGCGCCTACAAGTCGTTATGTGTCGGGAGGATTGTGCTTTATTATTGTTCATCTGATTATCTATTTATTTATTTTTTTATTCAAGTGGGTGTTTTATATACAAACCGTATTGCACTGAATTTCAATTTGTTTTTTGTTTTGTTTTGTTTTTTGACGACTGCAGAAAGGGTTTTTCCTATTTAATGATTTGGCTAAGCTTTTAAGACTTTTATTAAGCTATGGGATTTTTTTTTTTATTTATGCTAATTATTTAATGCGAAAATTTGTTGATGTCGGCAAAAAACCGTTAACTCCTGCCTATGGTTTAAAAAAAACTACACATCATTAAATTTCTAAATAATGAAAAAAATTTATATAATATATATATATATATATATATATATATATATATATATATATATATACTCCTTCTTCTGTTCTGTGTCCATTCATCTACTTTTCTACTGTTCCGTGTCCATTCTTTTTTTTCTTTTTCTTCTTATTATCATTATTATATTATTATTATGATTATTATTATTATTCACCTTCTCCTCCTCCTCCTCCTCCTTCTATATGGTGCGTCCCTTCAGGGCATAAGCGATCATGATTCTCCATAACCTCCACTTTCCTGTGGCTCTTGGCAGTCTTTCTCGTTCTACCAAGCCCGCCCCCCGTTCCGAAATCAATTCACACAAGTTCGTCAGTTAAGTGGCTCGCTGTCTTCCCTCATTCCTCTTGCCCTCAGTATGCTCTGTGAGAATGAAGTTTTCCAAACTTCTCTTTCGACATTATGTGTATCTTCTTGTTTCTGAATATGAGTGTTCTTTGTGTGACTATTTTGTTTAAAATTCTAGCCACGCCCATGTATTATTGATATACATATAAGGATATGGAGAACAGAATGACAAAAATGGAAAACTCAGTAACGTGTTTAGGTTTGTGAATGAACATTTTCTGGCGTTTTCTGTATATTGAAGTCTTTGAACAAACTTACAAAGTTAGGGTCGCAGAAGACCGACAAAAATATAATATTTATATTATATTACATTCGGACAGTTGTGCTTTTTTTTCTTGTGATTAACTCTTAGTCAAAGATAATTCAGACAGAAAAGTATATATATATATATATATATATATATATATATACACATTTATGAACAGACTCAGATAGATAGATAGATAGATAGAAGTTGAGAGATTTATGAACAGACTCAGAGAGATAGATAGATAGATAGATAGATAGATAGATAGATAGATATGAAAAGAGAGCGAGATGATTTGACAGAGATTTTTCGACGCTGATAGATTGATATAGATATTAATAGAGTTAGATAGATAGATACGAATATACTGTGATAGATACTAACATATATATATATATATATATATATATATATATATATATATATATATATGATCAAAGGATTAAATATAGATAGATAGATAGATAGATAGATAGATAGATAGATAGATAGATAGATAGATGTCGGGATTGAGAGCGTGAGGATAAGTTGTAAGCCACGAAAATAGATAAATCCACAGATATCTAATTATCGATGCACTCAACTAAAAATGACGTTCACAAACCATAATATTGACGAACAGCTAACAACATTTTAGTTGGTACACTGATTTTGTTTTTCTTTTCTTTCTTTCTTTTTTTTTTGTTTTCTTTCCTGGCCAAAAAGCGACGAAGTGAAATTTACTAATAATAAAATCAGGCTCAAAGGCTCCAGAACATAAAAGAAAGCCAACCACTCGCTTATGATTTAATGATTACCCGGCGAAAATAGAAGGTTTCTTTAAAAGACTGGGTAGTATTCTGGCAATAGAGAAAAATCACATGCACAGGATTCAATGAAGAGCGAATATGAACGTACACGTCTTTCTTTTTAAAATCAATCCACACTAAGCAAGGCGATAAAGCCACTACGACGGAAAAGGCTATTGATAGTGAAAGAGAATTTAGAATGAACCAGAAACCCAACAGTCAACAGGAAATAAAAAAACGATAAACCTTTACTCCTAATCAAAAGATGGGGAGGAGTGTGAACGGGGCACTATCTTGTTTCTTGGTTGTTTTTTATCATGATTATAATGTGGACTCTGACCAACAATTGGTTATATATATATATATATATATATATATATAAAAGACATTTTTGGTTATATATATATATATATATATATATATATATATATAAAGACATTTTTGTTTCTTTTTATAGATACAAGTATTTCAAGTAAATGTTATTTTATAATAAACAGTATTAAATAACATTTACCGGCCTGAATGTCCGAGAAATTTTCATAGAAAATATTCATATAGGATGCAGGTTCGAATCCTCAAAGCGACGAATATTTTCTATGAAAATTTCTCG
The DNA here is from genome assembly GCA_903632075.3 of Acanthosepion pharaonis. Taxonomy (NCBI): domain Eukaryota; kingdom Metazoa; phylum Mollusca; class Cephalopoda; order Sepiida; family Sepiidae; genus Acanthosepion; species Acanthosepion pharaonis. The sequence continues at coordinate 39,760 of CAHIKZ030001250.1, forward strand.
AACATTCAGGCCGGTAAATGTTATTTAATACTGTTTATTATAAACAGAGCATTTACTTAAATACTTGTATCTATAAAAAGAATGTTAAACATAAAATGTCTTTTGATAAATTGTCGGACTTCGTCCATTTTATATATATATATATATATATATATATATATATATATATATATATATAATATCAATTTCGTAAGTGGTAGGGATTATTTCAAGGAGGTATTTTTAATGTAAAAATATTAAAAAGTCAAATCTGGATTCAGCTCGTTCAGTGAAAAAGTCAGACGAAAAATAAAAAAATAAAGAATTAAAGAGTTTTAAAGAATTAAAGAAAGAAAGAAACAAACAAAGAATGAAAGGAAAAAAAAACAAAGAAAGAAAACAAAAAAGAAGAAAGATGAATTCAAACAGAGCAAGAGGGAGTCAGAGAGACCGGGGGGACGTGTGTTCCCTTACTTTGAACGAATACTGGAGATTAAAAAAAGAGATTTATAACGAGAAGAGTAAGGATAAATAAAGGTATAAATAAAAAAAAATCCTTCTTTCTCACGTGTGAATTGGAATGGAGAAAGTTAACTTCCAAAAGCTAAGCAAAGTATTCAGAAAGTGGAACATTTCGTTAGAAACAGAAAACATACAGACGTGTGCATCACTCCCACACATATATATATATATATATATATATATATATATATATATATTATATATAAATCACTTGATTTCAAATATGGTTTTTTTTCGCTACACAGTTCCAACCATGTTTCAAAAATAGAACCTAAACACACCCCGAATTTAATTTTGCAATTAAATTAAAAGCATTAGTTCCATTTCATCTTCAAGCGAATTTTTGTTCAATTTAAGTAGAATATTCTGTAACCATGGAAACAGGATTTTAGCTGTGTCTTTAAAACCCGGTAATTTTTAAAAGTTACTCCAAAATTCGCTTGAAGATGAAATAGAACTAATGCTTTTAATTTAATTGCAAAATTAAATTCGGGGTGTTTAGCTTCTATTTTTGAAACATGGTTGGAACTGTGTAGCGAAAAAAACCATATTTTGAATCAATTAATTTATAATATTAATGCTCTGTAAATTTACATTGAGCACTATTTTGTAAAAATAAAAATATCTATAAGAACACCGGATTTTATATCTTACTGTTCTTTTTTTTTAAGCAATATATTATATATATATATATATATATATATATATATATATATATATATATATATATATATATATATATATATTTATCGTGATGAAATTAATCATAAACGGTAAAGCATGTTAATCATTAATTAATCATAGCTAAAGACCGGAAGCTCATGAAAGATTGTTGAAAATATATATATATGAAAATTTTCAGAGTTGTTTATAGAAAAGACAATATTTAAAAATATGAATGACAATAGGAAAACTGGAGCTATTTCATTAAACAAAGTAACTAATATTTACACAACAATATCGTAAAATGCAAAGAAAATGATTGAATCCGTCAACACAGCTAGAATGACAATATTCTCCACACGTGACAGTAACTGACATTATTTTCAGTTAACAATATGAAAATAGCGTTCTCTACATTCCTCCAGTTGCTAAGAACATTCTGTTTTTTGTTATTATTAGTTACATTGTTTAATTAAATTCATTTCGTTTTTTGCTTTGAGAAAGTCCACATTAGACGAAACGCGTCAGCAACTACTACATTTTTCTATTGTCATTTATATATTTATATATTTTCGAAACGAGTCTAGTTATTTATATATATATATATATATATATATATATATATATATATATATATATATATATAATCCTCTTCTTCGACGTATGAGTACCTTTCAGTTCAGATTTAATGTTTATGTTTCGTATGAGACAACAATCCTTCACGGATTTTACAAACAAGTCCACATGAAAGACATACTGAAGGGTTGAGCAACATATGGCCTGATGTATTAACCCGAGATTTAGTGTTAATTTAATTCTCTCAGATCGTTGAGACAATTCTTGTCAAAGCTAGTCATACCTCGGGGAGCAGTGTTTCTCTAGTTTGCTCGGTTTTCAATAGCGACCAATTATATCTCTCTCTCTCTCTCTCTCTCTCTCTACCTACTATATATATATATATATATATATATATATATATATATATATGTCATTACAAGATCATTTTCTAACTGATTCTTCACCTTCTCTAGCCTTGTAACTTTCTGTCCTGGAGTAACAAAATGCCTAACACGTTTCGCGTACGATTTCATTTTCAAGTCTTTTTTTCACTGTTCTTTGGACTCTCTCAGCTGAAATTCCTACATCACGTGTCAAACGTCTTATGAACCGAGTTGCATCTTTTCTAATTGCTCTCGTTAGCTCAAAATTGAAATGATGATCATGTTGTGACCTCCTAATCCAGTTTCCCTCTCTACTGTTCCTTCTTTGTTAAATTTGGTTCTTGAAAGGACTCTGAATATTGAAGCCAGGTATGAATGTTTGTACCATTACGGAAGACCTAAATGATCTTTTTTTACTATCACCGTTGCTAATTTTATAAGATCGTGTCGTTGACACAAAATGATTTTAACCTGTTCTCTTTTGATACTCAAAGGGTCTTTCACTGATTCTTGCGCAAAATGGTGTCAAGATAGGTAAACATCTTATATGAAAACTTGGAAAAAAAGAAACTCAGATTAGCGTTTTTTAGATATTAAACATTTGTAGGATGAACAATTATCGCATACTGTTACACGATTTAGACAATTTTGCTGTTACACCCGTTATGTGTGTTTATGTTTGTGTGTGTATGTTTGTGTGTGCATGTTTGTGTGTGTATGTGTGTGTGTATGTTTGTGTGTGTATGTTTGTGTGTGTATGTGTGTGTGTATGTTTGTGTGTGTATGTTTGTGTGTATGTGTGTGTGTGTATGTTTGTGTGTGTATGTGTGTGTGTATGTTTGTGTGTGTATGTTTGTGTGTGTATGTGTGTGTGTATGTTTGTGTGTGTATGTGTGTGTATGTTTGTGTGTGTATGTGTGCATGTGTGTATGTGTGTGTGTATGTTTGTGTGTGTATGTGTGTATGTTTGTGTGTATGTGTGTGTGTATGTTTGTGTGTGTGTGTGTGTGTGTATGTGTGTATGTTTGTGTGTGTGTGTGTGTATGTTTTGTGTGTATGTGTGTGTATGTTTGTGTGTGTATGTGTGTGTATGTGTGTGTGTATGTTTGTGTGTTTATGTGTGTGTGTATGCTTGTGTGTGTATGTGTGTGTATGTGTGTATGTGTGTGTGTATGTTTGTGTGTGTATGTGTGTGTATGTGTGTGTGTGTGTGTATGTTTGTGTGTGTATTTAGGGAGCAATTACTTTTACATACAAGTTTCTTTAAAAACGACTGATAAGTTATTTCGGTTTAGGTTTTTTATTTAATTTTTCTTTGATCGGAACGAATATTTTTTTTTTCTTTTCTGGGAAAGGTACGAATCGATCTTTTCAGCTATTTATAAAATAGCAGAACAAACTGTGTTCCATAGCCTTGGATCGTAACCAGTCTAGGAGAAGTTACTCTGAATTCAAACTACAAAGGTTATAGGAAAATAACTTAATAAAAAATTCCAGCTCTAAAAGGAGGGAGAAGTTAAACTCAACATCCCGTGTGCAAATGTGTACTGGTCGATGGTCAACATCATGGTCACACATGAGCACTGCGGCGGCCATACCTAGGTCAATCGGGATCGATCTGTCAGCTACACTTTATAAGGGTAGTCAGAGTGTTTCACGGACCGACCGGTAAACCGTTCATTGCTGTCAGATTCTCAGCCTCGGCGGACAGGAACCCGGACGAGCCTTTGCCGAAGGGCAGAGTTTCGTCTGGGTAGGTAGACAGGCCTTGAAACTGATTATATGTGTTCAAAGGGAACATTATTCGGACTATTGTCTTCATCATTGTCGCCATATTTATTACAACGTCTCAGCCGTTGTACGGTCCGGCCTTCTTCGAATGTCGAACTGCCTTAACCAGGTATTGAACTCACACTTTTTGGATCTAGTCACTGGATCTAACCAACGCCTTTATCCATTATGCCATGTGTCCTTGAGGGAAATTAACAGGAGATAACTGATAACTGACATCCATCAAACATGGCACTTGAAACTAGAACAGTCTACCCCAGTGAGCGAAATAAAGGGTTCATTTCGACATTCCAACCACCTGAAGAAAGCCGGAGCGAACAACGGCCGAAATGTTGCAATAAATATGTCGACAAAGATGAGGACAATAGTCCGAATAATGCAAATAGTGTACATAATACCGCATCTCAGAACATAGACATATATTGACCCAAAGAGTTGCGAGTTCAATACCTAGCAACTGCAGTGGTGAACGAAAACTTAGAAAATTGTGTTAAAGGGAGATAATGGAGACATCCGGAAGCGGCATAGCAGGTGGAACTAGAACAGTCTACATTGGTGGCTGAAATAAAAGGTCAGTTCTAAATTTTAGTCGCTTGATGAAGATTTACGAAGTTCTGAAGATTTTGGCCAAGGAGGTCTCTCTCTCTCTCTCTCTCTCTGTGTTTGTGTGTGTGTGTGTGTGTGTGTATATATATATATATATATATATAGAGAGAGAGAGAGAGGGGGGAGAAAGAGAGGGGAGAGAGTGACATAGATATGAAGACGGGACAGATAAACAGAAATTTAGCGTACAACTGCACGCACGCACACACACGCACGCACACAGACACACACACACACACACACACATGTGTGTGTGTGTGTGTGTGTGTGTGTGTGTGTGTGAAAATATATAGAATAGGAAAGAACTCGTTAGGTAAATCCAAAGTTCTTTAGTATTTTTGTCATTATTTTTAAAAAATAGTGCTTGATACAAAAGTAGAGCATAAATATAATTATTTATTTAAAAATAAGATTCCAACGCTACATAAGAGTTGTCATGTTTCAAAACAAGAGCCGAAAATTTCAATATAATTATTTGAATTAAATTGAATTAAACTACCAAGCTCTGTTCCATCTTCAAGCGAAACTTATTTTGGAATAACTTCGGAATTAACTTTTGGAATTAACTTACGCATTTTATAAGCATATTCATTATTGGAATTAAAATTACTATGGTAACGGCTAGATCAATCATTTAAAGAAAATGGGCGTAAGGGTTGATAATTTGTATCAATATCTCAGTTACATCTAAAGACGTCAAGTCAGGGTAAGCTTGGGGTGTCTAAATTTTAAGCGAAAGATGACATCGTCTAGTCTGGTTAAGTGTCTATGGAGGTTTATTTATTTTATATATATATATATATATATATATATATATATATATATATACATATTCAATTGAGGGAAAGAACTTATGTAGTAAAAATCAGAGCATATACTTTCAGAAAAATGCTCAATACAAAGTAGAGCTATATATTATTATTATATTTTTATTATAAGAGATTATAATAAAAACATTTTGAAATGCTAAACAGAAGCATTTACGTTTGAATACTATGTTTCTTACCATCCCCATACAATCATAGTATTAAAACATGAAATCTTTTGTATAGTGATTTCAAAATGCTATATTATAATCTCTTATGATAAAAATATATTATTATTATTAATAACAATGATATATATATATATATATATAAATGTAAAAGTGAACATTGAAGTCAACACTTAAAGATGACAGTTTGTTTCATGCTAGACACAATCGTCAGGCAATATATATATAATTTCTACATATATATGCGCTCAAGATCAGTGATCTAGCTAACGTAATCAGTCATATAGATATGAGTTTGTAACCCTGATTTCAAGCGTGAAACGTAGGGTTTCAAACTCAAAATATATATATATATATATATATATATATATAGAATACCAATGGCCTTATAGATATAAGCAACTATACTCGTCCAGCAAAACCTTAGGTATTTTAGCGTGTAAATGAACAAACCAATACCCAAGGGGAAAAAAGAGGTTAAAAAACAACTAAGAACTAAATCGAAAACCGAAAAGAGAAAATATACAAGTAAAATAAATTGACCTAAATTCATCCAAGTAAATAAATAAACAAACCAATCCCGATAAAGTTACCGTTAGAAAAAACAAATAAAGATAATCAACCCAAATAAACACAAATTAAAAACTGTTCCTGCCCAAATAATAGTTAGTATAAACTACAACAACCAACCCCAAAACCGAACAAATAGCTTTAATTAAATCCTCAAACCAAAACAAAACTATTAAATAAGTGATATAAACAAATTTTTACTACGTTAATAAAAACACCGATTAGAAAATAAGTGAATAAATAAATAGAATAAGAAACAAAAAATAAAATTAAATAAAAACAAGCAAAATAATTTAACCCAAATAAATAAATAAACGACTTCCGGTAAAATAACCGCCATAATCGACCCACAATGCACCACTGACCCGTATATGTATAAATAGCCGAGAAAAATTATAGCACACGTGGCCTAACGATTGCATATAGCATGAAACAGACTGTCGCCTCTAAGTGTTGACTTCTATGTTCATTTTTATATATATATATATATATATATATATATATATATATATATATATATATATATATATATATTAGGGGTGTGTGTGTCTGTTTATTCTTTATATAGTTATATATGTTCTTATTGGTTAGACGTCTTCAATTTGCTATCACTTTTATATTTGATTAAACAGTGAAATCAATATCAACCGACTTAGATCAGCAGGAGCTACTGGGTTTACGAATACTCTCTCACTCACTCTCTTTCTCGCTCTCGCTCTCTCTCTCTCTCTCCCCATATATATGTATATATATATATATATTGCTGGATGTGAAAGATTAATAGAATGAAATTTAATGATTTACTGATAGCAATGTGTAACAATTATTGATTTTGCTTATCTTTGTTCAGTAATTGTTATTTCTTAATTGCTTCTGTCTCGAAAGCAAAGAAAATTATTCCCTTCAAAATTTTTCTTTTGTGACCTGGACAATTTATGTTTTGAAACTAACTCGTTTTTCATTATATTTCAGAAAGATTCGCCGTTGAATTGCTGATGGTGAATTTTCTAGAATTTTCTAAAAGTTTCAAAAATTTCCCGAACGAAGGCGTCTGGCACCAGTATTGTTCAACAGCGTTACTATAGTTGTATATGCGATTACAAAGTCTCTACTACAATGGGCATTACGAAAGTGACAACAAGTATTCTTTGACGTCCCAAAACCTTCAAAGTCTATATTGATGACGCTCATCTTGGTAAATTCAAGGAGAACATAGGGACGTACTCAGGAGACCAAGGTGAGTACTTCCACCAGCATATACGAGACTTTGAACGCCGCTATCTAGGATCGTATAAAGAAGACATGACAAGAGATTAAATTTGTGAAAGCAATTTCCAGTATAAGCGTTAATTGCAAAAAAGAAAAAAAAACTAATCACCTCGACATTATTTACATTATTCAGACTATTTTCCTCATCTTTGTCGCCATATTTATTACAACGTTTCGGCCGTTGTACGCTCCGGCCTTCTTCAGGTGGTTGGGATATCGAACTGAACCGTTTATTTCGCTCACTGAGGTAGACTGTTCTAGTTCCATGTGCCATGTTTAATGGATGTCAGTTATCAGTTATCGCCTGTTAATTTCCCTCTGAATGTTCTCCACTGCATAAAGGTGTTAGTTAGATCCAATGACAGGACCCATAGAGTGTGAGTTCAATACCCTGTTAAATATGGCAATTATTTATATAAATATTTTAATGGCAATGGAAAATTATATATAGCAATTACTTATATACACGGTAAGCGTTCCCCAGAATCCCTCCTCAGTTTTGTCTCATTGTGTCTTTATTCATTGTGCCATGTGTCCTTTAGGAGATAACTGACATCCATTAAACATGGTATGTGGAACTAGAAAAGTCTACCCCAGTGAGCGTAATTAAATGTTCAGTTCGACATTCCAACCACCTGATGCAGGCCGGAGCGTACAACGGTCGAAACGTAAAAGTGAACGCAATCGTCAGGCCATATATATGTAGAAATTATATCTATTGTCCTCATCTATTATATCTAGTAGAAATGATATCTCTTGTCCTCATCTTTGTTGCCATATAGATATGGCGACAAAGATGAGTACAATAGTCCGAATAATGTAAATAATGTAAAGACGAATCCTGTTCAGTATGTTCCAAAATCGCCAGTGAAAGCGACTTTGGATAACTTTATGCAAGCATATGCAATGAAAGCGCGCGTTGTTCAGTATATTACAAATTAAGCAATATTAGATCAATTTAACCAACCATATGCAAGGCGAGAGTTGGTTTATATACCCCACAATAATCACTGATAGGTGCCTTGGAACAAGCAGCCACGAGCACTAAATACGAGGTTTTTCTTTTTCAATATACCAGCTCTAAAATTGATGTTGGATCAATTTAGGCAACCATAAATCGGGTGTTGTTCAGTATATTCCAAAATTTATGAAAGCATAAGCACTAAAGGTGACCATTGTTCAGTATATCCCACTATAAAAATCAATGACCAGCTTTCTTCAATATATGACAACATATTCGATTCGTCCCACACCATGCACTAAAGGCGATGATTTAAAAAATATATCACACCCTTTGTGCTAACAGCGAATGCTGTTCAATATATCTTGTCATATATACAAAAATCGCGCTTTTTTCAATATATCCAACCATAAGTACTAAATCAAGAATTGTTCCATTGATCCCACCCTCCGTAGTACTGGTGAACGTTGTTGAAAATATTCCAATATAAATATGTTATATACCGTACCTATAAACACTAGTGGGTATATCCCAATCCTCATAACACTATTGTAAGGGTAATATAGACCACCACTAGCTGTGGTTTACCTACTTCACGGCGCTAGCGAGTATTGTATTTTGTTGATGTTATAAAGATTACCATTTCATTTCCAACCTCCGTTTTGGTTATTCCCCATTCAGTAACCCTCTCTAGGTTACCTTGTTTTTGAGATAGGTGAGCCTTGTTTTTTTCGTTTTTGTTTTTTATATATATATCGTACCACAATCACCAAAGGCGAGCGCTGGTGAATATATCCCACTATAAGTGCTGAAGATAGGAGTTGTTAAACTTATGGAACAATTAGTACTAAGACTAACCTTTGTCTAATATATTCCACAGTCAGCACCAAAAAACAACCTTGAGCCGACTTATGTATCCATTAAAGGTGAGCTTGTTCAATATACCCTGCAATCAGCACTGAGCGCGACACTGTTAAATTATGCGACCCTAATGATTAAAAGTGGGTGTTGCTGAAGTTCATGCATTATGAGAAATAGAAGCGAATGTTGTTTAACATTTTTTTAATCATTTCAGCCCAAGCAAGGCGGGAAGGCCACTAGTATACAGAGGGGGGGTACAGAGAGTGAAAGTGGCTGAAAAGACTGGGCATAGGAGGGAGGTTAAAGAAAAGGATAAAAGATGAACGGGATTTACGATGATGTTTTGAAGCTTCATTTAAATTTTTAAATATTGTGGTTCTCAGGGAAGCAAGTAAACAAAAGGATATTCCACAGGCGGGAAGTGCGAGAAACGCAACTGTTGGAGTAGAAATGGCGGTTACATTTAACTATTTAAGCAGTAAAAGGGTGGGACCTAGAGGTTAATTTAGTAGCACGCTTAAATTCACAGTCGGGGAATAGGAAAAGAGTTTGTCAGAGCAGTTGCCATGAAAATATTTGTAGAAAAGACAGAGGTAAACCACATCACATCGATGAGAAAGTGACTGAAGTCGAGATGCCAGGTCAGCATCGGTTATATTGCCGATTCTTCTTTGGATTTTGTCATGAACCTCGAGATGAATACCAGGAACATCAGACCAGATGTGGCAACAATATACATTGCACGGACGAATGGTAGATTTTTAAACGTGCAAGATGGACTCTTTAACAGTTTTGTTCAGTTTATCTTAACATAAGGACTAAAACAGTGTTCAATTTGTAACATATCCCAACATAAGCACTAAAATCGGGAATTGGTCAATGTACCTAACCATAATCATTAGAGGCTAACCTTTTCGGAAGGTGTGGAGAGTCATGATCACATCATGAAAATGCATAGACCCTAGAGGAAGAATTGTATAATATTATATAAACCCGACTTTTCTCATAGATTTCTCATAGATAGATAGATAGATACATATGAACGGACTGATAGATAGATAGATAGATAGATAGATAGATAGATAGATAGATAGATAGATAGATAGATAGAAGCCTAAATTATGTATGATCAGACATGGGTAGATTGATGGATAAGAGCAGAGATAGGTAGATAGATAAGAGTGTTGACAGACAATAATAGCTGGTCGCTCGTATTCGAGGCTACCCGTCTACCAGGGCGGCTATTGCAGACGCTCGCTCAGGCACATTTGTGTTTGATCAACACCCACAGTTTATTTATACTTATTATGGTTTATACTGCAACTATGCTGAGCAGAACTTCGTTACAGATTCTGGGGAGAGCATATTATCTAGCGTGATCAACAATTTGAACAGCACGCTCAAGCTTTTGCAGCTTTGTGATAGCACAGCTATCGTCATCCCTTAAGAGTTCGGTCTACCCAATTTCACTCACAAGGCTTGGATCAACCCGTTGACGCTGGGATCGACCTCAGTCTATAACATCAGTAAATATCCTTCCTGACAAATCGAGCATGGTGAGATTAGTTCTAACTCTTTGGTCACGCGCCCATCAGATAGATAGATAGATAGATAGATAGATAGATAGATAGATAGATAGATAGATAGATAGAAGCTTAAATTATATACGATCAGAGATAGATAGATAGATAGAGAGAGATAGATAGATAGAAGCTTAAATTATATACGATCAGAGATAGATAGATAGATAGATAGAGAGAGAGATATATATATATATATAGATAGATAGATAGATAGATAGATAGAAGCTTAAATTATATACGATCAGAGATAGATAGATAGATAGATAGATAGATAGATAGAAGCTTAAATTATATACGATCAGAGATAGATAGATAGATAGATAGATAGAAGCTTAAATTATATACGATCAGAGATAGATAGATAGATAGATAGAGAGAGAGAGAGAGAGATAGAAGCTTAAATCATATACGATCAGAGATAGATAGATAGATAGATAGATAGATAGATAGATAGATAGATAGAAACCTAAATTATATACGATCAGAGATAGATTGATAGATAGATAGAAACCTAAATTATATACGATCAGAAATAGATAGATAGATAGATGTCTAAATTATATACGATCAGAGATAGATAGATAGATAGATAGATAGATAGATAGATAGTAAGTAAGTAAGTAAGTAGTTTTTATTCATATTAATTTTCTTCGTTACTCATAAATTTTCTCTGTAGTATTGCCAGCATTTGATAATGGAGCCAGATGAAAAGTACTAAAATTATAACCAATAATTAAATAAAGTTATATAATGGAAACTAACTTTTTCAAAAACAATCGTTTCTTGTGTATCATTAAAATATATTAATTACTTAGTGTTCTATTCATGTATCGAATCCTGTAATTTCTATGGATCACGCTTACAATTAGAATTACAAATGATTACTTTTTATAGCTACTTTCACTGATGACAAGCGATTAAATTAGACGGCAAGAAAGTCCGCTGAATCAACGACTGTTGCGATCGATACTAAAGTAATTAACGAAAGTTGTCATATCACTTAAGGGGTACATGAATATATAAAAAAGATCTTTGTAAAACAACTGAAACTATAATCAATATCTAGCTTGGACTCAAAGAAGTATAAATAGTTGAGTGAGAGCGGCTTTTGTGATGAGATGCGAGAAGGCAATATTTAATGTCAATGAAGAATGTCATGATCTTAAATGTTAATTAACATCACCTCTTCGATTCCGTTACGTGTGAGACGGACAGTTTGAAGTGAGTAATAAATAAACGTCAAATTAAACTTCTCCTTTACAAACTATAAGTTCTGATCACAGCTGTACATTTCCAGTCAGAATTAAGGTCTCCAAGTTAAAGCTGATTTAAACAGTCAAGGGTAATTTCCCCGATACGCCGAACTCCACAAAAATACAGCTTGAAAAACATTGGAAAGCTCTTTTTGTTGCAAAATTATTCGTCTTCCCCTACATGTTGTTCTTCTGTGTACAGTGTCCCGTCAGGACGTCGGTGATCATGGTTCTCCACAATATCCAGGATTTTGTAGTTCTTAATAAATTTTCTCTTTTGGTTCAAAGTTGATCTGCCATCCATTTACACAAGTTCGCTAGGTAGGTTAGGCGTGGTTTTCATCTGCACACCCTGCTTTCAGTATCAAAGTTTCCAAGCCCTCTTTCCTTATTGCGTACACGAGAAATCTCAACAAGCTATTTCTTTTCATTTTCACCCTGAATTTTGATTCGGGGTGGTTGAAAAGAAAACACCTATTTTATTTTTTGGATTCTATCGTTTAACTGAAATTTTTATAATTTTCACCAGACGAGAAAGTCCATCATACATGAAATAGGAAGTTTCTTTTCAATCAACCTGCAGTAACATTCATAAATATGAATGTTGGTCGGTATTTTAAGAAGTGGGTACAAATGAAATGACATGACACGGCAATACAATATCTGGAGAAATTCCCTTATCGCATCATTAAATATTTGAGCTTTACAACTTTAACAAAATACTGCAATAATAATCATAAATATTAATGTTGGTCTTTATTTTAAGAAGTGGGTACAAAGGAAACAACATGACACGGCAATACAATATCTGGAGAAATTCCCTTATCGCATCATTAAATATTTGAGCTTTACAACTTTAACAAAATATTGCAATAATAATCAGAAATATGAATGTTGGTTGTTATTTTAAGAAGTGGGTACAAATGAAACGACATGACACGGCAATACAATATCTGGAGAAATTCCCTTATCGCACCGTTAAATATTTGTGCTTTACAACTTTAACAAAATATTGCAATAACAATCATAAATATGAATGTTGGTGGTTATTTTAAGAAGTGGGTACAAATGAAACGACATGACACAACAATACAATATCTGGAGAAATTCCTTATCACATCATTAAATATTTGTGCTTTACAACTTTAACAAAATATTGCAATAACAATCATGAATATGAATGTTGGTGGTTATTTTAAGAAGTGGGTACAAATGAAACGACATGACACAGCAATACAATATCTGGAGAAATTCCCTTATCACATCATTAAATATTTGTGCTTTACAACTTTAACAAAATATTGCAATAACAATCATGAATATGAATGTTGGTGGTTATTTTAAGAAGTGGGTACAAATGAAACGACATGACACAGCAATACAATATCTGGAGAAATTCCCTTATCACATCATTAAATATTTGTGCTTTACAACTTTAACAAAATATTGCAATAACAATCATAAATATGAATGTTGGTCGTTATTTCCATAATTGGAAATTTACAGGATTTTTCATTTCAGTAAAACATACGGTAGACACTTCTATATTCTCTTTATTCTTTCTTTCTTTCATTCATTTTCTAACTGAAATCAAGTATAGTCTCTGATATGGGATTTTTTTTGTTTGTTTTTTTTTCATTCAATAAAAACGGAACAGTCCATTATTTTTTAATTATTGACGCGAGACGTTAAACACTTCTATCTTCCTTTTTTCTTTCATTTCCAAGCTGAATCTAAATACACGGTGATTGAAAAGTTATTCCCTCTTTTATGTACAATGGACACTCTCATCAAACTATAATGTTTACAAAACGGGAGAGTCCATCATACATAAAATAGGGAGTTTCTTTTCAATCACCCTGTTTTGTTTTTCACTCTTTCCCACGCAATCTAAACGGAAGAGTTCATTATTTATGAGGTAATGGCAGCGGTAAACAATCGTGCGAAATACCAAAGTGAAAGACAAACGCGATTATTATACGATAATTAAAATTTCTTATTTTCCAAAACTTTTAAGACCTACCCGTATTTTTATTTTTTTTTTTATTTCTCACTTTAGAACATACTGCTTCATTCCATAAAACCGTCTGGTTTATTGCCTCTAGACAAAAATTCCAGACCTCACTCCATCTATTTATTAAGACTCCTCTTCCATTCATCACCTAGGAGTTTTAAATGTTTTGTTCTATGTGCCGTGTCCCTTCAGGCCATGGACGATCATAACTCTCAACACTTCCCTGTTTTTTTTTTGTCTTTTAGCTATCTCTTCTGCTTCCTGTTCTGGCGATCCTTTATACATTGAATGCTTTTCTTATGCCTTCAATATGTCCCCTGAGGGACAGACTTTTAAGTCCTCTTTGTTCGTTACGTGCCGTAGAACATTCAACTGTATCTGTCGGCTGTTTAGTATAAGTGTCCTTTTTGTTTCCATTTTCTCTAAACCTTCTTTGTTGCTCACATTTCCGTCCCATCGTCCCCATTCTGTTACTTCAAGTCTCTTCTTCATTTGAGAGATTTTCTAAAATTCACTGCTATAGCAGTGAATTTTAGAAAATCTAAAATTTTAGAAAAATAGGAGGAAATATGTTATTATTATATTATTAACAATAAACTTTTCCTTGTTTCCTCCTTTTTAATACTTTCGCTATTAGAATGAGATATCAGATTTTGAGCTTGCGCTTCCTGTCCTCTTGTTAAACTCTCCCCAGATATTGAACTTTCTGTAGTGATTGATTTCGGTATCTCCAATTTGGGTGTGGTATTGTTCCTTTTCTAAAAACATGCATTCTGTATTCTTGCAGCTGATGCTTAGTCCTTTCTTCTAGCTTTCCTTTTACTACCTTCTCTTACTATGATTGCATTTTTGTAAACGCACGTGTTAACGACCTGTCCGTGTTAACTGCTTATTCAATAGGGAGAATGTCTGCTATTTATATTATTGGGACTATTGTCCTCATCTTTGTCGCCATATTTATCTCAACGTTTCGGTGGTTGTACGCTCCAGCCTTCTTCAGGTGGTTGGAATGTCGAACTGAACCATTAATTTCGCTTTTTTCACAATCTTTGGGTCCTGTCACTGGATCTAACCAACGTCTTTATCCATTGTGCCATGTGTCCTTGAGGATATCTGTGTATGAATTTCTGGGTATTATAAGCCTAATATCTTCAGCAACCATTTTCTTGACATTTTTTTTTTTGCAATTTTTCCTGTTGTCATACATGTTTTTACCAGAGCTCATATTGCAATTTTTTGTTGTTATTATCGCATTTCTTTCACACTCCTAATTACTGGTTCCCATATTGTATTCATTTCTATGCTCGACAGATTCTGAGGGAGTATGTCATGTGTTTGTGTGTGTAGAGGAGAAATGTGAGGTCGATTCTCATTGGTATAGAACGAGTGAATTTATGATAATTATTTTTTGTTTAATTTTTATTGACACGACACAGTGATAGTATAATTATTTTTTTATTTATTTTTTTATTTATTTATTTATTTATTTATTTATTTATGGATGTGACAAACTCCTCATATCACTGAACCGTTAAAACTGTACATTTTGCCTTAGATATATCCTGTGACAGTTAATATTTCCAATTCCTTCTTCCTGTTATGTGCTGAGGAAATTTTAGCCGTCTCTTTCTGAATCTAACCGAGTTAAAAGCGAATAAAATTTTTATCATAGGCCATGTTCGTTATGGACACAAATTTCAATCCTGTTAATACTCCTTTTACTTTTAGGGATTAGACTTTATTTTGTAAAATGGAGAAAACACTTGAAGCAGCTTGAAGCAATAGAATCCTTGTTCTACAGAATAATGCACGGCCCTAACATGGGAGCAACCACGTAGTTTTAGAAGAAATGAAAAGAAAAAAGAGACTTGTGCGTAACATCAGGAAGAGACTGTGGCAATTTCTAGAGCACGTAATGGGATAGATTAAAAGCAAGAGGAAATCCACTCAGCACTTAACTAGCAAGTATGAGTAAATGGATGGCGGAAAAAGGTCTAACAGAAAATTTATTGAGAGGTACGAAGCACAGTGAATTGAAGAGAGGCATGAAGAAAAAGAAGAAGAGAAAGACGAGGAAGAAGAAAGTGAAGACGATGAAGACGATCAAGAGAGACGACGAAAAATAAAGAATAAGAAGACGAATAATAATAATAATAATAATAATAATAATAATAACAATAATAATAATAACTGGTATGAACACCAACCAGATCCGGTTACGGAGATAGGACCTGTTACAATTCTACGGGACTACACAATACACACTGATAGAACAATCAAAGATAACCGCCCAGACATTGTTATTAAAGACCGCAAACAAAAAAGTGCCTCCTTATTAATATGGCAGTCCCTGAAGACTGCAATGTATCTTTGAAGATATTCAAAAAGCTGTCAAAATACAAGGACCTTGAAATAGAAATCTCGAAAATGTGGCATATGGGAACATCAACAATCCCTGTTGTAGTTAGAGCCCTATGACTGGTTGGAAAAGATTCCAATAAACTAATTGAAGGGATTCCTGGAAGTCCATGCCTCAAAGTGATACAAAAAATTGTTCTCACAAGTACAGCCCACACTTTACGAAGGGCTTTATGTATGTATTTTTTTTATTATTTATTTGTTTTATTTTATTTTATTTTTATTTTTTTTTTTGTTATTGTAAAGTCTCATGATGTCATTTCTAATCTTAGGTCCATGGGATGGACCCGGAAAGAAATGTGTAAACGGCAGAAATCAAAGAAAATAATAAGTGCGAATTCAAACCGTTTCCCTTTTAACTCAGTTGTGAGTTAAATATTGGGACTTTAAATTTGGAGAAAATTTTTTTTTTTCTTTAAAAAATGTTAATATACATTTAGTTTTGTACATTTGCTCCAAACAAGTCCCCGTGTCTTCCTTCTTGAGAGAACAGATTTGTTCGGGATGCATTGCGTATCTAGAAAAGAAAGTTTTAGATATTTATTTTTAATATGTATTCAGTATACATACTTAAAAACAGATTTCCGCGAAACTTTTTTTTTTTTTTTTTTTTTTTTTTGAGAGAGAATATTTTTAGGATGTTTTCAATGTCTATTCACCGAAACGAATGATTCTACGTTTGTGTTGAAATCTTATGTTCATAATGCAATCACTACGTTTCTTAAAAACAGAGCTTTTTTTATTTTTTTTTTGGGAAACCCTTGATTTTGGGAGCATTGTTTTTTGTTTTTTTTTACTATTTATTCAGTATATATTTTCAATTTTTTTTCCACTTCCAAAAAGAAACTGCGCCTTTTTACACGCCTGGTGCTAATTGCCAGGTGAGTGACTAATTATGCGATCTCCGAATAACGTTTGCTGCTAACATTAAGTGGAAAGATTATATTAAATGAATTGTTAGGTCTGCTAGACAATTTTTCTCGTCCCAATCTGTCTTACATATTTATAAGCCTACTATTAGTCCATACTTTGAATATGGCTACCACGTCCGGTTTGGTGTTCCTGCTATATATTTAGATATTCATGATAAAATCAAGAATAGAATTTGCAATGTTATTAGTGCTGAAATGACATCTTGGCTTCTGTCACTTTTCCACCGTCGTAAGGTAACTTCCCTGTGCTTTTTCTATAATACCTGCGTGGCAATAGTTCTGATGAACTTTCGTCTATGGTACCTAGACTTTATGAATTTAAACACAGTATATGATTTATGGTAAGGTCTCATCATTTTACAGTTGAAATGGCTAGATGGAACTGTAAATTCTAGGCTGACAATTTCTTTTCTCCTACATCTTTCCTTCGAATCAAGTTTGATCTTTCAAACTTTTTATTGCAATGTCAATCTTTATCTTCTGTCTTCTTAATTCTTGATTCTTGATTGTTGCCTCCCCTTAATAGAGGTTTTTTTCTTTCTTTTTTCTTTCTCTCACACTCAGTAACCCCTTACGTTTTAGTGGCTCTGTTATCTTGCTTGGGATGAAATGATCAAAACAAACACCATTCTTACAATTTAATGATTTCTCGTCTTCAAAAACGGAGATTTCTCGAAGTTTGCAAGAGAAAATACGTTTCATATGTATTCGTAATCTAGTCTTCAAAACAGATGTTTTCCGAGTATCCCTTACAATATATAAAAAAAACAATATAGTACCCTTATATAAATATAGCGTCCCTTTATACTATATAGTATACCAAAGAATATATATATATATATATATATATATATATATATATATATATATATTATGAAATGGACAAGTTCGACAATTATTTTAAACAATATTTTTATGTTTATACATTCTTTTATAGATACAAATATTTAAGTAAATGCTCTGTTTATAATAAACATTTACCGGCCTGAATACCCGAGAAATTTTCATAGAAAATATTCGTCCTCCCACAGGAATCAAACGTATATAGCCTGACGTGCCTTTAACCGATTTGGCCACAGAGGAGCGTTCGGTTAGCAAGGTCAACGTTACTGTCTTTAAACTACAATTCAGGTCGGCAAATGTTTGTTTAATACTGTTTATTATAAACGGAGCATTTACTTAAATATTTGTATCTATAAAAAGAATGTATAAACATAAAATAATTTTAATATATATATATATATATATATATATATATATATATAGTTCAATATATAGATACTAAACAAATGGTTCTCGG
Source organism: Acanthosepion pharaonis (assembly GCA_903632075.3). Taxonomy (NCBI): domain Eukaryota; kingdom Metazoa; phylum Mollusca; class Cephalopoda; order Sepiida; family Sepiidae; genus Acanthosepion; species Acanthosepion pharaonis. The sequence goes on from CAHIKZ030001250.1 coordinate 58,417, forward strand.
TGCATTTATCCTTAATACATTACAATATACAGATATAAAACAAATAGTGGGGTTTAACAGCTGCGAATATAGGTACAAAATTCTACCCAGCAACTGGTCACCCTTAAAGCATATTCAAATCTTCAATATCATGAGAATATATTAAACGGCTTAACTTGGCAAACGATTTTCAGGATATTTCATTAAAAAGCAATATTTTCGTTTCATTTATATGTAAAATTCCCCAATTTAAATGCATGTCAAGTAATAGTCGTAGAAATCAGATTCTTTCTCTTTTTAAAACGAAATTGAAAGTTTATTAATCTTTCAAGAGACTAAATAAAACGTCGTACACACTTTCTAATGACAAATGAAAAAAAGATAATATGTAACGGATAAATCACTTTCATCGAAACATGCGATGAATATAGTTGCATTTAGATTGAGTCGTAAAGAAACACATACACGCATACGGTTCCGTGTAAAGCAGGGGTTCCCAAACTTTTTTTCTGTTATCACCCTCTTTCACTTGGAAAAAATATCCACCGCTCAACTATATAGTAAATATTCAAAAGCATACCCAAATTATTTGGTGAAAGTTTGTTACTGGTTCGTAAACTGACTCTATGATGTAGTAAAATATACAGAAGGGGAGTGACAATTAAAGCTGACTTATGTGGATGCTGCTGCTACTACTACCGTATTAAAAAATGAAAGCAAACCTGCCCATTTATAAAAGATGGACTATTCCGTTCTGATCGTGTGTAAAGAGGAGGAAGATACTACTTGGTTTCAGTGAGAAAAGAAAGAAAGAAGGAATGATGGAAATTTTTAAAGGCTCTTTCAATGAAATGGGAAATTTGTCAATTTTAAGTATTTTCATTTGTACCCACTTCTTAATGTAACAAGCAGCATTCATATATGTGATTTTTATTGCAATATTTTGTTAAAGTTAAACGCAAATATTTAACGATGCAATAGGGAAATTTCTAAGAATATTTAATTGTCGTTGAACTCGCTCTGAGCTTAAGTAATCACTAAATGAAAAAATAAGATTCACCTGAATATTAAAATAGGAAAACCGGGAAATTTTACGCGTCCTTATACTTACTATTTAATTCTGAAACAGCCTGTATAACTATTTATGTTATCTATCTATATGACAATATATACATATATATATATATATATATATATATATATATATATATATATATATATATATAATGAAATATTCTAATTCTACTCACCCTTCCCTTCGTTACTTCCTTAATTCGCAACACCGTTACGCCCTGCCAATACATCATATATAATGGACTATTCCGTTTTGACCGTGTGAAAAAACATGGAGACTTATTACAGACGCTACTTGATGAAAGAATGAAACAAAAAAGAAATAAAGAAAGAAAAATAAATAAATAAATAACAAAAAAAGAAACAAAAGAAACAAAAGAAAAAAGAAAGAAAGAAAGAAAGAAGGGAAGATAAAAATGTTCAACGTCCGTTTCAGTGAAATAGAAAAAGTTGAATCTCAGGTTTGGGTACTCCAGTCGACTGTGTAGTTGAATGCGGACTTCCCAGGAAAGCACTCAACCTTGTCTGCTGTAGATATCAGGATGCTTGGATAGAGGAGGTATACAGGATTTGCTTCTGTTCAGCACACTCTTGCAGAACCGCATAGTTAAAGTTGCCAAGAGGGCAGAGCTGCCGAGTACGACATGAGTCAGAGACATGCGTTCACCACTAGGAACCGGAGAGCGAGAAGCAAATCATTGAGTAGAATCACCCGTCGTCCTCTGTTCTCAAGAATTTAAACAACAGCTGAAAGAAACATGCTTTTGGCATGGGAAGAAACCTATTCTGACGATATTCCAGAGATTTTAAGAAACTAAGGACAGTGTAACGTATTGCGCTTGGCTGTAACACCTACTGAAACACGTAATTCGGCACAAACGACGAATACTGCTGTCCAAACGAGTGCTTCTACGGCCGTATATATCAACAGCGACGGTAGGGACTGCGTGGACGTGAACTGCTTCCGCTTCAGCTTTAAACCCATATTTGGCGCCGGCCCATTACCCCGCTTGATGGAGACGCTACGCAGTCGTAGTTAAGCTTGGGTGGTGAGTCCTAGCACACGGCGAATACATGAGTTCGTGAGCAACCGAAGAACTTCTTTTCGGAAGTGTTGAGGAAGTTTGGGGAACGATAGAAAAAGTGCAGCGACATGCATAGGGACTATTGTCAAAAAGTTACATTAGTTGGTCAGAGTATACCCTATTTAATGTAACTCTCTCGACACAGAGAGACGCAGGTTCGAATCCTGCTAGAGAACATAATTTTCTTGAAAATATTTATTGAACATTCAGACCGGTAGACGAAAATAAATAATTCTAATAAATTAACGATCGTCTACTCAAATATGGTAGCATGTGTAAACATCCCTTACCGGTCTCCGAACAGCCAAGAAACTACCAACGTTATATCCTCTAAAAATAATGTTTAAATAATATATATATATATATATATATATATATATATATATATATATATATATATATATATATATATATACACACACATATATATATATATATATTATAATTATAATTATTTTTAAAAGAATGATTCCTTCGCTACATAAAAGATCTCATGTTTCAAAAACAAGAGCCCAAAACTTCAGTATAATTATTAAAATTAAATTGAATTAAATTTGAATTAAATTTGAATTAAATTAAATTAATTTTAATAAATTTAATTTTCAAAATTTTATTGAAGTTTTTCGCTCTTGTTTTTGAAACATGAGGACTCTTATGTAGCAAATGAATTCAAGACGCCGAGGGAATGCAAGAGACTGCGGCGAGGCAGCTACTCGCTACCCAGCCCCACCCCCAAAATAGTTGCAGGAATGCTTCCATCAAAGGACATGATGCTGGAAAAAATATGTGGCCTCAAAAGGCTACTACTTCGAAGGAGATTAAATGCAGTATTGATATGTGTTGTAGTTTTCTTTTTGATCAAACCTCATATATGCCTGTCTATGCGCATGCGCAAGTAGTCACATGAACATACATTTCATAGGTAGATTCAAATGAAAAAAATGGACTTTTCTGCTGGAACGTAAGTTCATTTATTGGAATTCCTGAAGTCAACGTCTTTAAATCGGTAATATTATTAGATAAGAATGAAAGAAAAAAAGAAAGAAGGGAAAAAAATATTCAACTGCGGGCAGGTTTTAAGAAATACAGCTTCAATATTAAAGTCGATACCGCCCCGGCACCCAATAAGAATATGTAGCGCCCAATGTCTCCATATGTAAGAGATTACGGATTAGATAGCTTGCATTATTTCCTATTAATAAAAAATAAAAAAAAATTAAAAAAAAGTTACTTCCTGATAAAGCCTAAAAAGACGAGATTTATTGAATGGCAAACTGCAAATGGTAAGATAAAAAATACCATTGTATGTATTGAATATAAGTCGATTTAATAAAGATTAAAAATAGGCTAGAACAAATAAAAAAAGAAAACAGATTAGCCTGAAAATATGAATAAAATGGGAAAAAATGCTTTGCCTTTATATACTTACATCGTACGCAGCAAAATTAATAATAGTTTTTTTTTGTTGGCAATGCGAATTCCTATCGTTTGTGTTAGCGTTTCTTTTTAAAGCTTATAATCAAAAGACACAAAAACAAGTAAAACGTACCATGAAAACGTCGTAAATCATTCGGCAGATTTATTCGTTTTTTTAATTTTGTTATTTAATCTCCCCTTTTCTTTTTACTGAATTGTATTTTTTTCATGTCTTATTTTAACAAAAGAAATAAATTTATTAAATACAAATCTCATTATATTCCAGATTGTTGCTGTCATCTACAACTTACGGTTGGAAATATTCTTTCGTCACACAGAGAATTAATACATTATTTACATTATTGGGACTATTGGCCTCATTTTTGTCGCCATATTTATTAAAAGTTTCGGCCGTTGTACGCCCCGGCTTTTTCAGTCTTTGGCTATATTTCTGTGATGATATGTTATGTCCACTATTTACATTATTCGGACTATTGTCCTCATCTTTGTCGACATATTTATTACAACGTTGTACGCTCCGGCCTTCTTCAGGTGGTTGGAATGTCGAACTGAACTCTTTATTTCGCTTACTGGGGTAGACTGTTCTAGTTCCACATGCCATGTTTAATGGATGTCAGTTATCAGTTATCTCCTATTAATTCCACTCTCCAAGTTCTCCACTGCCTTTATCTACTAACGCCTAACTGAGGACACATGGCACAGTGGATAAAGGCGTTAGTTAGATCCAGTAAAGGCCCCAAAGTGTGTCAGTTCAATACCCGCTTAAGGCGGTGGAGAACTTTGAGAGGGGAATTAACAGGAGATAACTGACATCCATTAGACATGGCACGTGGAACTGATACTTCCTAATTCCTCACGACGAGATTGTATGAAATTTGGCTAATATTCCCTTTAAACTTTGTTATTGCGACCAGGATAACGATATTTCAGAAACGTGCCCATTTCAATTAAGGCACCTGGTGAATGGGAACATTCTCCTACAGAGAAGACACAAATAAAATTAGAAGTGATTATCTGTCGATGTTTCTGAGATGAGGTATTATGTAGATTATTTACATTATTCGGACTATTGGCCTCATCTTTGTCGCCATATTTATTACAACGTTTCGGCCGTTGTACGCTCCGGCCTTCTTCAGGTGGTTGGAATGTAGAACTGAACCCTTTATTTCGCTCACTGAGGTAGACTCTTCTAGTTCCACGTGCCATCTCGAATGGATGCCAGTTATCTCCTGTTAATTTCCCTCTCAAATTTCTCCACCGCCTTAACCAGGTATTGGACTAACACTCTATGTGTCCTGTCAATGTATCTAACTAACGCCTTAACCCACTGTTCCATGTATCTTTAAGAACACATGGCACAGTGGATAAAGGCGTTAGTTAGATCCAGTGACAGGACCCAAAGAGTGTGAGTTTAATACCCGGTTAACAACTTTCAGAGGGGAATTAACAGGAAATAACCGATAACTGACATCCATTAAACATGGCACGTGGAACTAGAAGAGTCTACCCCAATCAGCGAAATAAAGGGTTCAGTTCGACATTCCAACCACCTGATGAAGGCCGGAGCGTACAACGGCCGCGATGTTGTCATAAATATGGCGACAAAATGAGGACAATAGTCCGAATAATGTAAATGATGTACTTAATACCTCATCTCAGAAATATAGCAGATACTGTTAGAATTATTAGTCACGCTTGCGTGCATGTTCTTTTATAATTAGTTATGTTAGTCTGCCACACGAAAGATAACGATAGTCTGACACGCAGAAAAATTTTATAAAACAATTTTGTTTGTAAATCCATTATTAGTGTATCCTTGTAAAATTCCGACAACAAAAGTAGTATGCATTTATACCATAATGTTATCATTTATCGCACCTTCCTCAGTGTTGTAGCTCGTATTTTCGTGATAACAAAGAAAAACAAATAAAGACAAATTCGTAGGTAAGTAATGAAGTACAATGTTTACTAACCGAAGGTTCATTTAGCATTTGACCAAATACTAACTCGGTATTTAGCCGAGATACCCCTAGAGCGAGATATGGCACGAGGCTGGTTTAACTTGGGATTTCTCGAGCCCGTATGCCCAGGCAAAAAATTTCTCCGTTGACCCCGTAATAATGGAGTCGGTTTTTTCTACCTCTCCAGACAAGATACAGCCCTTCGGCACAGGCTCGTCTGGGTTCCTCTCTGCCAAATGCATAGAGTTCGACAAGTACTAAGATCTTAATACACGGCTAGTATATTTAGTTCCCCCCCTCACGAGGGTTGGATGTGGCACAAGGCCGGTTTAACGTTGGTTCTCCGAACTCGTAGGCTCGGCCAAAAATATTCCCTTTCGAGGAATCAGGGCCAGTCAACCTTCCCGAACTAGTTTCTGCCCTTCTCGTCCGGCTTCCTCTCTACTCAAAGGCAGGGAGTTCGACAAGTACTAAGATCTTATCGCGCGTCTAAGCGTTAATGCTAACGCTTAACCCCGCTTAATTACATAAACGGACGATTCCCTTCATTTATGTCTCATGTGATAGTAAGTTCGTAAATTAGTGATCATGTGCGATACACTGCCATTGCCGCAGATAAATAATGGATCTTTCCTTTTTAATTGCGGGGAAAGACGAAAGACAAACATATATGGAAGACACTGTTTAGTTCTAGTGGGAAAAACATATATAAAATAAATGAAGAAAGGGGGACTTCGATGTGCTGTAATGTTAGCAAGTCTGTCCCACTGGATCAATTGCCACTGAAAAGTGAGTTCGATCCTCACTGAGTGTCCCATACTTTCGGGATTGTGACACGTCTAAGCTATGCCTAGAAAAACGCCATGAAAATAATAAGACACTAGAAAAGAAAGATAGATAGATAGATAGATAGATAGATAGATAGATAGATAGATAGATATATAGATAGATAGATAGATAGATAGAAAGAAAGAAAGAAAGAAAGAATGAAAGAAAGGAAAAGAAAGAAGACCATAATGCTCACAAGCGATTAACATCTGCTTCTCTGAAATGGAAAATCTGCCAATTTTGTATATTTTCATTTGTACCTTTGGTACTCGTACAGAAGATTATCATTGCAATATTGTACAAAGCTCAACTATTTAACGAATATTTTATAATCGTAGAACTCAGAAAGTACTTATTTACTTATGAACTTAACATTTAACCCTCTACATTATTTATAAATATTATTTCCACTTTTACTGTATGGAATCCCCTCAAAATATTTTTTCTATCAGTTCTCTATATTTATAATTCCGTTAACCCGGCTCTCAATTTCAGTCAAGATTGTTTTAGGTGTTACCATAGAAGAGTATGACTACACAACTAAAAAATTCAAATTCAACTTACATTGGCATGACTAACATCTTGCTTGATGAAAATAGTCACCTACAGAGTGCTAAACATTCATTTTTATGATTCAACAGGAAATCCTAATAGCAATACCCGTGAAATATTCACGGGTATTGCTAGCAGAGTATAAATTCGTGTAAATATTTTTACAAGTGAAAAAGGAAGAGTCAGTTATGTGATACACGCGTAGGCGATCATGTATCTTTTGATACATGACTGACGAGGCAGATTTTTTTCCAGCAGTACGTTGCCATTTCTTTCTGCGGTAGACCAGTTGCCATCTAATGCTACAGAAACCGGTCTGTCCCTGCTATTTACACATTGCTATTTTACAAAGCTGAGGAAGGAGAAGAGGATTCATACCTTTCTCAAGAGTATTAGCGCGTTAGTGAATATCAGTCAGTTATGTTCCATGCGTGATACACGCATAGGCGATCATGTGCCTTCGATACGTGACTGACGAGGCAGATTTTTTTTCGGCAGTAGGTTGAAATTTCTTTCTGCGTTAGACCATTTGCCATTTAAGGCTACAGAACCCGGTCTATCCTGCTATTTACCCATAGCTGTGTAGAGAAGAAGATTCAAATCTTTCCCAAGACTATTAGGACGTGAGTGAATGTAAAGGATTCGACTGGAATTTGAACTCTGCTCTCCGATTTCTCAATCCGAGCCCCTATCAACTACTCCACCGTGACTATCCAAGGAGGAATAACTTTGCTTTAAAAGCGCAGACTCATATTCTTTGTAGACAAACATACCTTTTTTTTGTGTGTGTGGGGGGGATTACAGTGAGAAAGTAGTATATATTTTAGCATACCAAAAACAAAAAAGAAAACTTATCTCTCGAGATTAGATATAACACTACGTTCTGTCAACAAAAGCAGGCGCTTAGCCTGAAGTTACGAGTCTCAGAAGTACTTACCGTTAATTATGACGGCTCTTTCAAACTTGTTGTGTATGATACACCTAATTTACATAAGTGGAGTACCGACCATATAAATATGGGTTGGTACCGGAAGACGGGGGAAGATTAAGAGATCGAATCCAGAGACTCTGCCCGACTGCGACTTAGTCAACCCATTCTGCAGGAACAGTCTTCCCAAGAATATACCAAAACTACCTGTAAATATTGTGTACCTTTTTTCATTGTTTCAATACATTTTGTTACGTACATTTTGTGTTGTATTATTATTATTCCATGCTTATTCAAGCTTCAACAAAACTGAAAGACGATAAATTTTTCTAAATAATATCCGACATTAAACATTTATAGAACACGTTTCATCATGGTAAATGCTGCTACAGAATATATACAAAAATGTATATTCAGTCTAATAAGAGGGACTATAAATGCTTTAACGTATTAAGAATCTATAAGACTTCGTTAGAAACGAAGAAAATAGTGCTGAGATGCAATGACATATCAAATTTTATGTGGCAATGAAAGCTGGAAAATAACGTCACAGGTGCAGACAAGACTGACAACAACTGGGATTTGGTTCTACAGAAGGATAATGTGGATACCATGGACAGGGCATGTAGGCAATGGGCATGTTTTAAGGAAAATGGGGAAAAAATCAATTGTACATTAAATCAGTGGAAATCTCCGGGCTATATAATGAGAAAAGAACATCTGTAAAATTTGGCATCCATAGACGCTATTGGAGGGAAAGAGAAAAAAAGCGGGTAACCTAACTAACAAGCTTGTAAAAATGGATGTCAGAACAGAAAGATGGAGGGATACTTATGTTGCTAAGAGATATGAAGGATTGGGAGTTGGGGAGAGCCATAATCGCCCAGTTCTAGAAGGAATACAGCACATAGAAGAAGTAAAAAGAATAATACAAAACTAACCAGTGTCTCAATACTTAACTTATTATTATTATTATTATTATTATTTTATTATTTTATTTTCTTTGATTTCTGGCGTTTACACATTTCTTTCCGGGTCCCGCCCAGGGACCTAAGGTTAGAAATGACACTTTCCACTGAAAAAAATAAAAAAATAAAAAATAAAATAAAATAAAATAAATTAAATTACATAGATAAAGCCCTTCGTAAGGTGTGGGCTGTACTTGTCAGAACAATTTTTTGTATCTCCTTGAGGCATGGACTTCCAGGAATCCCTTCAATTAGTCTACTGCAATCTTTTCCAAACAGTCCTAGGGCTCCAACTACAACAGGGATTGTTGATGTTCCCATATGCCACATTTTCGAGATTTCTATTTCAAGGTCCTTGTACTTTGACAGCTTTTTTAATATCTTCAAAGATACATTGCAGTCAGCAGGGACTGCCATATCAATAAGGAGGCACCGTTTATTATTATTATTATTATTATTATTATTAAATTTATTATCATTATCATCATCATCATCATTATTATCATCATCATCATTATTATTATTATTATTAAATTTATTATTATTAAATTTATTATTATTATTATTATTATTATTATTATTATTATTATTATTTCCTTTGCTTTTGTCGTCTACCCTTTTCTCTCTGGGTACCAACCAGAGACCTAAGCTCAGAAATGGTATCATGACATTTTCCACTGAGCATTTTCAGAAAAAACAAAAACGAAAAACAAAAGAAAAACTAAGATCGTACATATTTTACATAAAGCCCTTATTAATGTACGATCTGTATTTAGAAGATTTTTTTTCTATTTCTTTAAAGCAGGGGCTACAAGGCATACCTTCAATGTGTCAATCGGAACTTTTTTTCAAATCAAACCGAGAGCTTTAACTACAACTGAAAGTGTTGATGTTCTCATGTGCCACATTTTTTAGATTTAGATTTCAAGGTCCTTGTATTTTGATAGTTTCTTGTACATCTTCAAAGATACATTACAGTCTACAGGGGCTGCCATGGCAATAAGAAGGAACATTCTGTTTTGGGGGGTCTCTGAACACGATATATGTTCGATTAGTTCCATTATTCTGACAGTATTATTAACTCCCATGAAATTGTTACAAGTCTTATGTCTTATTGGTTTTCATACCAATTATTTGCAGTTTCTTTTTCGTAAGATTTGCAGATTTACCAATGCAGGTATTGCGCCGCTCTGTAATGTCAGTGGGTGCCAATACCGTGCAACCTGATAAAAGATGGTCAGTTGTTTCTACATATTTATCACAGAATGCTTTTTGGGATAATACAATTTTTCAGTATACATGCTTGGTAATTTCTAGTTCGCAAGCATTGGCCCTGTGCAGCAATTATTATTATTATCAGTTTTATTTTCTTTGATTTCTGGCGTTTACACATATCTTTCCGGGTCCCGCCCATGGACCTAAGGTTAGAAATGGCATCATGACACTTTACACTGATAAAATTTTTTTTTAAAAAATACATAGATAAAGCCCTTCGTAAAGTGTGGGCTGTACTTGTCAGAACAATTTTTTGTATCTCTTTGAGGCATGGGCTTCCAGGAGTCCCTTCGATTAGTCTACTGGAATATTATTATTATTATTATTATTATTATTATTATTATTATTATTATTGTCATTAAACTATTCAGTTAGCACATTTTGCTCCTCTGTGATCATCACTCATTCTATTTCTGTTGTAATTAGGTTTCATGGCAATATTCAGGGCAAAGTCTTGCCGGTTCCTTTTGCACCTCGAATGTTGAAGTTACCCTGCTTTTCCTCTCGGAAAGAAGTTTCTACGGAAACCAGTAAAGCCGTTGACCTCTGAGGCGCAGCTGCTACGCTCCGATTGGCGACTGTCCGATGTTCACTTGCCACAGATGGGTTTGGGAGAGACGTTCCCCTTCACTTGTCGGTTCGGGAAATTCTTCCCACTGCCCTCACGCTATTTAGAAGGCAAGTCGATGTTGAACGTGGTGTGGCCGTTGCGGAGACCATGCAACTTCTTAAAGCCATGTGTGACAGTTGAATGCAGGCTGTGTACCAATACAGTTGCGCATCCCAATTCACCTGATTATAGCAGTGTCTACCGCTCCGCAGCAGAGGCACTAACACCAACAATACACCATGTTATTATTATTATTATTATTATTATTATTATTTTATTATAAGAATCTTCACCATGATAAACATCTCGGTAAAAACGTTTGTAAAGAATTAAAATACTTTTGCTAACGATTCTTATTTTGTAACTTATACAGAAGTATTTACTGAGAATAAAAACAAAGTCAATTAATATTCGTTTTTCATCTTTGCTTTGAAAAAGGTTCATGTAAAGTAGCGAAACGTCAACACTTAAATATCGCCTTTTTTCAAAATCTAACTGGTTTTCACATATTCGACCAATATATCAAGAAAACGGTAAATAAGTTTTAAAAAGAGCCAATATTAGAGAGGAAAACTGGATCAGGAGGTCACAACAGGAAGAAGGATCATCCTTTCAGCTTAGAGCAGAAGTGATCAATTACAAAAGATCCAACTCAATTCATAAGACATTTGGCACGCGAGAGAGGAATTTCACCTATGACAGCCTAAAGAGCAGTGAAAAATGTCTTGAAAATGAAAATCGTAAGTGAAAGGTATGAGGCACCTTGTTACTGCAGGACAGAAAGTTAGAAGGTTAGAGAGGGCGAAGATCATCTTGAATAAGTGGGAAAATGATCCAGCAATAATATATACATATCTGAACTTTATTTCAATACATCATGAGCTTCCAATCCTTGGTTATGATTAATTATGAACATGTCATTTTCGATTTTGATCGATTTCATCACGATTCTACTATTAAGCTTGCAGAGTAATTATATATTCTTATTGCGCAAAAATAGAGTCGAATAATCTTGTGAAAACCTTGAAGAATTTCAGTAAGATATCTTTAATACTTTATAAGATACAATGATCCAATACTTAATCTCACAAATAGACAATTTTGCAGAAACACGATTTGCACAAATTTACATCTGGTATAGACATATATAGTCTTAATACTTTAAATGTTATTTTTGTATATACACGTGTTTGCGTAGATATCCCTATTTTTTAAACAATGAAAATCTACACGTTTATATATTTCAGGATAATAATAAATAAAATGCGCCTTTCCTCCGGGAAACCGCGTAACCTTTATGTGCGGAACTGTGAAGTCCCAGTTGAGCTTCAAATCAAAAAAGCCTATTAAGAGTGAAACAGTTCGACCTACCAGGTGGTATTGAACTGCCACTGGTTTTGTTTTGGTGGTATTGAAAATTACAAACCAGTCTTTCTCCCATTGAAGAAAAAAGAAAAGAACTATATTCATAATGCATGCGAGAAATTCCGCCTGTCCCTTTTTGATTATGGTATAAATTGCTTTGCAGTTGCTATTTTCTTTAAGGCTTCATATCGGCGCAAATATTTTGTCTATGGTATTCTTACTGGCCTCAAGTCTTTTCTCCTTCTGTGCGTGAAAATTGTCCATCTTTCACTGTAACAGATGAGATTAAATATTACATATCATTTTCTTTTTTCTTCTAAATGTATTTCACTATCTCTTAAAACTTTTCGCAGTTTCCAGAAACCATCTTTCACTGTTCTCAGACGCCTGAGGGTCTCTCCATCACATTTTTACTCATCTCATACGACATGAACTAGGTAGTTAAATGTATATACTTCCCTGATAACGTTCACAGTAGCTATCATTTTTTTTTATTATTATTTTGAGTTGAAAAAGCGGTATCCTCACTTGTGATCTGGGGTCTGGCAAACACAACACTCAACCCGACAGTACCAGTCGTGATAGTAGTATTCAATACTCAGTTAAACAGATCACTGCAAAAGTATTATATTCCTCCTATCAAAATTACCCAGGACTACTTATGATGAATGGATCAGTCCATTCATGATAGCAAGGAGGGTAACAGGATCTTACCATAAGACTTTCCTTTTGTAATTAATCATTTCTTCTTTCTTTACTTTAGTATCTTTTAATATTTTGGAATAGTTTAATTTAAGAAATTGTAGGATATATATGGATCAATGCTTGGGCACCTCTAGGCGTTGTAATGGCTAGCAATCTTGTCCTGCTAGAACAATTACGACTGATTAGTGAGTTCGATCCTCACTGGATGCCACATACTTTCAGCCTTGTCCCCCATCTAAGCTACGCTTGGAAAATCTCTATATGGATTAATGTCAGGAGAGAGTTCATTAATGTTTGGTTGGTTTGAATTTGTTTAGCGGCATATTAGCACCTGGATGGATTATTTAATACCGAAGTCTAACTAATTTGATCACAAATTTGACTTCGGCTAAATAAATTTTGAACACAATTGTATGCCTTCAATGAAAGATAAACTGCGTTGCTGGTCATTGTTAATCGTTTTTTATGTATAACAGTGTATTGTTATATTTATAGTTATCTGTTTATATTTCTGAGATGAGGTATTATGTACACTATTTACATTACTCAGACTATTGTCCCCATCATTGCCGTCTTCAGGTGGTTGGAATGTCGAACTGAACTCTTTATTGGAAAATTCGTAAACTTAAGGAATCAGCACATATGCTAGGCCAGAAAAATCTTCTAAGCTGACCAAGCATTGAAATAAATACAATATAGGAACCAGTAATAAGGAGTGCCAGAGAAAAGCGATATTAACAAAAAAAAATGCAATAGAGGTGTTTATATGCTGATAAACAAATAGATCGAACAAAGCTATGTCCATTTTGCCTGTAATATATATATATATATAAAACTTGTCTATATTATTTAATGAAATTTGCATTAATATATATATATATATATATATATATATATATATATATATATATATATACAGTAAGAATCAAATTTTTAAGCCTTTTTACCTTATCGAGTGGTCTGGGTATTACAACAGTTTCTTTCTAATTTTTTGTATAAAGGTTCATTTTCTTTATTTCCATTCTTCCTGGAAATATCGTTCCTGAAACACACGAGAACCCTCTTTATCTATGATGGGATTGCCCAGAATAAAGAAATATTGTTAAGTATGATAAGAGTGACCAGCTAGCCGAAGGCATCTCTCTCTTAACGAAACTGAGATAGGAGGAAGGTGTCCATGCAGGCGTTTTTTTGTTGAGTGTTTCAGCTGATATGCAATGCAACTCGTAACATCCTTGTGTATGTTTCGGCTAGCTGGTCCCTCCTTGGGAAGTAACACAGAATTTGTGAGTATCACACTCCTATGGAACCCATTGCGCGTTGGAAGACTTCATCGCACCTACATTGACTAACATGTAGACGACTCTGGATGCCACCTGAAGGAGCTGCCGACGGCGATGTCTGACAGAGATGGTTGGAAGGAACAAGTCAAGAGACCTGATGATGTCGATGATGATGGTGATGGTTAATTAGAATTACTCTCAAGGTCTCTCTAATAAAGTCAAGGCTTGGGGTGTCCTTGATGGTCTAAGCACCATCTGGAAGTCTTTCCTCTCTGACAATCTTCAAAAGGGACTTCTTTATGTCCATGGTAGAATCTGTCTTTCTCTACGGCTCAGCAACATGGACACTGACGAAACACCAAGAAGAATCACTTGACGGGACATACACAAGGATGTTACGAGTTGCATTGGACATCAGCTGGAAGAAACACCCAACAGAGAAACGCCTGTATGGATCCCTTCCTCCTATGCCAGTTTTGTTATGAGATAGAAGGCTTCAGGTAGCTGGTTACTCCTGGAGAACTAAGTCAGAACTTGTGAGTGATAACTCCTATGAAACCCATTGCTAGGCAAAAGATCGGTTGGAAGACCTCATCACACCTACATTGACCAACTTGTAAATGTAGGTGGATGTCGTCTGGAGGACCTGTCTATAGCGATGTATGACAGAAATGGTTGGAAGGAACAAGTCAGGAGTATCCGAGAAAAATTCTCGACCTGAGGATGATGATAAGAATGCTCACAAAAAACGTAGTGTCAAAACGACGTTTATTTATTTATTTATTTGTGGTCAGTTCTGAAGAAAATGGATAAATTCACATTTCTTATGTTTAGGCTTTTGTCTAATTCTAACCATCGCTTTTAAAAAAAACAATGAACATTGCCGAAGACTGAATGTTGTTAAAAAAAGAAGTGGAAAAAACGTCTCTTTTGTCACTCCACCTTATTGCATCTGTGTTTATTCATGATTGCCGAAGGATTAATATTAAACCGCAGTTTTAGACTGCAACGTTCTTTTGTTTCTCAGTCCGTCGATTATGCCAAGTAAACAGATACAGAAAATTAATACGTGAATTCAGCCTTGAATCGAATGGCCATCCTAGAGATAGCATTTTCACGAAGCCGTGTTTCAGCTATTTGGACAATATGGTAAATATACCTTTCAAATAATTATTAAGACTGACCATGCGGCTACGTTTCTGATACGATAATATTAATTAAATCGAAGAGATACTGAACGGTGGTAAAACATCCTGAAGTAGAATATATCAAAATTATTAGTAAGTCGGATATTATTATTCGGTGTTCTGAGGTGACAAGAAGAATAGATATTTGTCAGTCGCGGGGGTGTAATGTTCGCCTGCTGGTCGTACATTACATTAAAGGACAAATGTTACTCTGGGCAACCTCTGTTTCGTAACATCTCAGGCATCAGAGATTTACTCTTACAAAACTTCTTTTTTTAAATGAATATTTACAAAATACAAGGCCGGAGAGCCTCTCAAGTACTGGTAAGATTGATAATACTTCTCCTAGTTTTGCAGGGTTTATAGTTGTAGTGAACTCAGAAGCATTTTTAGAGCGTCTCTTTCTCAAAGTAACCATTCTTGGGGAAAGAGATATATATATATATATATATATATATATATATATATATATATATATATGTGTGTGTGTGTGTGTGAGAGAGAGAGTGTGTGTGTGTCTTTTTTGTGTGTGTGTGTCTTTTACAATATTAAAACAAACTGTTATAATTTTTTTTTTCATATGTTCTCTATAAATGTTTTAATAAATATAGTATTTAACTTAAATAAAATTAAATCCCTAAACTATTTGTAAAAAAATTAAATATTTAAATTGATAGCAAGCATCATATTAATTTCTTCGTTTTTTTTCTTTTTGGACATCTTAATTAATATCAAGCATTAAAATCTATTCTTCACATAAATTGCTAAAACCCAATAACAGCCTCTTTCTCTTTACTTCCCTCTCCCTCTTCTTTCTTTTTCCTTTTTCTTTTCTCCCTTCTCCCCTCCCATTTCAATATATCACTTCCGTTAAGTTAACCGTCTAAATAGGTCATGGTCTGGTCACTCCTCCTCCCACAATACTAAGTATGATTGAGAGAAATCTTAAATTAATCCCTCCCTAAACTCTACCGTGTCTATTTAACTACTCCTTTTACACTCTCTATTAAATTACAAAAACTTACACTACCCATCAATTTTAATTTCATTTTTGTTTCATTTTTGGAAGTGCTATCTGATGATCCGGCGTCCTTTAAAAGGGTTCTGGTGAAATAAATTATTATAATGGTACCTTAAAGTCGTCTGTTTTTCTTTATATATATATATATATATGAGCTATTCATATATATATATATATATATATATATATATATATATATATATATATATATATATATATATATATGTGTGTAAACATATTTTCAATCAAGCATGTTGGTCTAAATAATTTAGACGTATTATATTCTTGGTGGCTGTAGAAAATTCATTAAGAAAAACCCCAAAATTGTCTTTCAAATAATTTTTATTCTCTCAAGTATTTTCATATGAGACCATCTTCTGGGATTGCATACCTATATATGTGTCATGTGTTAACACTGTAAATTCAAAATATACTTTTACCTCAATGCAAGGGAGGTAACTTATGGCATTTTTTAAAAGCTTAAAAACAATTTTAAAGATTTTAATGGTTATGGTGAAGAATTAGATGCAACGGAAATGGTAATGTTGAAGAATTAGACCCAATGGCAATAGTAATGGTGAGGAATTAAACCAATGGTCATTTTGATCGTGAGGATCTGTCTATATTTCTGTGATGAGTTATTATGTACATTATTTACATTATTCGGCCTATTGTCCTCATCTTTGTAGCCATATTTACTACAACGTTTCGACAGGTGTACGCTCCGGCCTTCTTTAATATCTGTCTATATTTCTGAGATGAGTTATTATGTATACTATTTACATTATTCGGACTATTGTCCTCATACTTGTCGCCATATTTATTACAACGTTTCGGCCGTTGTACGCTCCAACCTTCTTTAGTATCTGTCTATATTTCGAAACGGTGTAGAAAATATGGCGACAAAGATGAGGACAATAGTCCAAATCTTGTAAATAATGTAATGGTGAGGAATGAAACCAATGTTAATAGTAATGGTGAGGAATTAAACCAATGGTATTTCTAATTGTGAGTAATTAAAACCAGTCATAATGGTAATCTTGCAGAATTAGAGACAATGGGAATGATAATGGTGAGGAAATAGCCCAAATTTCTTATAGATATTTCCTTAGACATTCGGCATTCATTTATAAAATCATTCTCTTGAAAAAAAACTTTCAGAAACATAGATGACTCAAGTACAGAACTCTTATTGTTCTTTCCAGTATTAATCATGGAGGTGGGTGCTTACTAAACATTTCTTTGAAATAGTGGGGAACTTAAATATCTTGTATTTATCTTTACATTCTCTTATAATTAAAAGTGTAATTCAATTTTGATGTTGCTTTTATGGAAAGTCATCAAGTGAGGTTGTTTCTCTTATTTGGTACAGTTTTGTTTGGGTTTCAGTTACACAATTGTATAATTTTTATGAGGGATGGTCCTATGCTAAAACCTACAGTGCCCATAACACAGGTGGATCAGTCAAAAGGAAACTTCTTCTTCTTCTTCTTCTTCTACTTCTCCTCCTCCTCCTTCTCCTTCTTCTTCTTCTACATCTCCTTCTTTCCTTCTTCTTCTCCTCCTCCTTCTTCTTCTTCTTCTTCTTCTCCTTCTCCTCCTCCTCCTTCTTCTTCTTCTTCTTCTCCTTCTCCCCCTCCTTCTTCTCTTTCTTCTTCTTCTACTTCTCCTTCTTTCCTTCTTCTCCTCCTCCTTCTTCTTCTTCTTCTCTTTCTTCTCCTTCTTCTTCTTCTTCTTCTTCTCTCCCCTCCTTCTTCTCTTTCTTCTTCTTCTACTTCTCCTTCTTTCCTTCTTCTTCTCCTCCTTCTTCTTCTTCTTCTTCTCTTTCTTCTCCTTCTTCTTCTTCTTCTTCTCCTCCTCCTTCTTCTCTTTCTTCTTCTTCTACTTCTCCTTCTTTCCTTCTTCTTCTCCTCCTTCTTCTTCTTCTTCTTCTCTTTCTTCTCCTCCTTCTTCTTCTTTTTCTTCTTCTAATACTACTACTTCTCCCCCTCCTCCTTCTTCTTCTACTTCTCCTTCTTTCCTTCTTCTTCTCCTCCTCCTTCTTCTTCTTCTTCTTCTTCTTCTCCTTCTCCCCCTCCTTCTTCTCTTTCTTCTTCTTCTACTTCTCCTTCTTTCCTTCTTCTCCTCCTCCTTCTTCTTCTTCTCTTTCTTCTCCTTCTTCTTCTTCTTCTTCTTCTTCTTCTTCTTCTTCTACTAATACTACTACTTCTTCCCCTCCTCCTTCTTCTCCTCCTTCTTCTTCTACTTCTCCTTCTTTCCTTCTTCTTCTTCTTCTCCTTCTGCTTCTCTTCTTTTTCTAATACTACTACTTCTCCTTCTACTTCTTCTTCTCCTTCTTCTTCTTCTGCTTCTTCTTCTTCTTCTTCTTCTTCTACTAATACTACTACTTCTCCCCCTCCTCCTTCTTCTCCTCCTTCTTCTACTTCTCCTTCTTTCCTTCTTCTTCTTCTCCTTCTGCTTCTTTTCTTCTTCTAATTCTTCTTCTTCTTCTTCTTCTTCTTCTTTTTCTAATACTACTACTTCTTCTTCTTCTGCTTCTTCTCCTTCTTCTTCTTCTGCTTCTTCTTCTTCTTCTGCTTCTTCTTCTTCTTCTGCTTCTTCTATCTTCAATCTGTCTTGTGAGTTTCAAATTTTCCAAGCCCTTTTTCCTTATGATGTACCCAATAAATTTCAATGTCTATTTTTGATGTTAATTTTGTGTCCTTTTCGTTTTCATTTTCCCTGAGATTTCGTCGTTAATCACATGTTCAGGCCATCGTATTTTCAATAGAACCATGTTTCAGTTGCTTCAAGTCACTTCCACATCTTAAATATATATATATATATATATATATATATATATATAGATAGATAGATAGATAGATGAGCGATGTTTTATTAGCATTTATTAACTTTATATTACATTTGTTTTAGATATAGTCGCAAACTATGAGTCTCGCTCGCCAAATTTTTAAGTCTCTTTTTACATTTTGTATTGTTTCTTTGCCAAATTGTCTTTGGCGAGATTGTCTTGCATTAAAATTTAATTCAATTTTGCTTTGGAAATTTAATACCACTATTGTCAATTTTTCATCATCCAATATGAGATGCCGTCTGGTCTCGACTTTTTTGCGTTTGTGCAAGAAAATTTATATAATTCGATGTGAAACCGGATAGCGAAAAATGCTTTACCTTACTAAAGTGTTACATCTTAACATATACATCAGAAAATTATCGTAAAACCTGCGATAGATAAATTGTCGTCTAAAATACGTTAAAATGAAAATAACACTGGCATCTCCTTTTAACATATATTTAATAAACTTACAGTAAAATATCTCAGAATCCTAGAGAGTAAATTTAAATAAATAAAATCGTGACGACTATAGAATCTCCTGGAAATGTTCTAGACTTTTAAGTTGGTGAATGCTGCCATAATCCCTGCCTTAAGTTCATGTTTGGCGTTAAAAGAGTTTTGTCGTTCTTTCGATCAACTGCAGCCAAAATATAATAATCAAGATGGTTGCAGTTTGCGGAGAGAGCTGGCTAGGTGTTAGGGGTGATGTGGTCGCAGAAAATGTCTGGCAGCCATAAATATGTTCTCCTGCTTGTGCGGCATGGTGCAGAGACCTGTTGCAAGACATGGCGTCTTGCAGCAGCCAGCCTCTTAACTTACGTCTGAAGGCACTTGGTGAAGGCCTTTGTGTTAAGTTTGAGGCCGTGTGGGGAGATGAATGGAGGCATAAATCTCCATGATTAGTGATCACTCCAAACTTCTTCGTGAACACCATTAGACTCATCCAACTCTCTAAATCTTCTGCACTCTCCTCAGATTGACACCCAAGCACGCTGAAATGTTCGTATTGGCGCCTCCGGCATGAATGCCAACCAGTCCAGCATGCCGTTTCCATATTTCTGGCGGAGTGAATTGCACCATGGTGCTTTTTACTGCTATAATGTGCACGTCCCAAAATCAAACAAACAAAACGCATGCGCGAAATTAAAAATAGAATTGTCAACACTTTATCCATCGTACTCTGTATATACTCATGTATAAGCCGACTTCATATAGAGTACGAACCCTGAATATTTTTGCATGACTTTTAGCCCTGCCCGACCAAATTATTTGTGTATATTGAATGATTTTTAATCTCTTTAAAAAATGACCTGTGTATAATGCCACCCGTATATTTTTGCATAAGAAAAAACTCACACTCTAATCGAATATATACGCAAAAAATTCACCATGATGTTACTGTTTTCTAATTCTTCCCCACCCAGTAACCCCTTTTGTCTTAGAGTCCTTAATGCCTTGCTTCTGGTGAACTTGATTAAAAAAGAATCGTGTCAATTGAAGTTATATTAAAACTGATATTGAATTGTAATCTATCTATCGCAGTCTGATCATATCTATCTATCTATCTATCTATCTATCTATCTTTCTAATATTCGTTTAATCGCAATGAGATCCGTCTTCGAATATCACTATCTATCTATCTATCTATCTATCTATCTATCTATCTATCTATCTCAGTCTGTTCATATCTATCTATCTCTCTATCTATCTATCTCAGCCTGTTAACTATCTATCTATCTATCTATCTATCTATCTATCTATCTATCTATCAATCTAACGTCCGTTTGCTGGCTATGAGATCCGTCTTCGAATATCATTATCTATCTATCTATCTATCTATCTCAATTTATTCATATCTATCTATCTATCTATCTATCTATCTATCTATTTCAGTCTGTTCATATCTATCTATCTATCTATCTATCTATCTATCTATCTATCTATCTATCTATCTCAGTCTGTTCATGTCTATCTATCTATCTATCTATCTATCTATCTATCTATCTATCTATCTATCTATCTCAGTCTGTTCATGTCTATCTATCTATCTATCTATCTATCTATCTATCTATCTATCTATCTCAGTCTGTTCATATCTATCTATCTATCTATCTATCTATCTATCTAGCGTCCGTTTGCTATGAGTTCCGGGTTCGAATAACACTATGTTCGAGTTGATCATTATCGGCCTTTTGAAGGTACCTGAAAACCATACTCTGGATTTAGCCAAGCCTTGCGAGTGAATCTGGATAGAAAGAACCGTTCGAAAGCCGTTGAAGTTTGTGCTAGCAAGTATTCACATGTTATCGCGTCCGAGAATTTCACCGCGATGGCCTTGTTTGCGCTGGATATCGCACTCTCTACCAGAAATGGTAACTCAGCTTAATTACAGTATAAAGGTGGTCTCTCTGCGTTGGACTGATGTCTCTAATAAGGATTTGCTAGACGTCCTGACAGACAGGTATGTTCGAAAACGAGTTGCCGTGAATATGCATGTACGTATGTATCTTCAACCGACGAAGAAACCTTATAAGGACAGCCCGAAATAATCCATCAATCTTGCAAATATTATTTCTTAAAACGGAGATTGACATACAAATTATCATACCAACTGGCGAAAGAAGATTGGAAAATGCTGGAAAGTGTACGCTCGACTGTTCTCTAATTACGAAAGGATCTAAAAAAAAAATGTCCGTAAAAGTATTGGTATAGAAGGTCCGGACTCTATAGATGACACTCGTGATAAAACATGTGATGTGTGCGGCAACATTTGCCTGAGTAATGAAGGAAAGTTAACTCATATGCGGAGACGTGGTACCAGAGAACAAATCAGTTTACAAAATGGCATTATAAGAAGTCATATCGCATTTGCGGAAAAGTTTCAAGTCAGCTGCTTGGGCTGAAAATAATTGCAGACATTCGCAAAATAGACGTAATGACGAAAAACATCATGTTCCACGTGCTTACCAAATCGGTGGCAATTATTAAAAATATTTGTCCAGTTTAAAGTGCCACATCCGTTCCAAGCTCAATTCGGTCTTACAGTGATATCCCGTGATGGTTATATTCAACAGCGAAGCCACAGTCATCTATCTATCTATCTATCTATCGATCTATCTATCTATCTACGACTGTTCATATCTATTAGTTCACCATTATTATTATTCAGTCATAAAGTGATTCATGTCCATCCCCATATTCTATCTATCTATCTATCTATATATATATATATATATATATATATGAGTCTATCTCTCTCTCTCTCTCTCTCTATATATATATATATATATATATATATATATATACGAGTCTGTTCATATCTATAAGTTCATTATTGTCATTATTATAAATTTATTCACGTCCATCCCCATATTTTGTCTATCTATCTATCTATCTATATATATATATATATATATATATGTGTGTGTGTGTGTGTCTGTATGAGCCTGTTCATATCTATAAGTTCATTATTATTATTATAAATTTATTCATGTCCATCCCCATATTCTATCTATCTATCTGTATATATATATATATATATGAGTATATCTATCTCTCTCCCTCTCTCTCTCTCTCTCTCTCTATATATATATATATATATATATATATATATATATATATATATATATACGAGTCTGTTCATATCTATAAGTTCATTATTGTCATTATTATAAATTTATTCACGTCCATTGTCCCATATTTTATCTATCTATCTATCTATATATATATATATATATATATATATATATGTGTGTGTGCGTGTGTGTGTGTATGAGCCTGTTCATATCTATAAGTTCATTATTATTATTATTATAAATTTATTCATGTCCATCCCCCATATTCTATCTATCTATCTATCTATCTATCTATCTATCAGAAAAGACGCATTTGCGCTGCCACCCGTGGAAGATTAATCAAACGGGGTCATTACTCGAACTACCATGTGTGCCGAAGGGTCAGACCTCCAACTTTCCAACGATGAAACACCTTTTCGAAACGAGAAGGTGCAAGCTTCGTTGTACGGGTGGTGGAAATGGATATCGGCTCGGGATGAAATATCAGACAGCCGAGTTCGAATACCAGTAGAGTTCGTTATATTCACTTACCTATTGGAATGTTATGAATCTACCTTTTCTCCTCCCAGCTATGGGTTAAATAATGAGCTTTACCAGAAATCATTGTTATTGCCAAAGAACTCTCACAATTTTCTAAGCATAAGATCGACGTGGTTCAAAGCCAAAAGTATGGGGCGCCCAGAGATCAACCTCACTATTCAGTCGTAATTGTTCTAGCTTGTTAACCATTACATTACTTCGAGGTGGCCAAAAATCTCGGTAATTTTCTAAGCATAGCTTAGATGTGGCAAAAGACTGAAAGTATGAAGCAGCCAGTGAGGATCGAACTCACTACTCAGTCATCATACATCTCAGATTTAAATAACCTCAAAAAATATAAACCACTATGTACATTATTTGGACTATCGTCCTCATATTTATTGCCATATTTACCACAACGTTTCGACCGTTGTAAGCTCCGGCCTTCTTCAGTTAGTTGGGATGTCGAACTGAACCCTTTATTTCGCTCACTGGGGTAGACTGTTCTAGTACCACGTGCCTTGTTTAATGAAATTTAAATTTGATTTTTCGTTTCATTTCATTTCATTTTTTGGAAGTGCTATCTGATGAACCGGCGACCTTTAAAAGGGCTCTGGTGAAATAAATTATTATAATGGTACCTTAATTATATATATATATATATATATATATATATATATATATATATATATATGTTGCTGGTAACTTTTTTTATTAAAATATATTGCTTGTATTTTTTTTACTATAAAATGTACTGCTTGTATTTTTACTTTAGAAATGTTTTTACTTCCATAGAGTTTTGACTCAAGTTTGGGGTTAACTATTTTCTCATAACTGGGAAGCTAACAGCTGCTCCCACCCGGTGTCAGGGTGGACATAAGACCAACAGAAATTAAGAGGTGATTTCGTGCTCTTCAAAATCTCCCGAACAGAAGCCTTGCTGCCGGTTGTAGTTTATCGTCATATCCCGTAGGCAAAAGACATACTAAGCGTAGTCTACGGACCACTAGAGACAATACAAACGACAGAAAAGCTATGGAAAAAATTCAGACAATATCTTCACAAATCATGAAAATGCTGCATGCTATTTTGTCTCTATATTTAATTTTGGTTTCGGAAATATCCGTACTGCTATAATATTGCACTACATTTCCTTCATTTACTCCAACAACTCTTTGGCCAGCGACTGTCTTATAGATTTCCTGTCACTTACAGACTTGGGAAACATAGTGTATCGCTTAATTTAAAAGTCTTAACAGTTGGCTGACGGACAAAAGTCTAATGAAAAATTCACACTGTGTATTTGAGTTGACGATCGGATTTAATGATGTGCAAGTTTATACTCAGTGCAAGACAAGACATTTAAGTTGGCATCTGTCAAGGTTGAAAATGCGTGTAAGAGCTTTCGCTTCTACTCCGTTTGAAGGTATTTTTTCTCTAGAACTAATTCTTTTATTTTATTCTTCATTAAACCTCACCGGGTGGCTGGGAGGTGTTCTTTTTCCAATGTGGGCATCTTTATTTAAATGCAACTGACAAGGTACAGCGATTAAACTTTTATTTAATTTTTCTTGCGTTCGTATAAGTCTTTTCCTTTCTGGATTGAAAGTGAGTAAGAACTATCCAAATGTTCTATATATCTTAGCACTTTCAGTTGTTCTATTAGCCATTATCAATGATGATTATTTAAATTTTTAACTGAATATGTAAATATTTATATATGTGATTATACTGAGTGCGATGGTTAAATCTTCGCCTAAATTACTCAAAAATGAAAATAGCACTGACATCTCATTTTAACAGATATATTTACCAAAATTATACAAAAATATCTTGATATACTAAAGAGTAGATTTATTCAATAAAATCCCCATTGGCTTCAACCAGGGTTTCCAAACGACTTTGGAATCTCCTGAAACTTTTCTGGACAGTCTCCTTGTTCAAGTTGATAAATACTACAATAATCCTTGTTTTCGGGTCGTCCTTGGTGTTTCAAGGAATTTTGTTGGTCTTTCGCTCAACTGCGACCCAGACATAATAATTAATGGTGTTGTAGTGTGGGGAGTTAGGTGACCAGACGTTGAGGGGTGATGTGATCGCAGAAATTGTCTGACAGCTATGACTGGGTTCTTCTGCTTATGTAGCATGGGGCAGATTCCTGCTCCCAGAGATAGGGTTTTCCATAAGAGACACTCTTGATACAGGGCAACACTACCTCCCCAAGGTACTTGATGTAGGCCTCCATGTTGAGTCTAAGACCGTGTGGAAAGATAAATGGCGGAATATAATCGCCATCACTAGTCATCACTCCAAACACTGTCATCTTGACTGGGTATGTCATCCAACTCTTTCTGAATCCGCTGCAGTGTCCTCAGATTGACATCCAACTATCTGAAATGTTCGTATTGGAGATTCCGGCGCAAATGCCAACCAGAACCGCATGCTGTTTCCAAATCTCTGGCGGAGTGAATTGCGTCAGGCTTGTCGTCTTCTCACAGACCCTGACTGATTTACCCTTGTATACTCGACAAAATCAGAAACAAACATCGTCCATGCAGCACATGAAAAATATAAAATAGCGACGATTTACGCATCGCACTCTGTATAGTGACGGTGATTTTTTTTTATTATTATTTTCCCAAAACGGTTAGCAATTTGGAGCTGTATTCATTGTTGGTATTATTGAGCGTTGGTTGATGATATATCGGTCGTATTTTATGTAAGTATATTTCTGACAGAGTTTGGTAGGATACCGTGTGTGTTTTAATGGGTCCTGATTGAGCTATGGTCATATCTCTATAGATATACATGTATAAAAACTAACATACTTAGTTAAAACAATCCTTGATATTGATTAACAGAATAACTGGAACCGTTTGAATATACTGAACATTCCGAAAATTTTGGCACACTCTTTGGTTCAGAAAAAAAAATTATACAAAAATGAATAAAAAATGAAATCACATTACTTTTTCAGTACATAAATGACGCATAACATAAAATTATATTTTATCATATGCAACTATATATATATATATATATATATATATATATATATATATATATATATATATATAAGAAATTTTATGTTTATACATTCTTTTTATAGATACAAATATTTAAGCTTTGTTTATAATAAACAGTATTAAACAACATTGACCAGCCTGAATGTCCGAGAAATCTTCATCGAAAATAATCGTCACCCGACAGGAATCGAACCTGTATCCTATACGGAACCGTCATTTAGCCTGACGTGCCTTAACCGATTGAGCCACAGAGGATCGTTTGGTTACCGCTTTTAAACCTAACCGAACCTGCTAACCGAACGCTCCTCTGTGGCTCAATTGGTTAAGGCACGTCAGGTTTGGTTATCAAGGTCGATTTTACTGCTTTTACACCTAACCGAACCTGCTAAACGAACGATCCTCTGTGGCTCCATGTATAAATATAAAAATGTCTTAAAAAATAATTGTCAGACTTTGTCCATTTCATAATGTGTGACATCATTTGTTTACATGTGGATACGCTATGAATGTACGTGATAGAATCATGCAAGACTGTAGTTTAGAGACAACAAAATCGACTTTGCTAACCGAACGGTCCTCTGTGGCCAAAACGGTTAAGGCACGTCAGGCTATATGACCGTACTGTATAGGATACAGGTTCGATTCCTGTCGGAGGTCGAATATTTTCTATGGAAATTCCTCGCACATTCAAGCCGGTAAATGTTGTCTAATGCTGTATATTATAAACAGAGCATTTATTTAAATATTTTATTCGATAAAAAGAATGTATAAACATGAAAATGTCATAAAAAATAATTGTTAAACGTATCCATTTCAAAAAATGCATTATCTATCGTTATCTTCTGTTTTCTTAATTCCTCTTGTTTTATTGTTCTCTCTCCTTAATATGTATTTTTCTTATATTCTTTAACACGCAGTAACCACCTTGCGTTTTAGTGGCATTAATGCCTTTCGTTGTTATTAATACAACCCTTGCCTTTCGATAACACATACGCCCACATAGGAAAATCTCGAATGACTTATTTCACTTTTTAAATATGATATCAGCGTCCTGTTTCATACTTACGTCATTCAATTGTGCATGTTTGCCACCATAATTCTTTTCTTTCTCTTTTGATTAGAGGAAAGATCGAACTCACGCAAAATGGCAGCCCCATTTATCTGCACGTTTCTAAATGTAAACCGTTTACATAAAGGCGATTCTACCATCAATAGGGAAATGAACAATAAAACACCCTGATAAGAATAGCGAATTCTTTGCTTGCGTCAAAATTAGTTATGTGGATATAAAAAAAGTAGTGGCACAATTGTTAGTGTTGCTTAGCAACATTCATGATATAAATGGTCTCCGAGAATAATCTGTAGTTAAAATGGGCGATATGTATTTTTTAAAACGGGATATTATCTGAATATATAAATCCGAATACGCATATTTCAGGAAAATAGATCTTGCTCGCTAGAATTTCTTACTATATTGGATTTTTTTCATATGCACCCAATACTGTATTAAAGAATTGATTTATTCATGTAATCTTCTGTTCGAACAAGTGTGCTTGGACATGGCTTGTCCGAAAGTCCTGAATATAAATCATTTTATCCGTGAGGTTAAGGCGATTTCATTGCAGGTATCTTTCAGCCTTACATGGTTGCGTGACTTCGTTTCTTTCTTTATTGAAAGACACATTGTAACGAGGATTAATCAAAAGGTAGTGTCTCTTCTTATTTACCTGCAAATAATTTAATAAAACAAAAGAAATCTTGCCAAAATGAAAGCAAAAACCTCAAACTTTCATATCTAGCCTTTAAATAAACTCCTTCCTTATCAATCGTGATATTCATAATATGAATTTCTACTTTCCTAGACATGTGTGAATTGTCACCATCATTTCAGGGTCATTAAAAATGAAACATGGGTCCATTGTAAATGAGAAAGAGGAGGAAGGAAGATTAATAATTTCAAATAAAAAAGAAATCGGTACAATCTGTTGTTAACTGGGGCAGTCAATGGCTCTCTTAATGTTAATGCCTCTAAAAGAAAACTGTTTTTTTTTATCGTCTGAGAGAATCCGTTTTGCCTTCGATCAGCACAGCTAATGCTAGCCTCAAGGAAAGTGACTCATTAGGCTTTTTCAACCTAACGTCTTCTGCTAACATATTTTAAGTGAATCAACTGCTAGGAATGCTGCTAAAAAGGTTGGTTCACTCTGACACGTTTTTGTTTTTTTCTCTCCAGAATCTATCTTACATATTCATAAGTCTACCATTCGTCCATGCATTGAATATATCCGTAACATCTGATCTGGTTCTCCTTCTACATATTTCGAGATTCTTGATAAAATCCAAAGAAAAATCTGCAATGTTATCGGCTCTGAGCTGGCATCATGGCTTCACTAACTTTCGTAGTTTCCCTGTGTCTTTTCTATAAATGCTTACATGATCATTGTTCTGACGAACTTATGATATCTAGAGCTTAAAGATATAAGCGCAGTTATAGTTTGTCGGGAATATCTCATTTTAAAGTTAAAATGCCTAGATGTAACGGTGGGCTCTAAACTAACAGTTTTTTCTATCGCACTTCTTCTTTGTGGAACTCTCTTTTGCTTTCTTGATTCCCGGTAAACTTTGATCTTCAAAAATTTAAATGCAATATCAATCGTTATAGTCTGTCTTTTTAATTCCTCTTGTTTTAGTGTTCTCTCTCCTTAATATGTTTTTTTCTCATTATCTCCAAAACCCAGTAACCACTTGCGTCGTAGTGGCTTTATTGTCTTACTGGGAAGGAAATGATTAAAAAATTAATTTAATAGATGCAATAGTGAAGCTCGTACATCATGCTGTAATGAATACAACATCTTATGTTTCCCAATATAGCGTTCAACATAATCTCTTTCCTTCTCATTTGAAGTGTCCTGCCTCGGAATGAAGACACGTATACTCGGCTCGTAGAAGTTTCTTGTTGATTTCTTTATTTTCCCTTTCATTAACTCATCATTAGAGATGAGATATAGATTCATTCTATGAGCCAATAATATTAGTAGAATTCAACTTACATATGTAAGAGAAGCAAGCAGCCATACCAGTCTCTCTTTGTTAAAGCAAATCGACCCATGTAAGACTGGGGTGCTACTAGCACGCACTGGGTTACAGAGAGTTAGAGTAAGACTAAAGATGAGTGTTTGGGAAAAGGATAAAGAGAAGGATATGGATCAAGGTCATGGCATCATAAGACGTCGATTGATAGTACATTTGAATATTTGAAGATGATAGCTATCAGGGAAGCAATTGATAGGAAGAGAGGTCCGAAGCTGTTGGATTAGAAGAGATGGCTACATTTAGACGTTTCGACAGTGAAATAGTGGGACCGAGACGCCAACCTAGTAGCGCGCTTAAAGTCATGCAGTTTGGGAACCAGTGAAAGTAGCTAATCTGAACAGTTGCTATGAAAGTACTTGTAGAAAAGGCAGAGGGAAGCCACAACACGTCTGTGAGATAGCAACTGCAGACAAGATGCCAGATCAGGACCAACCACGTTGCACATACGTCTCTTGATTTTGTCGAGGACCAGGTGATGAACAGCGAATGATTGATTTGTAGATTTGAAGGGTGGACTCAGGCGTGAAAAAACCTTCTGTTGCGATACAGAGAACAAATTTTCTTTGTGGTAGATGAAGCTATATAGTCAATGTAATTGTTCCACCAGGTCAGTGGACAACTAGAGACCAAGCAGGCGCAGAGAGGCGCTCTCGCGTAGTTGGACATCAGCTATCCTAATACGGAAGGCAGGGTTGGGCTCTCTATGGTGGGTAATTGAGAGCAGTTTAGTTTTAGAGGCATTAAAGTTTACAAGCCATTTCCTGCCCCAATCAACCACAGATTGGAGGTCCTTCTCGAGACCTTAAGGGCAGGTTTGTTTTGTCAACGATGCCGGGTCTACTATTGAGGTAAGAGTAAATAGTAGTATCGTCAGCGTAGATGTCAACTTTGGAGTTGATCACCCCAGGAAGATCGTTGATGAATATCAGAAACAGTGTAGGGCCTACGATAGAGTTTTGGGGAACACCAGCGTTCGTGATAAAGGAGCCGGAGGAGAACCATTTTAGGACGACCTTCATTTCACAGTTTGACAGGAATGTTTTTATTAAGCCAAATAATCGTCCTGTAATGCTGATTATTCCAATTCTAATCTATACCATTGGTTCCATCTCTCTGTTTTGTACTTTGAATCCTTTAAATGCCATCTTCTATTCAGATCTCGTTCATAATTCTTGACAGCTTTCTTAACCAAGTGCAAGTTTCCTATTTCAATTGACGATGAAACATGGGTTCATCAATAAGAGATGAAAGATGAAAAAACTAATTAATAAATAATTTCAAATAAAATATTCAGTATGGAGTATTCAGTTTAGTAGTATAAATAGTAAAAGCAGACAAACCATAGCAGAAAAATAGATTGTTAGTATTTGTTTATATTTCTGAGATGAGGTATTATGTACACTATTTACATTATTCGGACTATTGTCCTCGTCTTTGTCGCCATATTTATCACAACATTTCGGCATCCTTCAGTATCTATCTATATTTCTGATATGAGGTATTATATACACTATTTATACTATTTGGACTATTGTCCTCATCTTGTCGCCATATTTATTACAACGTTTCAGTCGTTGTATGCTCCGGCCTTCTTCAGGTGGTTAGAATGTCTAACTGAACCCTTTATTTCGCTCACTGGGGTAGACTGTTCTAGTTCCACTTGCCATGTTTAATGGATATCAGTTATCTCCTATTAATTTCCCTCTACAAGTTCTCCACTGCCTTACCCGGGTATTGAACTCACACTCTTTGGGTCGTGTCACTGGATCTAACCAATGCCTTTATCCACTGTGCCATGTGTCCTTGAAGACAATAGTCCGAATAATGTACATAGTGGACACGGATATAGTTTGTCCTCTTATCCAGGACGGAGATTAATTGAACCTCAGAATAATGAATGTAGTCTTCAACATACTCCCCCTTCTTTCTGAACTGTTGTATACGACTACTGAATGATGACACGTATATATTGGCGGCTGATGTAGCCATGTCCACGTGGATTCTTTCATTTCATCATCACTGGAGATTGAACATAAATTCATTGCTATTAGATAAAGAAGGATAAACAACTGATTAATAATAATTTCAAGTATCTATTCAATATCCGGTATAATCATTCATTTTATTCCCTTTGGTGGAGTTATTTCGCAGTGGAGGCTTGTATTTGTATTAAATCGGTCCTAAAATATGTTCGAAGTACAAAACGTTAGAAAATTGATATAATAGAAGGCAGAGAGTTCAACCGTTCAGCCGGTCATCCGACATCAACTGACCATCGTTTCACTTACTACCCCTACTTATATTAGGTGGTAGAGTCTATTAACTATAGAATAGGTGTGTTTCACCATAACATTCACTTACAGCATTTTGCACCGCTGCTGTGGTCACCACTCCTCTCCATCTTAAAATTGTTGTTCATGGTGATATTCAAGGCAGAATAGTGCAATGGCATGCAGGTTCCTTTCGCATTGAGTATGTTAAGATTACCCAGTTCCTCCTCTCATATGCGGATTTATTTTCTAAGTTACCTTCTTGTAGCATTTGCCTATAAAGACAGGGCCTACAAGGAAACAGGGTGTTTGAATTCAGAGTTTTCTTCTCCTCGACTGGTTGCCTCCCAAAGCAACAGGATGCAGTCTGTTGTGATATTTTACCCATAGCTAGGGAAGAAGAGATATATTCATATCTTTCCTAACGCTAATACCTAAAAGGTAATGAAGTCGACCGCAATTTGAAGTCAGCCCCCCTCTTCCTCAATCCGATCCGTTAACCATAACATGACTGTGCCTCCTACATTATAGTAAAAGCCACAAGAAAACATATATTTTAATAAGAAAATAGACCACAAAATGTTTTCGGTCGAAATATGTATTTTTTTATTTAAAAATATATTTTATACTCTATTTTCCATATTTCTGCTACACGGATTTCTAGTTTCAAGCAAATAGTAGTCATTTCCACTTATAAAAATTAATTTTTTGTGTGGCTTCTTGGATTGGTAATAAGAGTTTATATATATATATATATATATATATATATATATATATATATAAGAAATATAGTCTTAAGGTATGATATATTTATGGAATAAAGTGCTCAATATCAGAGATAGAGCGTGTAAATATAGCCGAGAAAAATAACAGCACATGTGACCTGACGATTGCATATAGCATGAAACAGACTGTCGCCTCTAAGTGTTGACTTCTATGTTCACTGTATATATATATATATATATATATATATAAAAGAAAGAGGTTGTAGTAGTTCTAACGAGAGAAAAGTGTGCATATTAAAAAGAAGAGAGAAACCACAAACGTTTTTGTTGTAATGGGTATATGTGTGTGGTGTGTGTGTATGTGTACATGTGTACAAATATGTTTACTAATTCCTCGTGGTGAGACATTGTGTATGTATGGAGACGGAATATACATATATACATGCATGCTGACAAGAAAAAACAAGAAAATGGAAATAGATCTAAGAACACGTGTGTGTGTGTGTGTGTGTGCACGCGCGCGCGCTCCGTGTGTAACAGCAAATTTGTCCAAATCTTGTAAAAGCATGCGATAATTTTACAGCCCATAAAATGTTTAATATCTAAAAAATGACTGAACTAATTGAGTTCTTTTTTTCCAGGCTTTCAAATAAGACGTTTAACCATCTCGTAAGAATCACAGAAAAAAATACCTTTGAGATATTCAGCTCGAAAGAGAACAGGTTAGAATCGTTTTGAGTCAGGCCCCACTATGTCTTCCGAAGCCAGGAATGGTGAGAAAAGAAAAAGATCATAATTTAGGCCTTCAGCAATCGTACCAACATTCATACATTGTCTTCCATTTTCAAAGTCCATTCCAAAACCATCAAGTGAACGGTGAATAAGTTTAAAAAAGACGGAACAGTAGAGAGGAAAACAGGATCAGGAGGTCAGAACATCAAGAGAAATCATTTCAACTTCGAGCTGAATACATTCTTATTGTTCAAAGTAGAGTCCAATAGTTTTATAAAATCTTCGTAGAATTCCAGTAAGAT
This sequence comes from Acanthosepion pharaonis, assembly GCA_903632075.3. NCBI lineage: Eukaryota > Metazoa > Mollusca > Cephalopoda > Sepiida > Sepiidae > Acanthosepion > Acanthosepion pharaonis. Next base: position 91,753 of record CAHIKZ030001250.1, read on the forward strand.
ATCTTTAATCATTTCTATGGTACAAGGGTTCAAAGCTTAATATGACAATTGGACAATTTTGCTGTTACCCGATTTTGGACAATTTTGTCGTTCCACCCGATATATGGTCGATTTATCAAAGACGTAACTTGATAATATCGACTTTGGCAGAAGTGTCCAGTATGCAAAAGGTTTGAAGCCGCGACAAATTGAGTTAGGGTACGTGGGAGATTGTGGGATAGCATGAACTCACAAGTCTTCGTGACAGAGATTTATTTGCGTAGTCCAGAAGCATTTGATCACGTGACGTCTTTGACAGACGTTCTAACAAAGGTCCGTTCAGTGTACACTTGCGGATAAGTCGAATGTTTGCTGTGTTGTGTATTGAAGAAACACACACACACACTTGAAAAAAGATGGCCATTATCTATATTAGTATTTCCATTACTAAGATTTCTCGAATATGCAGGTGAATAGACAAAATACACACTGTTTAACAAATAAGAATTGGACGTCTATTTCCAAAACGATGTGTCTACTATGTAATATATATATATATAAGTCATCGAGTCTGAAAGAAACCTCACCAGAAAGCACTGGACGGCAGTTTCGTCCTATATTTGGGACTCATCCACTACCGACAACCGAATTGAAACCCTAACAGTTAGGTTTTCAAGCAAACTTCATACCAACTGTTCCACTGGAAGGGATGGCAAATCAAACGGAACATAGCGCCGATCGCTTACATATTTCGTGGTGGAATTCTTAC
>CAHIKZ030001250.1:97500-252500 GCA_903632075.3 Acanthosepion pharaonis
GTTGTTGGTAATTTTACTATTAAAATGTATTTCCATACTTTTATATTATTTTGTTTTTGTTTGGATTTTTCACTAATTGCCCATAGCTCGGACCCTAACATGTGCTACCACCCCGGATCAGGGTGAACCTGGGAACAACAGCAATTGAGGTAATTTCAACTTCCTGGAAAACTCCAATCTCCCAATCAGCAGTATTGCTGCCGGATGTAGTTTATCGTTATACCCAGGACTCATCGCAGAGAATTTATTGATATATAATATAGCAAATAATACCAGCCAGGACATATGACAAAAGAAAGTAACTTGAGCTCTTTGCTTACCGATTTTTTTTTTTTCGTTGCTTTTGCTTCCCAGGAAGATTTTTCATGAAAATATCATGATTAACGATAATTTAAAGATAAAACAAAAGTAGCAAAGTCGATGAAGTTTGCTCTGCCAACAACGCAAATAACAACTCTGTAACAGATGACCGATTCTGTGAGACCGAAAAAGGCACACTATTATTAGTGTTTTCCAGTATTATATGCCAAGGTCTTTTAGACCTATCATTTGACTGTAGCCATGTGCAGTCATTAAATTATCAGGTTTGGGCGAAATTTGTCTGCAATTCTTGGACAGAATAACTTTGTATAATATTTCAGCCATCCAATCTGTAACTGATATTTGCCAGCGTCTCATTTTCTTTCGACTTACGGTGATATCACGTTGAAACACCTTTACTCGTACGATTGCCAAAGTTAAACAACGTCGGGTCTGGTCAGTATCTTGACGGGTGACAGGTTGTGAATCCGGGGTGCTGTAAACTTAAATATGCGGGTGATATGACTGACAGCCATATTACGAAGACACACTGGTTTTCGTACGATTACCGAAGTTAAGCAATGTCGAGTCTGGTCAGTACCTAGACGGGTGACAGGTTGTGAATACCAGGTGCTGTAAGCTTGGATGTTCGGATGGTGTGACTGACGGGCATATCACGATGAAACACCAGTTCTCGTACGATCACCAATGTTAAGCAAGGTCAAGGCTGGTCAGTACCTAAATGAGTAACCGGTGCTATAAGCTTGGACGTGTGAGTGGTGCAATAGATAACAGACAGGAATTGGAAATAGGTGACCCGGGTTCAAATCTTAATATCGTCGATTCATCAAGGACGTGAATTGATAATATCGACTTTGGACCCCCACATATAATTTTCTTAAAAAGTGGAGAAACTTTGATTCAGTCAAATTACAAAGGAAGAGAGGATTGAAGCAATGAATAAGCAATCAAGTCAAGAAAAAACGGAATCATAGATCAAAAGAAATGGAAGGAAGGCAGGAATAAAGGCACGAACGAACAAGGAACTCAAGAAAAAAACAAAGAAAAATATATTAGTATAAAAGAAAGGACGGACGGATTCTGAAGTATAACAACAAATAAAAGAAAAGTAAAAATTAGTAATTAAAAGAACGTAAAGAAAATACCTGAAAGAATAAACAAAGACGAGCAGAATAAAAAATAAACAAAGAAAAGATGAGTACAGAATAAACAAAGAAGAGAAATGAATGAATCTGTGTGGATAATGGTGTGCTAATTAGGGCTTGAAGTGAAAGTCAGAGAGCTGAGTTCTAATTCCAGTCGCAGTCATTATATTCACACAGGGGTAATTACCCTGAGGAAAGGAATCCACCATTTCTCCTCCCTTCAGTAAAAATTATCATTGTCTCATAAAATTTCTTACAATCTAAAAATATTTCCAGGTTTTAAATATCCTGTAAAGGGTTGGTAAGCCGTAATAAACGAATCAATGAAATACTGATTAGCTATACAGGCATGTCATTTAGATTTATTTACATTGTCTGGTATATAAATGACTAGAAAGTACCTTGTTCCCAAAGTGTGGGACCAGTTTATATATTGATTGTAATATATAATTGATCCCCAACTTTATATCCACATTATAATCTTTTGTTTATCAAATTCTGATTAGATATGAATCCAGCTCTTCCCTCCAGCTAACATGCAAAGGGTTGATAAGCCGTAATAAATACAAAAAAATCATTCAGATCATTTTCATTCGGAAATAGTGAAAAGTATTTTGGGGAAAATATTTCAAATCAACCCCACATTGGTCCAACGAAGGAATGATTTCGTTATGACATTCTCTGTATTTGTGATCGAATAATGCAAATGCAGTACAAGTAGAAACCCATTATGATCTCAGAAAGCGACATTTGCCGTAAATACATCGATGCTGATATAGCAGAATCTACTGTTGATTTTAATGCAACCATTATATTTAGAAAACTCAGTGGAAGCTTGAACGTTAGCAATATAATTGCACATTACGAAATGGGATGGTTTGGAAAAAAGAGGCAGGTTTGGAAAAAAAATGCAGGTTTGGAAATTGGTGTCTATACCAAATGTCATCTGTGAAACAACGTGTTTATTATTGTGCAACATTGCATTTTTGTTAGCTCCAAAGGCATCTTTGGCCAGAGACATTACCCGGTATAAATGGATCCTTTCTGCGGATCTTTTGTTAAGTGGCGGTGCTTCCAACTTAGTCGTGGTGGAAAGCCTACTCAGCAGCTTCGAGATGGACTGCATCTAAAAATGATTATTCCATTTTTACGGTAGGATATGCATGCAATCGAAGATTTCATTCCACAGTTCCTTTTCTTCTATATGCAGTGACCCTTCAGGACGTTGGTGATCATAGCTCACCAAAATTTCTTGCTCTTTGTATCGCTTAATAAATTTCGCCTTTTTGTCATCTTTCCTAAACCTTGTTATATCCATTTACTCAAGCTCACGGGTTATGTTATGCGTTGTTTTCCTCTTGCCTTCAGTCTGTCCTGTGAGTATCAAGTTTTCCAAAGCCCCATTCCTCATTATGTGCCATAACCATCTATAAACAGCGTTTCGATGGTATTTGATCAAAATTACGCATGTTCCCATATTGCAAAAATGACTAAATATCTGGAAGAACTCAGCTGGGAAAAAAAAATTCATCTTGCTTACTCTGTGAAATCTCTTTTCTGTAATTACCATTTATTTAGAATTTTGCAAAGCCATCTGGATATATGTCAGTCAGTTATACGCCATGCGTGAAAAACGCTTAGGCAATCATGTATCTTTCGATACATGACTGACTAGGCAGATGTTTTCGCGTACTAAGTTGCAATTAGTTTCTGTGGTAGACCAGTTTTCATCCAGTAAAACTATAGAACCCGGTCTGTCCTGCTATTTACCCATAGCTTGTGGGGAAGGGGCGACAAAAATAGGATTTATACCTTTCCCAAGTGTATTAGCACGTAAGTGAATGTAATGGATTCGACTGGAATTCGAACTCGGCTCTCCGATACCTCAATCCGAGCCACTATCCATTACTCCACCGCACCTGTCTGAATTTCGCGCATGCTATTTACATGCGGACTATTGTCTTCATATTTGTTGTTGGCACCACAACGTTTCGACATTTTGTGCCCTCTGGTCTTCATCAGGGTTGTGTCGATCCAAATAGCCTCCATGGTGTTTCGAAATTCTCTGTATGTTACGCGGATGAGTCTACTTGTGATTAAGGACGGAGTGCACAACGACAAAAACGTGATAACAAGAACAAAAACAACGATGAGGACAATAATCTGCATGTGAATAATGCAAACACCTGGATTGAGAAGAGGTTGAATGCGAACTAATCGCATTAAGCGCATTTTCTAGATTGGCAACATGATCTCACTGTGTTACTGTTGAACTAGCTAGATGCAACAAGCGAGCCAGCAGCGAAGCTCTTAGATCTTGTCGAACTCTCTGTCTTCGTGCAGATAGGAACCTAGACGAGTCTATGCCGAAGGGGGCATAATCTCGCCTGGAGAAGTAGAAAAACCCGACCCCATGTATAGGTGGAATTTTTATCCGTGCCTACGGGCTCGGGTTTGCCCTACATAAAAATCTGCCTTGTGCCACAACCTGAAATTGAGGGGAAGTTGGATAAACATCGCTAGATGCAACAAACCACTTTTACTCTAATAGTTTCTTTTGTCGCACTTCCCACCTGTGAAACTCCCTTCCGATTTCTCACTTCCCAGTTATGTGCCATGCGTGATACACGCTTAGGCAATCATGTATCTTTCGATACATGACTGACGAGGCAGATTTGTTTTTTCTGCAGTAGGTTGTCATTTTTTATGCGGTAGATCCAAGGCTATAGAACCCTGCTATTTACTCACAGCTGAAGGCGGGGGGGGGAGAGAAGAAGAGGATTAAATACATTTCCCAAGGTTATTAGTACGTAAGTCAATGTAATGAATTTGACTGGAATTCGAACTCTGCTCTCCGATTCCGAGCCGCTATACATTACGTCAGTGCGCCTAAAATAATCAAAAAATTAAGCGCAACATCAATCGATATCTTCCCTTTTGTTAACCCTGTCTCTTTTTTGTACTTTCCTCGATCATCTTAATTAACTTTCTTCTCAATCTCTCACTTTCAATCCAAACACCCACCCGCGTTCTATTGGAATTCTCGCCTTGTTTCGAGTGAAATGATTAATAAAAACAGTTATAAATGTAAATAATTTTATAATGGCAACATTGGAAATGCTTGTTGAACACGGCTGTGGTTACCATATTGAAGATTAAAGTGTATTAAGCTCTATTTTGCTTTATTTTTCAATAAGCCGGCTAGAAATTTCGTTACAACCTCGTAATCTCCATGGCCTGGCGTGATCTTTCATTGTATATTTCATCAAGAAAGGACGATTCTCGATTTGATAAGACGAATTGTTGGAAGAACCAACCGATATTCTGAATTTGTTAGAACTTCTGACCAGACAAAGTTGTGTGGCATGAAGCGAAATAATTGATATCCTGAAATTGACATGTCTGCTCAATAATATGGCAGAACGTCTCATTCCAGATCTGTGATTAATTGCTAAATGAGGATAGGCGTCGTTGTCCTGCAACATCTCTGGTCGACATCATTCTCCATAAAAAGTGTTTTCTTTTTTTTTTTTTTTCTCACTCTGTTAATTTAAACAAGTTGACGGATTCACCTGTATTTTTTCTATTAATTTCAATGCATTTTTATCTTACGTCTTTCTTGAAAATTTTCTGGAAACTCGTCATTCATCAAGTTCTGAACAAATGTTGTTTCTTCTTTTTTTTGTCTTTAAAACTAAAATCTTTTTTTCATTTCATTGAAATTTACGAATTCTTCCGGATACCTGATTCAGTTGACTGTGTTAGTTGCAATGCTGATTTAATATTTAGTTGTGATAATTATACAAAATCAATTCAAATTAACCCTCATAAAATTTTCTATCGTTTAAATATTAAACAAAACAAAGAATGGAAGTTAGAGTACAGAGTTATTTTGTTTCTCTTTAACTCGCCATTTTATGTTATATTGAAATTTATGAAAGTGTTCGTACCCCGTGGAAATTCTTGAATGAACTGCTTCATGAATTCAAATAAAACATTCCCAGACTTTATTAGATGTAATTACAAGTAATAAACTGCGGATAAAGTTATCTTAATTAATTTTCAAATTCTAATATAGTCTAGAATATGGTACATGGAATATTTACATGTAATGTAAAGTTTAAGTAGTGTAATAGAAATTAAACAAGAATTAATGGTTAACAATAGAAACATTATTATAAGTCATATCGGAAAAAAAGCAGAGTTGATGAAATGATATAAAACTGAAAAACAAGCATTGCCGTCAGTTATCTCCTGTTAATTCACCTCGCCAAGTTCTCCACCGACTTTACCAGGTATTAAACTCACAACTCGCTGGTTCCCGTGACGGGATTTAACCAACGCCTTTACCCAACGTGACATGTGCGCTAAGAATATCGGTGCGTGAATTTCTTGAACTTATAAACTTAATGTCTCCAGCAACCATTTTTACCAGAGCTGATATTGCAATTTTTTGCTGTTATCATTACATATTTTTTTAAGAGCTCATATTGCAATTTTCGTTATTATTGCTTCATCTCTGACACTCCTTATTACTGGTTCCCATATTGTGTTCATTTCTATGCTTGGTCGGCTCAGGAGATTTTTGTGGCCTAGCATATGTGCTGATTCCTTAAGTTTACGAATTTCCAATGATCTTCTTTGTCTATGATTTACAAAATATTTTTTTCAAGTCATTCATATTTTTTGAGAATATAAGTTTAAAGATTAAGTTTAGGTTAAAAATTATATCGGTTAAATTTCATTCTGGTGATTAGTGAAAGACTTATAGCACAACCTTTTAAAATTTATTACTTAGTGAAGTTTTAAAAATCCTATATGGAAAGACGCATGGCACAAACTTATTATTACTAAATCACTGAACCATCAAATAAGACCTTCATTTACTTCAAATGGAAATTTTACCAGACAATTTAGCTATATTATGATGTAATATGTCATACAGTGTAGGAGCTTTAGTGGCACAAAATTCAATGCAAATTTAAAACATTTTCTCTCATGAGTTGTGTCAAACAGTATTATGGTGTTATATACACATTCATCTATTTATTTTTTATTAATTATGATTTACCAAATGTTCTAATAAATCTTATTCATTGAGGAGATCTTTTTTATAGTTTTTATTTAATGAATACAATGATATAAAATACTTAACAATGAAAGGATGTTAATATTTTCAGCTTCATAGTTAAGAAATATTTGATGAATAATTGGTAAATCATTTGACAAGACATGTCTGGCACATACGATTAAATAAAACAATTTTAATTCAAAGATGAATGAGTTAAACTATTCAAATAGGGCAAAGTACCGGCAAAAATCAAGTTCAGACTTAAAACTACGAAGAGAATTTTCTTACATCAATGTGTTATATCACGAATCTCCACTTGGTCGAAATGTTTTCAGCTTTTCGAAATTCAGACTGAACAATTATAAAATCGCTTCATCAATGTCTAAAAAGATAAAATTATTTACTGGCTACAAGATAAAGTTGACTTGTGGGGAATGATGTTTTCACCCAAATAAAAAGTGATTATGTCATGTAAAGATAAAATATTGGTTGCTTGTTTTTTTTTTTCTGAAGATTTATTCAAGATAAAAAAGGGCGTCCTTATTTAAAAAGGAGTGAGAATAAAAGAAAGCCCTTTAAGATTTATGTTGTGGGGCTCTCCCCTTTTTACATAACATGGACTCGTCCAAAGTATACTTATACTGACAGAGAGAATACCTGCTGTTGAGACACGTCGTGATACAGTCTCGACGTCTGTCGAACTCTCTGCTTTGGCAGAGAGGAACCCGGACGAAGATTTGCCGAAGGTTTCGTCCGGGAAGGTAGACAGGCCCTGAACCCGTCTAGGTGGGTTTAAAGGGTATATTTTTGGTCGAGCCTACGGGCTCGGAGAAACCCACTTTAAACTCGGCCTTGTGCCACATATATTCCTTGTAGGTGGGATATTAAATACTGAGATACGTTGAGATAGGTTGAGAGATACGAAGACAGACACAGGGTGTTCTCAGAGAGATATACAAGAGTCCAGAGATAGATATATATATATATATGATTACGGCTTTACTTACAGAGACTTGTACATATACATTCTACTAACCCGCATTCATGGACTACTAATCTTCACTTCAAATCTGTATTTTTAAGTTAAATACACTTATTTTTCTATCTCAATTACTGGCGTTGTTTATTTATCTGTGCAGGATTCCATTATCGGAATCCACAATTTACAAGAGGATGACGTTGTATACAATGTTATATGAATTAAAAATAAAAGAAAGCATAAAAGAATACATGGGGGGAAAATAGGAAATCAAAGAAAAACAAAACTTCCGAAGATGGTGAGAAGTAACAAAAGCATTCTAGCGATATCGTTGACAAGGAAAATGAGAAGAAGAAAAGAAAGCAAAAATTAAATGGAATCGAGAATAAAGAATAAACAAAAAGAGCAGAATAAAGAATAAACAAAAAGAGCAGAATAAACAAAACCGAATTAAAGAATAAAGAAAAAAAGCAGAATAAAGAATAAACAAAAAAGAGCAGAATAAACAAAGGCCGGATTAAAGAATAAAAAAAAAAAAGCAGAATAAAGAATAAACAAAAAGAGCAGAATAAACAAAGACCGGATTAAAGAATAAAGAAAAAAAAAGCAGAATAAAAAAAAAAAAACAAAAAGAGCAGAATAAACAAAGACCGGATTAAAGAATAAAGAAAGAAAGCAGAATAAAGAATAAACAAAAAAGAGCAGAATAAACAAAGACCGGATTAAAGAATAAAGAAAGCAGAATAAAGAATAAACAAAAAAGAGCAGAATAAACAAAACCGAATTAAAGAATAAAGAAAAAAAGCAGAATAAAGAATAAACAAAAAAGAGCAGAATAAACAAAGACCGGATTAAAGAATAAAAAAAAAAGCAGAATAAAGAATAAACAAAAAAGAGCAGAATAAACAAAGACCGGATTAAAGAATAAAGAAAAACAGCAGAATAAAGAATAAACAAAAAGAGCAGAATAAACAAAACCGAATTAAAGAATAAAGAAAAAAAGCAGAATAAAGAATAAACAAAAAAGAGCAGAATAAACAAAGACCGGATTAAAGAATAAAGAAAAACAGCAGAATAAAGAATAAACAAAAAGAGCAGAATAAACAAAGACCGGATTAAAGAATAAAAAAAAAAAAGCAGAATAAAGAATAAACAAAAAAAAGAGCAGAATAATCAAAGACCGGATTAAAGAATAAAGAAAAACAGCAGAATAAAGAATAAACAAAAAAGAGCAGAATAAACAAAGACCGTATTAAAGAATAAAGAAAAACAGCAGAATAAAGAAAAAACAAAAAAGAGCAGAATAAACAAAGACCGGATTAAAGAATAAAGAAAGAAAGCAGAATAAAGAATAAACAAAAAAGAGCAGAATAAACAAAGACCGGATTAAAGAATAAAGAAAAACAGCAGAATAAAGAATAAACAAAAAAGAGCAGAATAAACAAAGACCGGATTAAAGAATAAAGAAAAAAAGCAGAATAAAAAAAAACAAAAAGAGCAGAATAAACAAAGACCGGATTAAAGAATAAAGAAAAAACAGCAGAATAAAGAATAAACAAAAAGAGCAGAATAAACAAAGACCGGATTAAAGAATAAAAAAAAAAAGCAGAAATAAAGAATAAACAAAAAAAGAGCAGAATAAACAAAGACCGGATTAAAGAATAAAAAAAAAGCAGAATAAAGAATAAACAAAAAAGAGCAGAATAAACAAAGACCGGATTAAAGAATAAAGAAAAACAGCAGAATAAAGAATAAACAAAAAAGAGCAGAATAAACAAAGACCGGATTAAAGAATAAAGAAAAACAGCAGAATAAAGAATAAACAAAAAAGAGCAGAATAAACAAAAACCGGATTAAAGAATAAAAAAAAAAGCAGAATAAAGAAAAAAACAAAAAGAGCAGAATAAACAAAGACCGGATTAAAGAATAAAGAAAAACAGCAGAATAAAGAATAAACAAAAAAGAGCAGAATAAACAAAGACCGGATTAAAGAATAAAGAAAAAAAGCAGAATAAAGAATAAACAAAAAAGAGCAGAATAAACAAAAGACCGGATTAAAGAATAAAAGAAAAACAGCAGAATAAAGAATAAACAAAAAAGAGCAGAATAAACAAAGACCGGATTAAAGAATAAAGAAAAAAAGCAGAATAAAGAATAAACAAAAAAGAGCAGAATAATCAAAGACCGGATTAAAGAATAAAGAAAAACAGCAGAATAAAGAATAAACAAAAAAGAGCAGAATAATCAAAGACCGGATTAAAGAATAAAGAAAAACAGCAGAATAAAGAATAAACAAAAAAGAGCAGAATAAACAAAGACCGGATTAAAGAATAAAGAAAAAAAGCAGAATAAAGAATAAACAAAAAAGAGCAGAATAAACAAAGACCGGATTAAAGAATAAAGAAAAAAAGCAGAATAAAGAATAAACAAAAAAGAGCAGAATAAACAAAGACCGGATTAAAGAATAAAGAAAAAAAGCAGAATAAAGAATAAACAAAAAAGAGCAGAATAAACAAAGACCGGATTAAAGAATAAAGAAAAAAAGCAGAATAAAGAATAAACAAAAAAGAGCAGAATAATCAAAGACCGGATTAAAGAATAAAGAAAAACAGCAGAATAAAGAATAAACAAAAAAGAGCAGAATAAAGAAAGAAAACAACATTAGAAGATTTGCAAAGAAAGAAACGACATCACCCTCCCCAAAGACAAGAATGAAGGAATCAGGTATACATTAATTATGGAAGGAAACGATGCTGAAAATAGAAAAACGACTGCATGATCGTAAAAAGGTGATTCATCTGATTTACGAGGAACGCAATATCTTATTTTTCATAGATTTCTCTCACTTTAAAATATCTACATTTATTTTATCTTATTTAAAGCAGTGAATTCTTTTCAAAAACTGGCAGTACCTTTCTCAAGCAGATTTTTCTTAAGATATTGACTCGGAGCTACACGAAATTTTCACCTGTGTAAATATCGTCGATTTACGACAACCATTGTTAAAAGAAAAAAAAAGATAAAAGCTTACATAATTTTCCAGTTATGAAAAGCAGTTCTCTTTCCGTTGGCTTTATCGAACATAAAAACATCCTGATTTACTGACAAATCATATTAAGTTAAAACCCAGAAAGCTTTCACGTAATGTCTTCTCACTATTTTCATTAAATATTGCCATGCTCAATTTTAAAAAGAAAAAAAAAATGAAGGCTTTTCTCTCTTTTCCTGAAAAGACACCTACGTATCAGTCTTACTTTATTTGTGACTAACATTTTTCCTCCTATTTCTTTCCAACTGATTCCTATTTTCCCCTTGCAAACGTAAATAAGATATTTGGCTTACTTGTCTACTCATCTTTCTGTTTCTTCTCAACTTAACTCTTTTTAGTTCTTTTTATTTAGAACCTTGAATAATACCTTCATGAATATGACGTTTTCTTTCTTTTCCCAATTTTGATACCGTCTGTCCACCCCATTGGCTTATCTTTCAATCATCCACAAGCCAAGCAATAAAGCCACTAACACACAGAATGTTACTGAGTGTGAAAGAATACGAGAAAAAAAACATTATTAAGGAGGGTTAACAATAAAAGAACAGAATTTAAGTAGACAGATTATAACGACTGACGTTGCATTTAAATTTTTGAATATCAAACTTGACTGGAAAGCAAGAATCCCTAAGAGAGTTACACAAGCAAGAAATGCGGAAAAAGAGAATGTTAACATTGAACATTAACATCTATCAATTTTTAACTGTAAATTGGTGAGATCTTGCCGTCAATCTTGTATTGCGCTTAAATTCCTAGAGTCTACGTACAACAGAGGATAGTTTATCAGAACATTTACCATGAAATATTTATAGAAAAGTCATAGGAAAGCTACATTACGGCAGTGTGAGTGTGACAGAGATGGGAGGTGAGGAACGATCTTTCATTGTTCATCTTTTTCATCATTTGTAATCCATTTCATTCAATATGTATTACATCTAGGGCACATCGTTATGGCCCCATGGTCACAGATATATTTCTACAAAGACATTGTTGAGTGTCTGATCATTGCTGGGTGCCGCATGATCCTTGCCTTGTGTCAAACCTAAGTTAGGCACAATTTAAGAAAAAAAAATCAAGCAAATTGTTTATTTCTCTATATCTCTGAGATGAGGTATTATGACTACTTACATTATTTACATTATTCAGACTGTTTTCATCATCTTCTTTTGCCATATTCACAATGTTTCCGCCCTTGTATTCAGGTGATTGGAATTTCGATCCGAACCTTTTATTTCGTTCACCTGGGTATATTGTTCTAGTTCCACGTGCCATGTCTCTTCCGGACGTTTCAGTCATTTCTCTTTAACTCTTGAACAAGTTTTTGGTTCACCACTGCTGTGGCCTGGTATTGAAATTCCAATCACCTGAAGAAGGCCAGAGCGTACAACGGTCGAAACGTTATGAATACGACAATGAAGATGAGGATAACAGGCTGAATAATGTAAATAATGCAAATTGTTTATTAATTTTTGAAACCCTTCAACTCTCTCCGTCACCTTGTGCATTTTTCCTCCCTGACGATAACTTTCTGTCTCTCTCTCTCTCTCTATCTATCTATCTATCTATCTATCTATCTATCTATCTCAGTCTATTCATATCTATCTATCTATCTATCTATTTATTTATTTCAGTCTGTTCACTATCTATCTATCTATCTATCTATTTATTTATTTCAGTCTGTTCACTATCTATCTATCTATCTATCTATCTATCTATCTATCTCAGTCTGTTCATATCTATCTATCTATCTATCTATCTATCTATCTATCTCAGTCTGTTCACTATCTCAGGCTGTTCACTATCTATCTATCTATCTATCTATCTATCTATCTCAGTCTGTTCATATCTATCTATCTATCTATCTATCTCAGTCTGTTCATATCTATCTATCTATCTATCTCAGTCTGTTCACTATCTATCTCAGTCTGTTCACTATCTATCTATCTATCTATCTATCTATCTATCTATCTATCTATCTCAGTCTGTTCACTATCTATCTATCTATCTATCTATCTATCTATCTCAGTCTGTTCACTATCTATCTATCTATCTATCTATCTATCTATCTATCTATCTATCTATCTCAGTCTGTTCATATCTATCTATCTATCTATCTATCTATCTCAGTCTGTTCACTATCTATCTATCTATCTCAGTCTGTTCACTATCTCAGGCTGTTCACTATCTATCTATCTATCTATCTATCTATCTATCTATCTATCTCATTCTGTTCATATCTATCTATCTATATCTATATGCGCGTATTTGTCTTTGTGCGTTGCATCTCTGTGAAATTTCTCCTGTTTTACTGTATTCCCTCTAGTTTCTCTCTCTCTCTCTCTCTCTCTCTCTCTATCTATCTATCTATCTATCTGTATCTCTTTTTGCTTACTCTCTTTGTCTCTCTTTTGTCTCTGTTGTCTCTTGCTTCACTCACATTTCTCTCTTTTCTCTCTCACTTTCTGTTTTCTCTCTTTATCTGTATCTCTTTCTCTCTCGCACTCTGTCATTTCTCTCTTTTTTTTCTATATATCTCTCTTTCTCTTTCTCGCACTTTCATTCTGTCGGTCAGATTCCCTCTTTCTTTATCTCTTTTTCCTTCTCTTTATACCTCTTTCATTTTCTCATGCTCTCTGTTTTTCCTTCTTTCTCTCTTTCTTTGTTTCTCTCTCCTTTTTATCTTTGTTTCTCAAATGTTTATCCCTTTCCTACTATTACTCATTTTAACTTTTTCTTTATTTCATTTCTTTCTCTTTCCCTTCTCTTTCTTTCGCTCTTTTTTTTTTCTATTTTTCTGTTTGATTCTCTTTTTTTTCTTTCTCTCTTGATATCGTCTGCTTTTTCACGTTCCTGACCTTTTGCATCCGTATCCTAGGTATGACTACAAACTATATCCAGCAGCCAGGCCTCTGATTAGGAGCTTTTGAGGAGCATGGAACTACACCTTAATTGCTGATGTTCCCAGGTCCAACCTGACGCGGAGTCGTAGCATCTTTTAGGGTCAAAGTTATGGACAAATAGTTAACCCACAACCTGTGGCCAAAATAATGAAGTTATAAAAATAGGTTTAAATAACAACAATCCATTTTTGAAAAAAATTGCCAGCAATAAATCGTCCTGTCTAAGAGGATAAACTACATTCAACAGCAAGGCCTTTGGTGGAGAGGTTTTGTGGAGCGTGAAACCAACTTTTAATTGCTAATATTCCCAGGTCCACCGTGACCCTGGATGGTAGCACCTGTTAGGGTCCCAGCTACGGGCAAATAGTTAACCCCCAAACTGGGATCAAAACGCTATGAAAATGCAAAAATAGATTTTAGCACTAGCAATATGTTTTTGTAAAATATTATTACCGGCAATGCATATTTGAAGAAAAAAATTATTACCAGCAATACATTGTAACCAGTAATATGTTTTTGAAAAATATATTACCAGCAATACATTTTCGAAAGACCAGGAACAAATTTTTAGAAGAAAAGTATTGCCAGCAATACATATTTGAAAGAAAAATCTTACCTGCAATACATCTTTAGAAGAAAAATATTACCAGCAATACATTTTCGGAAGAAATATATTACCGGCAATAGATTTTCGGGAGAAAAATATTACCGGCAATACATTTTCGGGAGAAAAATATTACCGGCAATACATTTTCGGGAGAAAAATATTACCAGCAATGACATTTTTGGGAGAAAAATATTACCAGCAATAAATTTGCGGAAGTAAACATTACCAGCAATACATTTTCGGAAGAAAACTAAAACTAGAAATACATTTTTAGAAGAAGAATATTACCAGCAATACATTTTTGAAAGAAAAATATTGCCAGCAATACATTTTTAGAAGAAAAATATTGCCAGCAACACATTTTTAGAAGAAAAAATATTACCAGCAATACATTTTTGGAAGAAAAATATTACCAGGAATAAAAATCTTGTCGGCATTAAATAACTCGTTGATGTTGATATATCGTAACAAAAAAAAAAAATTTAAAAAACTTACCAAACCAGCAATGCATTCTTACCAACAATACTTTTTTTAAAATTACAAGTAATAAAAATCTTGTTGGCATTGAGGTTTATATGCCGTAAAACAAAATAAACCAAACCGTACCTTTTATTATCCATCAGTTTTTTTTTATTACTACGCTTTCCTAACTTTTCTTGCATTGCCTTTTCTTCACCTTGATGTCTTTCTGAATGCAGTTAAGCTTTTTCAAAGCAACAAAAAAAAGAAAATTAATTTCATAAATCATATTTTATGTTCTTAATCTCTATGAATCCTTTTTTTTTTTCATTTTATTCCATTAGTCATTTTATACTTTGCCGTATCTTTTACGCCCTACTGTAAAATAATATCAGTTGACTTTGTTCAATGCGTTGGACGTCACTGTATGTAAGAAAAAAAAATACTCTTTTTTTCACGACTGATACATTTGATTGACAGTTAGATATTAATCAAGATTCTTTCATGTGGACGATCTACAACTGGACTTCCGGGCAACCATCCAATTACATATTGATTATTCACTCTTTTAAACTGTTTTGAAAAGAAAGAAAAAAAAACAACAGAAGTAAAAAGAAAAATAACAGGTTATATCTTTACAGAAAAGTCATATATATCATTATCTCCGACAGAATCAGTTCTGATATAGAAATGATTTACAGGTTTATCTCTAACGTTATTCCACACGCTATTCATTCAGCCAGCCATTTGACTTCAGGCATACACACGCAATCGTTAAATATATATCATAACAGACGATGAAAATTGGTTACTTACGATAATGTCCAACGCAAATGACAGTGATATAACGAGGCTAAATCTACAAACACAACCCCAAAAGCTGAGCTCCATGGACGAAAGGTAATATTGTGATTGCGAGAGAAATCATCAGAGTATTGTTCAATTTGAATTCTTGAAACGCAACGGAACATTAAATGCACATTTATACTTCCACCAGTAGCAAAGACACCGTAACAAATGATCGAAAAACACCCAAAACTTGTTAACATAACAAGTAATTGCCTAGCAAAAAGATAACTCGATGACAAGTGAAAACTGTATATAGCAGCGACAACATAGGTAAACATCGTGTAACTGGGTTAGTCTGTTCCTCGCCTACACAATATATTCTCCTGGGAATGAGCGTGTTATCTAACGTGATTAACAATGTGAACAAGCCAGCACGCTCAAGCCTTCATGCTATGGTTTCGTTCAGCCATTTTCACTTACAAGACTTGGGTCAAACCGTGGTATACTTTTCACGCACTACCCAAAGCAGGCGCGCGCTAGAATCGACGCCTCTAGTCCAATAACATCACGTTATCTCCTTTCTGACAAATTGACAATAGTGAGATTCGAACTCGAGTCTCATAGGCAGAATGCAAACGTTCTAGCCACTCGGTCACATGACAGTAATATATATATATATATATATATATATATATATATATATATATATATATATATATATATATATATATATATATATATATATATATATATATATATATATATACCCAAGTATATGATTGGTGTATACGGAATAAATTCCAATAACCAACTAATACTATTCTTAAAAGAGTGCTCAATACAGAGTAGAGCAAATACAATTATTTATGCGAAAATTACAACATAAATATGTCACAAAATCACTAAAGAATTAGTCATTTCGTCTCAACACTTCTGGTGTCTTATAAAGTGATGCTGTTGAAGTGTTGAAATAAAATGGCAAATTTTGTAGTGATTTTATGACATATTTATGTTATAATTTTCGAATAAAACAATACATATATATATATATATATATATATATATATATATATATATATATATATATATATATATATATATATATATATATATATATATATATATGATAATTTGTGTGTTTTTACATGCGTGCATTCGTGTGTGTATAAATTATTTTAGTAATCAATATACTAAAATAATAAATCTATTTTTTTTATAGATGAACATGCGCGTATATATATATATATATATATATATATATATATATATATATATATATATATATATAATGTTAGAAATAATGTCAATGATATTACTTCATAATTAGTAAGGATAATTCCAACGATGATATGAATCCAAAGAGATCTCAATGTATGAACATAGCAATATAATAATGAGTTGAGAATCCTTAAAATTCATTTGGTTATAATTCATTTTGTCGAATTAATAAAATGTCCATATCTTCAGACAAGTCTCTTGTTAATAAATGGAGTTCAATTAATCCAGACGCAAAGATAAGGAAAAAAGAAATAAAAAGTAAAATAAAAAAGCGGAAAAGGAAAACAGAGATGGACATTTTGTAAAGTTTGCTAAATAAATTACATAATTGATTTTTAATGATTCTGTATTATTATTAAGCATTTGTCATATATATATATATATATATATATATATATATATATATATATATATATATATATAATGGAAATGTTATAGTTGTTCCAACGAGAGGAAAATGTATATTTAAAAAAAGAGAAACCGCAAAAGTTATTCGTTATAATGTGGATTAATTTGGATTATATTTTATATATATATATATATATATATATATATATATATATATATATATATATATATATATATATATATAATTGACTCTCCTGTCGGTTTCGCTGCATTTGGATCTGCCAGCTTATTGATTCAGTTATGAAATTTTGTGCGATAATCTTAAGTGGCATTTAGTGATTTACAAAGGAGGCCACATATGGAGCAGGTGTGAGATGAGATCACTGTTAGATTGGCTGACATTTTAGATCTTGCTCTCGCTTTATGAAGATGATTCAGACAAGCAGATTGAAAATTGCTGAGTCCACTAAAACACATTGATCTCCATTCTATAGGCTCCAAATCTAAGCTCTCAAGGGTGTTATGTGGTATATTAACTGCTGACAATTTGCTTTTCTACGTGTCTTTGTATCTTAGACATGGGCGACCTACATTCCTGTAGCCCTGATCTAACTGGCTGTACTTTAGGATCTTTGGTATCCTGTTATCAGACATTCTCAAGACATGACCAGTCCACCATATATATATATATATATATATATATATATATATATATATGTATACTGTTTGCACGATATTTTTTATGAATATAACTCATATTGTGAGATGAGATCACTGTTAGATTTGATGACCTTTTAGATCTTGCTCTCGCTTCTTGAAGATGATTCAGACAAACAGATTTAAAATTACACACACACACACACACACACACACACACATATATATATATATATATATATCCTGTGTGGCACCATGCATCCAGGCAGAGAAAGAAAGGCAAAAAGGGAAAAGGAAAGGAAAGAAGAAAGGAAGGGAAAAAGTAATAAGCGAACACACACACACACAGCTTGAGAGGCAATAAAAAATGGGTTATTTTGGATAAGTGGCAAATGGCGGAAGAGTGTCATTACAATGACAATGAGATTGAGTGGGTAGGGAAGTGTTATCTAAGGATATGAAAACAAAGTATTGGTACAAGAAGGCATCTTATTATCAAAACACAGACCAGCGGCCAAGGGAAAAATTCAAGCGAAAATGTTATTTCGATAAGTGACGACAAGAAAAAGGCGACTAAAAACGACTTTGGACAGATATGGAAATTAAAGGCCGCCTGCGAGCAATCATTGACCGATTTTCCTACTTGGCCTGCGCGAATGGAATTGTGTTATCGAGATATGTTCGCCAAAGAAAGTCCACTTGAAAACGTTAGATTTTGATAATTGACAAAACACAGGTGTAGCTACGGAGCCTTAGCTAGATATGGAAAATTAAAATCCCACACAAGCAGTCTCGCTAACTAAACTCTTTTCGACAAAACAAACTTTTGCCCTGTGATAATAAAATTTTGTTATCAGACACATGAACCGAAGGAAAATGAATGGAATAAGAAATGTTTTTATTTCTTCCTTGGAGACGTCAGACCGACTGAAAACTTGGAGAAAATTCTTTTCTGAGGCCATGTCGGAAAACCAGCCATTTGATGAATTAGCGATAAACTGCTTGACAAACGCCACGTGTTGAACAAAGAGTTGTCATATTATCCGTTCATGATAACGGCGATTTGAAAGGAAGAAAAAGAGGAAAGAGGAGAGATAATTATATTTTTTAGTTAAGCAAGGTATTTTTTTTCCGAAACAAAGCCGCTGGTTGTTCACGTCCGACTAAGACGTCATTGGTCAAGTGGTGATCACATGACGCACGAAGGAGGAGGAAAGATACCCGACCAAGACCTCATTGGCCGAGAGTGATCACGTGACGCACGAAGAAGGCTGTCGACGCCCCCATCCAGAGTATAAGTATGAGAAGCTGCTACGAAGAAGTGGGGAGGGCAGTTCACGCCCTCAGAAGCATGGTGAGGAAGTGGGAGTGAGAAAAAAAAAGTTACCAAAAATGGAAAAGAGTGGAAAATCCCTAACCAGAAATAAAAGAGGTGTATATGTATTTAGAATTATCGAGGAACTCCCCGACGCCAACAGACCCAACCCGGTTTTTGTCGGGGTCAATAAAAGCCAGGCCCCAACAGGCAGAAATCAGTTCGAGCTCCAGTTTCCAAAGTTGAAGCCGCCTCAAGATAGCTGACCAAGATTCACGCAAAATTTTGGACTCCTCTTCAACCAAGAACAATTATTTTGAAGAGCGACTTAGGACCAGACCACCGAAATAAGTTTTTTCGACTTTCGTCCAAAGACACACCGAAACACAAATTTCTTAGAGAGCAAACAACTTGAAGCGTTAAAACTTGCCTAGCGAAAACGACGTGTCACAATCCACAGAACGGGTCGGGAGATAGATGCAGTCCTATGTATCGAACAACTAGACATAAAGTTTGTTACTTTTTTCTTTGATACTTTGAATTTTTGAGTTTTCATTTTATTTTCTTTTATGCATATTTGTGTGTTATCACCCCCGTTGAACTCAATTTGCATTACGGCCCCAACCCCTGTTTGATCTCGTCTGTCTAAGATCAATTCACAACGTGGGTAGGCAGACTAGAGATCAGTGCAGTTACCTTGGTAACCAGGCGTTGGAAGCGAGTTGGGAACGGCGAGGCTGATATCAAATCTAACCAGATTCCCACCCGAATCACCAAAAGGTTAGAACGTCACAGGACGAGACAACACGACTGACGCGACAGGCGGACGTCACGTTTAGAACAGCGACACTCGGACGGAGCAGCGAGGAGCGAACAGCTGGCGCCGCGGCGAAGACGTCACAATTGGTGCTGTTTGGGGACGTCACAACTGGTGTCGTGACCGGGATAGGACTCTGGAACGGCCACGTCACAACTGGCGCCGTGGTACATCAGGATAGAACGTTACAGTTGGCGCTGCGACCGGGGGACGACGTCACACCTGTTTGTACGATATTTTTTATGGATATAACTTATTTAAGCAAATGTTCTTATCTTTAATTGCATTGTATTAATTACATTTGCCGGTGTATATATATATATATATATATATATATATATATATATATATATATATATATATACTCAGATACGCTTTTTATCAAGAAAATGAGATATAAACAGAAAATATATTAAAATATTTATTAAATTTAATGCATTTCTGATATATATATATATATATATATATATATATATATATATCAGAAATATATATATGTGTGTGTGTGTGTGTGTGTGTGTGTGTGTATGTATGTGCGTGCATTTATAGGCAGTTTTAATGAACTCGGTAGCAATTTCCTGTTTTTTTTCTTTTTTCTTTTTTTATTATTGCTCTTTTGGTGGGCACGGTTTGTACAGAATTCATTTTGCCCTAAAAAGATTTTTATTCAACTGGTATTTTAACAAAATATTCTTAGTTACTTTAACCGTAATTAGTCTTCTGACATGCGCTAGTCACAATGATTTTGACCTACAAAACAGAACATTCGTGACATCACACAACTCCTAACATTTCTTACGCCCATGCCTTAGTCGAAGTGAACTTGTACGAGATGATACCATAGTAGTTGTAGCATAAATTCGAAGACATGTATCGAAAATTGCGTGCGTTCGCAAAATCCATAGCAAAGCTCTAAACGATATAAAACATTATGTTTTTTTGTTTTTTTGCATAATTAAAACATTTTAAAATTTGAAAAGTGTGCATTTGCACCTAAAATTCGTGAACCAGTGTGCAACATCACAAACTAAATAATATGTTTTCATGATCAAAATTACAAAACAACTAACAAATATATATATATATATATATATATATATATATATATATATATATATATATATATATATTTTAAGACATTTTTTTATGTTTATATATTCTTTTTTATAGATACAAATATTTAAGTAATCGCTCTGTTTATGATAAACAGTATTCATAACATTTACTAGCCTGGATGTCCGAAAATTTTTTCATAGAAAATATTCGTCCTACGACAGGTTTCGAAAACTGTATCCTATACGGAACCGTCATATAGCATGACGTGCCTTAACCTATTGAGCCACAGAGGATCGTTTGGTTACCGCTTTTAAACCTATTGAACGCTCCTCTGTGGCTCAATCGGTTATGGCACGTCAGGCTATATGACGGTTCCGTATAGGTTACAGGCTCGAATCCTGTCGGAGGACGAATATTTTCTGTGAAAATTTCTCGGACATTTCTATAAAAGGAATGTGTAAACATAAAAATGTCTTAAAATAATTGTCGGACTTTGTCAATTTATTTATATATATATATATATATATATATATATATATATATATATATATATAATGTAAGTATGTTTTAAATTCCTCAAAGGGAGGTAACTTTAATTTATATAAGTGTACATTATTTAAAATGCAATATATATATATATATATATATCCTTAGAGATAATGTTGTTCTTGTATAGTGAGATCAATCATATCTGTGTCCTCGCTTCGGCCCTGCTAGTATTGTCACACGTACCGGCAGGACCGATCATGTCAAACTTCGGAGAATCATTTAAAATATTGGCCATTATATCCAAATAATATCCATTATATCCAAATAGTGCATGTTCTGGTCTATTGTTCCACTATAGTTCGACCTCTTTGAGGATGGTTTTTGAGTCCATCGTCCCGGAACGCGGCCTGTTTCTAGGTCTACGTGATTGTTACAAGCTTCCAGTGAATTAAATTTTTATTCGTCAAGATAATTTTGTATGTTTTGAAAAATATATATATATATATATATGATTTTGTGTGTATGCATTTGTAAGCGCATTACTTCGATTATAAACAGAATAAAGAATTTTAAAACGAGAATATATATATATATATATATATATATATATATATATATATATATATATATATATATAATATGTTTGTGGAAATTGTGCTTTGCTTTTGTCAACTGTCGAGATTTCTCCAGCCTCCAAATGAAAATGTTGATCTGAGGAATTAGAATCGATTTCAGATTCTAAGGAAATAAATGATAATTATCAAGAAGTTTTTAAAGCTATCTCTTTCTTAATATAATTTATATAAATAAATAAATATATATATATATATATATATATATATATATATATATATATATACAGAAAATGCGAAACGTAAATACTGACTATATAGTTATGTCGAGCTTAGACTCAAATCATTATATAGCAACATACCCATCAAGAATTGTCTCAGCAGATTGAGAAACCACCTCAGAAAATCCAAGAAAAAGATTCTTCTACTCGTCTACGAAATTATAAAAATATTCAAACTAATCACTAACCACTGCTTCTTTTCTTTCAACAATATTATCTACAAGCAAAAGTTCGGCTTAACTATGGTGTCACTTATCAGTGGTGTTCTTTCTTGCCTTTTTCTAGAATTCTTAGAATCTGGTCCATTTTGACTCATCATGTCAAACAACCTTTCTTACCTAAGATATATACATGAAGTTCTCTTATTCTATTCCAGTGAATTTCTGAAAGAATATTTCGTTATGTCTTTTCAGGTGCATATTCTGGTCTATTGTTCCACTATAGTTCGACCTTTGTGAATGGTTTTTGATTCCATCGTCCCAGAACACGACCTCTTTCTAGATCTACATGGTTGTTACAGGCTTTCAGTGAATTAAAGTTCTATTCGTCAATACCCTTTTGTATGTTCTGAAATATAAATATATATATATGATTGTGTGTGTATGCGTTTGTAAGCGCAGTACTTCGTTGGTAAACAGAATAAAGAATTTTAAAACGAGAATATCAGAAATATATATATATGTACATATATATATATATAATATGTTTGTGTAAATTCTTCTTTGCTTTTGTGAATTGTCGAGATTCCTCTAGCTTCCCTGCAGCTGCACACGCGTAGATTGCATTCGATGTTCTAATATCTATTTTCTTTTTTTTTTTTAACCGCAACAACATTTAACGATCCAAAGCGAAAATGAGAAAGTGTGGCAGACAGACATTAAGTGCAATGGAAAAACCTTAAAATATTTGTTTTACATAATGCTTCCTTGTGTCACGATATGCACTCACATCCTCCCAAAAAATGCCAATGCAGAAAAGAACTATCTGGAAAAGGAAAGAAAGAGGTCGTTAACTGCAAACTCTATCTTAAACATACGCTAATAACTGTATTATCATCAAAAGATAATCGCTTGACACGAAACCTCTGGTATTATTCAGATTACCCTACGCTATTCTATACTGTTGACAATCATTTAATTCTGTCTTCAGATAAATTGTCTTGTATCTTAACAAAAGAAATACAGCCTTGTGATAACTTGTTGAAAACAAAAGATCGAAAATTAAATTCAATCAATGCGTGATCAAACGAACGAGAAGACAAAACTTGTAGTTTCAATAACAGTTAAAATAAAAAATTTTGACAGAAGATATCGAATCTCTGTCGTTGAAAGGCATCACGTACAATCACCGAAGTTAAGAAAAGGCGAGACTGGTTAGTAACTAGATGGGTAACCGCTTGGGAATGCCAGTTTCAGTAAGTTGGAAGCGCTGGTGGTGTAATGGAAAATGACTCGAAAATTGTTAAGCGGTGAACCGAGTTTCAATTCCAGTTTGGTTCGTTATATTCACTTAAACGTTATTATCATTGGGAAAGTTATGAATCTGCCTCTTCACTCCACATCTATGGGTTAAATAGTAAAACTTATATCACTAAATCTTTATTATTTAAAATTTTAAAACTTTAAAAAGATTTCTGGCTTTCGGTTGATAAACTGTAGAAATCAAATCAATCAATAAAAAATAAACGACTTAAAAGGAATGGTCTCCTGACTCGTGATGTGATTGGTAACTCCATTTGGATTGGGATTGTTAATCGGAGACTCGAGTTCTTTATCTTCACTTACGCGCAAATAGTCTTTGGAAATATATGTATCCACCTCGTCTTCACTCATGTATGGGTTAATTAGTAAGACTTCGAATACTAAGCCATAATTATCTCAAAATAAAACATTCTTAGAATCTAAAATTCTCTGAATTTAAATAATCTGCAAAAGTTTAATACGCCGTAAAAGGACGAATAAGTCAATTACAAATTTTTATTTGATGGCATTGGCAATTCTATGAAAAGGCAATTTTTTTATTTGTCGTCTCTCATCAAAATTTAGGGTCTATCTCTCTTTATATATATATATATATATATATATATATATATATATAATTTTCAATCTACTTGTCTGAATCATCTTCAAGAAGCGAGAGCAAGATCTAAAAGTTCAGCCAATCTAACAGTGATCTCATCTCCATATGTGGTCTCCTTTTTAAATCCCTAGCGGGTCTTAAATGCCACTTAAGATTATAGCACAAAATTTATATATA
Organism: Acanthosepion pharaonis; assembly: GCA_903632075.3. NCBI lineage: Eukaryota > Metazoa > Mollusca > Cephalopoda > Sepiida > Sepiidae > Acanthosepion > Acanthosepion pharaonis. The sequence goes on from CAHIKZ030001250.1 coordinate 121,890, forward strand.
TGTATGTATGTATATATATATACAAATGTAATGAGAATAGAATATAAATTCAAACGTTCATAGCATTAATTTAAAAGAGGTCTCAATAACAAGTGAAGAGCAATAGTTATTTATTATAAAGATGTTACATACGGACAAACAAGTACTCACGGCAAAGATGCATTTTTGTTTCGATGTGAATGCATTACGACAGATGAGGAACAAAGATTCTTATAAACGATTCTATTTAAAAAAAAAAAAACCTACATATGGAACATCACTTTCTATTTTTCATTATTCATTTTTTTTAAAAAAAAGTCATGAGGAAAAACACCATAAAAGGAAATGAAATATATAAAGCGTTTCCATAAAAGGAAAAGAAGAAGAAGAAAACAGGTAAAAGGAAAGAGAAGAGGAGAAGAAGACAAAAAAGTTAAAAAAGGAGAAGAAGAAAGAGAAATATAAGGGTTAAGAAAAATTAAAAGACAACACGTCATGACGCCAAAGAAAAAAAAAAGAAAGAAGAAGAGAACAGAACAGAAAAAAAGAATAAGGGAAAGATGCACATCAATACGAAAGAGCGGAAAAAAGTAGAAAGAAAAAAAATCAGAAAAAAGAAAGAAAGAAAGAAGGAACAAAGAAAGATAACATGACTTGATGATAACAATTCAGCCAATAGATAACGTTAATATTAAGATAAAAAATTAACCCCAAGGATTTATATCTAACCTGGAATATTTGTTACATTGAACAACTCTAGATATTTTCAACGATCAAATTTTGACGTTATTTAAATAAGCAGACATATTATTTAATAGAATTAAACGTAGCATGTAAATAAAAGTCCCTTTTAAGAAGTAAAAATATTAGACAAGCAAAATAAATAAACTAGTTCAAATATTGCATTAAAAATTTAAATTCATAATTTACAATATAAATAAAAAGACATAATATAACTGCGAAAGTGGTTTGATACCTCGTTGCTATTGGCTTATTTCAACTCAATAATTTTATGCAGTAATGGGATGTGACAATTTAACCAGTGGAATATAACTGCGAAGTCGTTTGAGACCTGGTGGCTATTGGCTAATTTCAAATTCCAGTTTCTTTACATCAGACACTGGGCACTTGAGATCGTGTAGCCATTATTGGGTATCTTTGGCGTAAAAAATTCAGTAATGTCGTTGCAAAGAAAGCGTGAGAAAGAAATATTTCTTTTACCTAATACGTTTCTTTCGTTATAGGCATTGCTATATCCATGATAAGACAACACCGATATTCCACGGGCAGAGCAGAATATCAGAACAGAAAAAGAGTAACATACATGCTTAGTTCACAAACAGGTTTATAATGCTATGTCTTACATAAAATTAGATATATACATATATACACATGCTCACGCCAAAATAGCATAACATAAGCCTCAACCCACGGTGTATAAGAAAGATGAGACTTACTTGTTATATTTCCCGAAGGGAAAACTCGGGTTATGGCGGTTTCTCTACGAATTTGATGAGAACATGTGTTTTTCCTGTAGCACATACCGCTGTAGCCTAATGACGTCTTTCTCTGGGTTCTAGGTGACGAGTGCTATTGTCAATCTCTCTCCTGATGTTATACACCGGCCGTCACGTGATCCTCATGACTATCTCAATGAAAAAAAGAGAATTTGTAACCCAACATCGTTAAATATTACTCAATACCTTTTATTTTCTTTCATGTTTTATTTCGATTTTGTTCGTTCACAGTCATAATAAACTTACTGCTTTGTTATTTACGCGTTATCAACACTTTGTAAGTTATTTGTTATGGGATCTTACCCATAATAATAATAATTGACTATTCTATACTTAATAAATACTGCGCCTCAGGAGTAGGCAAGGAGTCAATAGTTCAAGTCGAGTCAAGAGTCGATTCAGAAGCAGTCCGAAACAAAGTCGCGTTCAGACAATTACTGCAAGACATTGGAATAGTGATACTGGTTGAGAGTACATTGTTCTCTCTACTAAACCTGATTGTTCATACTAACACTTCTACTTCTCTGTATATATTCCTGTTTGTAATATATCTGTGTTATTCCATACCTGTGTTCGAGTTCTTCTTTATTGGTTCTACCTTGGACTATCACCGTGGTACAAGGAACCGGACCATAACATTATTAAATCCAGAATATTTTTTTTAGATTATAAAAGTTTTGGAGAGAGAAAATAATGATATAGTAATATCAGTTTTATTAATTAACTGGGTGAGAAGTCACTGGATTCATACATTTTCCAAGGTTATTTGGGCTTAAGTGAATATAACGAATTTGAAGCCGGCTCTCCTTTTAACAATTGTGTCTCATTATCCATTACCCCACCGGCCCGTACATATGTGGTTCATACTGTTGGTAGTTCTAAAATAAGAGTCTTAGAAAAACAAATATCATAGTTATGGTATTTCTAATATATAGCGTAGATTCCTATACATGCAGTGACCACAATTAATTTTTTCTCTTTTATTGTTTTTACACTTCAACTTTTTGCATTTTTCATACAAAGAACAAGTCTCTTGAAGTATCGGGTTGAGACTTGGAGGCAACATGTATTGTGCGTGACACATACTGAAACATGGTATGTACTTCATCCTGAAACAGTCATATAAGATGTTGAATTCACTATTTTTTACGACTTTACCATTCATACTGGCAGCAACTTTATATCTATCTATCTATCTGCATATATATATATATATATATATATATATATATATATATATATATAATAAAAAAAGGCTTAAACACTAATATTCCATAGTCATAATTTATTCCATTGAATCGAAAATACAATCCAATTCATCAGACCTACAAATTTAAAAAGAAAACAGAAGAAAAAATAAATCCGGAAATATAAAATAAAATTAGTGAGAGTGTATGTATGTGAGTGTGGGATGAATGTTAGAGTAAATGAAAGCTATAGGGAGGGGTAACAGACGAGAGAACAGGAAGCTCTCTACCTGGATTCTATCCCCTTGGATTTATTTTTTATACAAATATGTATGTTTGTGTATGTAAGTATGTCTGTATGTATATTTATATATATTGTAGATATATGATTGCATATGTATGTGTATATTTAGCACTAATATATATATATATATATATATATATATATATATATATTCATACATGTTTTATTAAATAATATAGACAACAAAATTATGTTGTTTAAATTCTTTTCATAACGTCTGATAAGCTTAATAACATTATCATTAAACGAAGAAAGAAAATCACAATATTTATACATATTTTTTAATCCAGTCTAGCTTTCGACTTACATAGGCCATTATCAAAGATAACAATTATAGTATAATATATTACGCAATACACGGACAAGAAAGTGATGGTAGTCTGTTTTCTTTTTACATGGATGATTTCCAAGCAACGATAAACACGTGCATATAAGATGCTGGAAGCGAAAATCGCACCTCATGACGTCACACATGACTACGCGAGAGTGAATTCGAGAAGTATTAAGTATGGGAAGCCGTTGGTATAAACCAATGGTTTTCTTTCACCATATATATATATATATATATATATATATATATATATATATATATATATATATATATATTGTATTGGGATAACAGATGATTAGTCACACATAAAGTGCTAAATATAATAGACAACGAATTTCTATTGTGTTTGATTATGATCCGTTCAAAGCTTCGTATAGTGACTTTAGTTTCGGGAGAAATAAACTCAAAAACCGTCCAACATTTGGATATATTGTATTATGCCGTTCCTCGATATAAACCCTTTTAAGAAGTAAAAATATTAGACAAGCAAACTAAATAAACTGTGTGATATTGCGTGACTTAATCGACTATACTTAAGAAAATGTTTATCAAACAAGTTTAAAATGTTTTCCACAATTTGGTACGTCAAGTCAAATCTTCATTCATAACACTCTGTAAATTAGCTATAGCTGTACTAGCAATCTGGATAAAATTATTAAATCACACAATAATAAAACACTGGAAATTTATAATGCTAATAACTGTAATCCAAGCGCAAATTCTAATATATCCCGTGTAACTGATCTATGTTATTGTTGGTGTCCTGATCAATGTCCATTATCAAACAAATGCATAAATGAATGAATTTTATATATGTGCTCTAATTAATCATTTGAGAGCCCAGGAGTTATTAAATTATATGTTGGTTCCACTAGGAATGTTTTTAAAAACGATTATCATAATCATACATCTTTTACTAATGCTAGCAATATGATTTCACTTTCTAAATACTTCTGGAAATTGAAGGAAGAAAGCAAGACACCTAAATTTAAATGGAAGATCCTCAAAAAAGCCAGAACATGTAGATCTTTGTATGAGTCTTATTTTTATGCCTACAAGAAAAAATGTGCATCATTAAGCATTTGAATAATAATCAATTGTTAATCCAAAGTTTTGAAACTACTGTTTTTAGGCACGTTTAAGCTCTAACATTACACTCTTGCTAAACCTTTAACTTTATAATTCACTTCTCTTAGTTTATTTTACCTCCTTATATTCCTGTCACTATTATATTTACCGATCTACCTAAAATTAAGGTTCTGAATTGCTTTATAAATGTATACTACTGGTAATAATATTAGATAAAAATAGATTTATACCGATACTAATATTATATAGTTTGGTAATAGGCATTAATTTTTTTAAAACTTATATTAGTATTCTATATATTATATGTCTCTTTATTTATATTGTAAATAATGAATTTAAATATTTAATGTAATATTTAGAATAGTTTATTTATTTTACTTGTCTAATATTTTTAATTCTTAAAACAGTCATTTATTTCTATATTGTGTTTAATTCTATTAAATAATATGTCTGCTTATTTAAATAACATCAAAATTTGATTGATGAATGCAGCAAACATTTCCGGGTAGATTTTGCAGTTATATCCCAGGGGCTAAATTGTCACATCCTTTTACTGCATAAAATTATTCAGCTGAAATAAGCCAATAGCAACTAGGTATCAAAATATTTCGCAGTTATATCCCACGGGTTAAAATGTCACATCCCATTACTGGATAAAATTATTCAGCTGAAATTAGTAAATAGCAACCAGATATCAAACTACATTCGTAGTTATATTCACGGGGTTAAAATGTCACATCCCTTTACTGCATAAAATTATTAAGCTGGTGTAAATCAATAGGGAACAGCTATCCAACTACTTGCGCAGTTATATTCTAGGGGTTAAACTGTCACATCCCTTTACTGCATAAAATTATTACGCTGAAATAATCCAATAGCAACCAGGTTTCAAACTACATTCGCAATTATATTCCCGGGGTTAAAAAGTCGCATCGCATTACTGCATAAATTTATTAAGCTTAAATAAGCCAATAGCAACCAGGTTTCAAACTACTTTCGCAGTTATATTCCGGGGGTTAAATTCTCACATCCCTTTACTGCATAAAATTATTAAGCTGAAATAATTTTGCCTGTTTTGTGAAGGAATATAAGGGTTTTGGAAAGGCTCAAAGCAAAATACAGTTTTACGTAATCGAAAAGAATATTAGTTGAAAAGAAAATGTGTATCAGAAAATACAGAGGGAAAAAACCTATCGACACAAATAGAAAATCTTCCTCCTAAATTTATTGTTTTCAAAAGATAACGTATAAAATCCTGACACGCAGATAACGATGTAATAACATAAAAGTATGACACATTTAACTTCTCTACATGGAGAGATAGAATGAAAGAAAGGCATAAACACGATAGCTTGATAAATTCTAGGGGCATTCACCATTCATTAGATTGAAGATTTAAACTACATAATTAAATTTAGATTTAATCTCTTACATTTAAATTTCAATTTAATAATAAAATACCACAGCGGAAAGTGAAGCATTCTCTCTGACATCGCCGACAAGAATATAAGTTTCACGTTCTATTGATAGCTCTAAGAGGTTGCAATCATACACACATTGGCTGACAATAACTGACGCATTATTTTTCTTCTGTATGACATCTCTCTCTAGATCAAGGAGATCATGGCCTTCCACAACGTCCTCTCTTTGTAGCTTTCAGTAAATTTCATCATTTAGATATTTCTCCTAAACCCTGTTTTGACATACATGAACACAATCTCTTTGGGCAAGTTATGTGCTATTTTTCGATGTTCCTCTTGTCTTCAATATTCCCTGTGAGTGCCACATTTTCCAAGCTTTCTTTCCTCATTATGTACCCTTGAATTTTTAACTCTTTCTGATGTTATGTACAAGTGTCCTTTTTGTTTCCATTTCTCTAAAATTCTTACACGTTATGTCCATTCTATTCTCAGCATCCTGTAGAACCATATCTTTGTCCTTCACATCGCTCGCTTCTTAATATGTGTTGATTGCAATAATGAGGACCGATATTACATAACTATCTATCACTTTTTTTTGTTTCTAATGAAGTTTCTCTGTTTCTTAATACTTGGGTGATCATATCTGTTTTGATTTATGACTGACTAGCTAGAATATTTTCCCGCAGTAGGTTGCCATTTCTTTCTACGATAAGCTGGTTATCAACTAAGGCTATAAAATCCCGTCTGTCCTGCTATTCAATTCATAGTTGTGGTGAATAGTAACGGATTTATTCTTTGCCTTTCCCAAATATATTTGAGCGTTAGTGATTGTAACGAACCCAACTGGAATTAGAACTCTGCTCTTCCGAGTACTTATCCCGAGCCATTATCCATAACACCATACCGGACATTCACTAATTTGCTTAGGCTTCGTGTCCCTTCTGTACGTAGGAGAACATGGCCCTTCACATCTTCCTGTCCCTTGTAGGTCTTAATATGTTTTGCCTTTTTGCTGCTTATCCCAAACACTGTTCTCCCATCCATTTGCTCAAGCCCATCAAGTATGTTATGCACTGCTGTCCTCTTTCCTGCAATTTGCCCTGTGAGTATTAGATTTTCGAAGCCTTCCGTCCTTTCTAATGACGTACCTCAGAAATTTCAACAGCCTCTTCCTGATGTTAAGTATAAGTTTACTTTTTGTTTCCATTCTCATGAAAACTTCTTTGATGCTCACATGCTCTGCCTAAGGTATTCTCAGCATCCTTCTGTAGAACAACATTTCTGTTGATTCGAGTCTCTTCTTCATCTTTGAGAAGATTGTCCAGCATCCGCTGTCATATACGAGGACAGATATCACGTATACTTTGTTTAATTTTTGGAAAATATATTTCGTATTCCCAGTGTGCCTTCGGATTCGGAGTCACACTATCTTTCCTTGTAGTGAAATAAAATACAATGTTAAATATTAAGAATTAATTTTCGTGTTATCATGCGTTGGCAATTTTAATTCATTAGAAAAGGATGTGCTCTTTATTCATGACGTCTAAAAGAAAACAGGAACCCATTTCACCATATTTCCAAAGAAGTTAACATGAGTCAAATATTCTGAATACTTTAATCTACATCTAATTTATTATTAGTAGTATTAATATTAGTAGTAGTATTATTAGTAGTAGTAGTAGACTAGTATAAAGAGACTCTGTGTAGTAATCTACGAAATCCAATATGGCGATCTTGGAACCCAGTCTGATAAGCATATGCATCGCAGCCAAATTATCCAGATGTGTTGACAGGCTTTAATGAACAAAACAGCTAAGAATGAGAAAACATTAAAGTATCATGAAACGAGATTTGAACTTCTATCCAATGTCTCGTCTGATGCCCCTTCGTTTTATCCGATATCGCGCTGTAAACTCTCGTAGCCGTAGAAATTTCCATAGAAAGCATTAATGACGATACAAAATAAAAGCGGTGCATACAAAGCAATAATAATAATAATAATAATAATAAAAAAGTTTTATTTAAAAAAACTTTCCTAAAATAGCATGTTTCTAGATCGTAAATTTCTCCAAACTCTCGGCAGTTAAGTTGTGGACGGTCAGATAGATTGGAAGAATCTTAATCGCAAAAAAATAAAAATTCGGAGATAAACCCGATCAGATGAATAGAAGCTAATGAACTACAACAATTTTGCAGATGAGTAACGTGCAGGAGCCGGATCAATCAATCTCTTCGATGGTTGTTTTTTTTTTGTGTTTTTTTTTTGTTTTTTTAAATCAGAGTTATCATCTTTTTTGTTTTTTCTACAATTTGTGCACAGCCAGATATTTATTTTAAAATAATTTTTCTCGTTACCATTAGGAACTTCAAAATCCTCTGCAAATCACACATCCTTACATGTCACAAAACAGTGAAATTGTCTTGAAAATGACTACATTTTATATATCAGTCCATCAGACATTTCCAGTTCTCTTCTGTCTACCCTAATGATATGGACACAGATTTAATATACAGGTCAGATTAAATCTAGAAAATTTATATATATATATATATATATATATATATATATATATATATATATATATATATATAATCATTTCAACCAAACAAGGCAATAAAGCCACTAAGATGTAAGGGCTTACTGTGTGTTGAGAGTATGAGAAAAAAAGAAAAGAAAATGCAATTAAGGTCAGATTGAATCTACAAAATTTATATATATATATATATATATATATATATATATATATATATATATATATATATATATATATATATATATATACAATCATTTCAACCCAAGCAAGGCAATAAAGCCACTAAGATGAAAGGGCTTACTGTGTGTTGGAGTGTATGAGAAAAAAGAAAAGAAAATACAATTAAGGAGGAGAAGAATAAAAGGACACGAATTAAAAGGCAGACGATAACGATGGGCATTACATTTAAATTTTTGAAGATCGAAGTGCACTCGAAGCTAGAAGCAGGAAGAGATTTCGAGAAAAGCGACTCTTAGCATAGAACTTACAGTTACATCTAGCCATTTCAACTGTAAAATGATTCGATCTTACCGACAATCGATTACTGCTCTTAAATTCATTAAATCTTAAATGATTGTAAATTTCCTTAAATAAAGCATAAAACTGTGGAAAACCACATTATGCCTACATCACACCAAAAGGTATTGCCACTTCCAAGAGCCTGAATATCCGATGAGTAATCTTTGAGAAATACTCCCTGTCACCTCTTCTGTTCTGTCTAACCTTAATCACCCTAGCAAGAGCCAAAGCCTACCAACTATGGATACAAAGTAAAAAAGAAAGTGTTCCATCACCTATTCGACATGGATGATATCAAACTCTTTGTCAAAGACGACAATGAGTTGAAAGTTCTCCTCAGTACTGTAAAATTCTGCAGGTATAACATCGCTATAAATATCTCGGAGTCAGTGAAAGAGATGGAATACAGCATACCCAAATGAAAGAGAAAGTAAGAAAAGGAATACTACTTGTGTGTGTGTCTCGTGCTAGATACCGAGTTGAATTCACAAAACAGACTATCAGACATTAACACTTTGGTTGTACCTGCATTTTAATACATCTTCTATATCCCTAACTGGCCATAGTTGATATTAAGCGAATGTATATCAAAATGAGAAAGTTTCTCCATTGTCACCTCAGGAGGAAAAGGATTAGTTCAACTAGAGCTGTCTTACAAAACCGTAAGAATAGGTTTTCAAAGATACTTGGAAACTACAGATCTACGTCGAAAAGGAGAAAGAAATAAGAATATTTATTCAGAGATAAAGGATATCAACAAACTCAAATGGAAATTTCAAGTGTAAACAGACCGTAATACCGCCATTGCAACATCAAATAACCGACTAAAAATCAGAATCAAATGCAATATAACAGCTGCAGAATCGATAACATGATAAGTCATTTCATGGTCAATATATTGCCCTAAAAGCTGATATAGAAAAACGCCGTACCAATTATTTTTTACGTGCTGCATGTTAAAGCTGTAACTGAAGGTTTCATTCTTGTTGCACAGGACCAATGGTTGCTCACTAGAAATTACAAGTATGCATACTGAAAAACTGTTTTAATCCAAAATGTATATTCTGTGAAAAATATCCAGGAACAATTGACCATCTTGTAGTCCTTCCTGTAGATAAACTCGGTATGATAGAGTGGGCCAATATCTGCACTGGAAAATATGTAAATTTTGCGTGAAGGGAACTGCAATGAACTGGCATGAACATCACACAGACCCGGTTACAGAGGATCTGTAGTAATTTTATGGGACGTTACATGAGACAGAGGCAGAACAATCAAAGCTAATCGCTCTGACATCGTGATAAAAGACCACAATAACAGAATGTGTTGGTGTGGCATTTTCTGTTGATTTTAATACATCTTTGAAGATCTTAAAAAGATCTATCAATATCCAAGCATCTTGAACAATAAAATAATATATTAAAAAAATAAAATCTTCAGACACACTGGGTTCTAGATTAATATTCTTTCGTTTTTTTATTATTATTTCATTTAGATTGCTCGACTAGTTTCGGCCAAAATGGCCATCATCACGAGAAGAAATATTTCTGCTTTATGGTAGCAGTAAAGTACAGAAATGAATACCTATATATATCTATCTCTCTCTCTCTCTCTCTCTCTCTCTCTCTCTATATATATATATATATATATATATATATATATATATATATATATATGAAGAAATATAGTTTACATACTTTCTCTGGTGAGCTATATTTATGGAATAAAGTGAAAAAATATCAGAGATATTTAGTGTATGTAAATATAAAGTGAACAGCGACAGGCTGTTTCAGGCTAGATGCTATCGTTCTGACGATTGCGTGTAGCATGAAACAGCCTGTCGCCTCTAAATGTTGATTTCAATGTTCATATATATATATATATATATATATATATATATATATATATATATATATATATATATATATATATATATGTATAAATATGTGTATGTGTGTTGGTGTATAGGCAGCACATCTTGTTGTCCGTGTATTTCGTCTATGTTTTTAACTAAGATGAGAATATCATCTACATATTTTAAATAGATGGAGGCCTTTTGTAGTGGCGCTAAGTAGATGGAGGCCTTTTGTTGTGGCGTTAAATAACTTATTTGCAAGGTTAGCCATGTAGAAGTTACTGAATGTTGGTCCAAGAACTGAACTCATTGAAACGCCATTACGTCGATGTTATTTTGGTGGCCAGAAAAGTGAACACAAAGGCTACAGGTCAAACTTTGTTTGTTAGTGCAGGGGGAGTTAGATTGTAGTAAATATACTTTATAATTTTATCAATCGTTTCTTTAACTTCAACATTAGTAAATAAACTTTCAACATCAAGTGAGGCTATGGTTGATTTATAATGTTTTTGTGTTATTAAGATTTGGATTATTTCATGAGTTCAGTATATATATATATATATATATATATATGAACTCATGAACTATATATATATATATATAGTTCATGAGTTCAGTATATATATATATATATATATAGTTCAGTATATATATATATATATATATATATATATATATAATGAACTCATGAAATAATTCAAATTAATATATATATATAGTTATAGTATATATATATATATATATATATATATATACATGAACTATATATATATATATATATATATATATATATATATATATATGGTTGATTGATGTGAGTTTGTGACCCTAGGATTCACGCTTTTGCGATCGTCAGACAAACTGATTAATTTTTTTTTAAATTGGGGCTTATGAAGATTGCGTGTATTGGTGTTATTATTAGAGTGATGTCATCGTGCTAACGCAAACATAGATGCATGTCCGTACACCCGATGAGGTACGCAGGCATATACTCACTTGCTCGTCCGCCGGGACTCATACAGATATAAATATATGTGGACAGTTTGGGATTTGACATATGTATGTATATGGGTGGTGTTGTCTCTATACATACACATTTTTATGTTGAAATTCAAAGATTGGAAGTGTAGCAAAAATTTCTCGTGAATGTATACTTGTCAGCAATCAGAACATTTTTCTGTTTTTTCGGTGCATAATATTTCCTCGCATGCACGTATATACGTGTGGTGGGGTCTGAGTAAAATTTTCATAGGTAAAACTTACTATTATTTTTATTTTTTTATTTTTTTAAAAAGTTTATGCGTTATTATGACAGATATGTTAGCTCTATCTCTGATATTGAGCGCTTTCTAATAAGTACCGCGCATATAATATATAAATAACTATATATATATATATATATATATATATATATATATATACTACATGTGATAAATCCGTTGGTATATAATCCAAGTCCACTGTCTGATTTGAATAAGACTGATGCATTCGGCGATAGTTGAAATAGTCTATGCTCATGAAGCAATGTTAGATTTCTCTGTCATGTAATATATATATATATATATATATATATATATTATTATTATTATTAATATTATCCATTACTGTAAAATTCTTTTGGCTTTGATTCGAAGAACTCACACATGTCAGTTTAACCTCTTCCAAAGCTGTTTCTTCCAAATGATTCTGTAAGCTACGAAACAAATGGTAGTCTGAAGGAGCAAGATCGGGAAAATAAGGTGGATGAGGAATTTTCTCCCAACCAAGTTCTTCGATCTTTTGTGACGTGATTCTTGCTGTGTGGGGTCGCGCATTGTCCTGATGAAACATCACCTCTTTTCGATTCACTAGAGCAGTGATTCTTGCTGTGTGGGGACGCGCATTGTCCTGATAAAACATCACCTCTTTTCGATTCACTTTCCGCAAAGCTTGATTCAAACGGTCTAATTGCTAACAGTATATTTGAGCATTAATTGTTGCATTAGGTGGTAAGAATTCAAAGTGGATTATTCCTTGGCGATTCCACCAGATTGAAAGAATAACCTTTTGCCAATGAAGTTCCCTTCTCGGCTGTGGCTGGGGTCCTTCCCCTTTACCAAGACACTGTCTTAACATTTGGATAAAAGATCCATTTTTCGTCGCCAGTCAAAAGTCTATCCAAAAAAGGTGAAACAAGTTGGCGAGAATGGAGAGAAGGGGAAATGTCAACTCGGGATTTGAGGTTGTTTTCAGACAATTCATGATGTACCCATTTTTCATGTTTAGGAACTTTTCCAAGTTGTTGAAGATGACGATGAACAGTTGTATGGTTTGAACTGAGAACCACTGCCAATTCCTCAACAGATAAAGCAGGCTTTTCTTCAAGGGCTGCTTCAAGAAGCTTTTCATCAAACTCAACTGGACGTCCGGTTCGATCTTCATCTTCAAGGGTGAAATCTCCACCTCTGAATTTTGCAAACCATCTTCTGCAAGTTCTTTCATTCACACATTCCTCTCCATAAACTGAGTGAATGTTTCTAGCCGCTTTGGCTGCTGAGTTTCATTTCTTGAACTCATAAAGCATTATGTGCCTCAAATGATTCTTGGGTACTTCCATTTTATCAAACAAAAGGGTTTTAATCAAACAAAATTTAAGTTTAAATGCATCTAAACATAAAAATTATGTTCATCTCCATTAGACATTAGAAAATACTCTTTAAATTACGTTCCTTTTAACAAAAAAGTTTAAATTCGGGCATAACATATAGGATATATATATATATATATATATATATATATATATATATATATATATAAATGGTACGATTGCTGACCGGAACACTACTGTGGTTTCGGCCGCCGAGGTCTCGTCAGGTGATATTTTCAGCTAATCAATCAGAAGCAACTCAACAACTTAAATGTCTTCATTTGACACCAAAATTATTCCGAGATTAGCCGGATTCATATAGCCCCAAAATTAATTTACCTCCCGGCGAAACTTCTGCGGTCGAAACCGCTGTATTCTCCGGGTCAGCGTTCTTACTTTTATATATATATATATATATATATATATATATATATTCGTGAGTGTGTGTTTGGGATTAATGCAAATAACATGTGTCACTTAGCTGATGGATGTTATATTCGGCACCTCAACTCCGTAGTTTCGGAGATATTTTTTCAGAATTACCTGTCGGTTCATTCGTCAGGAGTCTTCAACCATTATACTAAAAAGAGTCAGGCATTTGATAACATGTGTTTTGTAAGCCATCTGATCAACCTTACCTAAAGATATCATGTCTACTTTTCGGCTTCACCACGGAAACCTTGACAGGAGATAAAATGACATGCATATTTCGTGGCTTTCACTGTCAAACACACAGGTTCGGAGATCTGCAGGCTTGTAAAATGTTGTTCAGTCTTTCGTGTTTTTTAGAAGAAAAGAGTTCCGAGTCTACAGCAAAAAAAAAAATGTCTCTCCATGTTATAGTGGATCACACCTATTCTATAGTTAATAGACTCTCCCACCTATAATAAGTAGGAGTAGTCAGAGTAACAAGTGAGTCGGCTCAGTGGGTCGGTCAGTCAGTCGATGCCGGACGACCGTTAGTCGGATACTAAAGTATCAGCGACCACAACTAGATTACTCTGCGTCATACCTATTATATGAAGTTCCTAATGTCGAACCTTTTTTAGGACCGACTTAGTACAAATACAAGCTTCCACTGTGAAATCACTCCATAACACTCCAGTAACCGAAAAACATCTTCAAGTTTATTTTTTATCTAGAATATCAATCTTGTCCGGCAAGTACAGGGTATCATCGAGGAGAACCGGAAAAATCAATGAGTGCCATTGCCAATCAGTTCCGTGTGGTGCAGGAACACATCAGATACTAATCATATGTCATGGATAGAGCATAGTACATGCTCTACTCTAAATCCAAATGGAATATTACGTGTTATTGAGAGGGAGACCAACAGAACTGTCCACAGTAGCAATGACTCGCCAAAACATGAATAAAGAAAATCTGATCAATGCATGTCTTCCTTTTAAATGACGTATGATGGCGATTATCGACACATATGTTGGTTATATTGATACTTTACATATTTTGAAATCATCTCATGAAAGGCATTAAAGCCAATAAGAAGTAAGTATTTACCGAGCGTTAGAGAATACGAGAGGAAAAACTATTAAGGAAAGAGAACATTAAAAGAGCATGAATTAAGATGACAGAAGATAACGATTGACATTGCATTTAACTTTTTGAAGATCAAAGTTTCCTAGAAAGGAAGAAGCAAGAAGAGAGGTCCACAAGCGAGACGTGCGAGGGAATATTGAGTCACCATAGAACTGGATTATCCTAATCCATGCTGAAAAATATGGTATATTTATGGGGGAAATTACTAAATATCAAATGATACGGTTAAAAGTGCGATTGAAGAAACTGTTAGCATAGAACTTACGGTTTCATCTCGTGATGTCAACTATAAAAGGATGAGATATTGCCTCCAATCTAGTACTAACGTTTAGGTATCATAAAGGAAAATTCGCTAGAATATGTTTAAAACACATGTACTAAATTCTGCAAGAACATGCTGATATTTTTCTCTTAGATTTAATTTCCAAGTTTTTCTCAAATATCTGCCGCATGCTTTAAATGTTTGTGTGTATGCGAGTATAAGTATGTGTCCATATGGACTAAATGCCATATCCGTGATTCCCATTTTTGAAGATCACTCAAACAACGACGTCAGTTGAAGCCCTTAACCCGTTGAGCCTTGCGTTCCTGAACAATTTTACCCTTTTGCCTGAGCTCCTTCGTCGAAATTCGCAAATAATTGTTATGTAATGTTTCCGTGTAGATATAAAAATAGTTACAATGCGTTTACCAACCGTTCAACCGGTATCTGGTCATTAAGAAATGTTTCTCTACCACTGTTCAACCGGTGGCTGGGTATTATGTCATTTTTTTTCTAGCACCGGTAAAGCGGTGGTCAGGGCTCAAAGGTTTAATTACGAGCAAATAAAATATTCTTGAAAGACATTTGGCATTGATTTAATTGGTTCGACATAAAACTGTACCGTAAGAAAGGGTTGTCGCCTAAAATTATTTATTTATTTTTTATTTATTTTTTCACAGCTCAGGGTTTTAGAAACGGGTTTATTTAACGATCCGATTCAAAGTCTTCTAATTCTTATATTCCAAACTGAGGCTGTATTCTTAGAATCAACGCAATGTACATTTGCGAATGTATAGCGTTTTACAAGAAAAAAAAAGGACGCCATTGTGTCTGACCGCTAATGACTTCTTATTAAAGAATCTTTTTTTGTTGTTGTTTTATTCATTTATTGTTTTTTGCCTATCGTGTATTTTCCTCTCTACCATTGTCGCCTCATTATTCTAATTTCTGATTCTAATTTCACTTTTTCTGATTTGTACAGCAGTCTCGCTATACCTTATCTTTCAGGTTCTTTTTTTTTTCTCCTTTCTACGCTTTGATTGTTGTGCTTCTTCGTTACTACAAAAGAATCTATTATTTCTCTTCTCCCAGAAAACATCTGATTACTCATCAAAAAATCCCAGACGTTCCTTCCCAGATATCTTTTTTATTTATTAGTTTTTTTCATTTTTTTTAAATATTCCAAAGTATTTTCAGGGCTGAGAGATTTACATTTTCTTTCTATCAGTATTTTAAAAAATATCTTAGAGATATAAAAAAAAAAGTTCTATCTTTTATAATCGTTATGCATTTTATATTATTAATTAGTTGCGTTCTGGGCAACAAAGCCATAAGTCTCTTTGTTTGTCCCCATTAAACATTATTCCATTATCTTGTGACTTAATATAATCCATAGTCATGTTATGAAGAACTGCAATTACTATGAATTTAGAATTAGGGCTTTATTTTAATGAGGGCTTTATGAATTTAGTATTAGGGCTTTATTTTAATTAGGGCTTTATGAATTTAGAATTAGGGCTTTATTTTAATTAGGGCTTTATGAATTTAGAATTAGGGCTTTATTTTAATTAGGTCCTTATGAATTTAGAATTAGGGCTTTATTTTTCACTTTAATTTATCTTCCTTTTATAACTGGGAGGAAGCGCTATTTACATTATTCGGACTATTGTCCTCATCTTTGTCACCATATTTATTACAACATTTCAGCCGTTGTACGCTCCGGCCTTCTTCAGGTGGTTGGAATGTCGAACTGAACCCTTTATTTCACTCACTGGGGTAGACTGTTCTCTTTCCACGTGCCATGTCAAATGGATTTCAGTTATCAGTTATCTCCTGTTAATTCCTCTCTCCAAGTTCTTCACTCCCTTAACCAAGTATTGAACTCACAATCTTTGGTCCCTTTCACTGTATCTAACTAACGCCTTTTTCCACTGTCCTTGAGGACACATGACACGATCTACCCCAGCGAGCGAATAACTGAACCCTTTATTGGAAAAATCGTAAACTTAAGGAATCAGCGCATATGCTAGGCCACAAAAATCTCCTGAGCGGACCAAGTATAAAAATGAATACAATATGGGAACCGGTATTAGGAGTGCCAGAGAATAATGATAATAACAAAAACTTGCAATATGAGCTCTGGTAAAAAGATGTAATGATAACAGCAAAAATTTGAATATGACCAGTGTTAAAAAAAAAAAAAGGTTGCTTAAAATATTATGTTTATAATACCCAGAAATTCACACACAGATGTCCTCAAGGACACATGGAACAGTGGATAAAGGCGTTAGTTAGATCCAGCGACAGGACCCAAAGAGTGTGAGTTTAATACCTGGTTAAGGCGGTGGAGTCAGAATAATGTAAATAGTGTACGTAATGCCTCATCTCAGATAGATATCGGTGTAAAGGCTTTGTCTGAATCTCTCAAAGAAGTTATTATCATTTCGTAATTTATTTTGCTTTTATAAATTGGAGAATACGTCTAAAAGTGTCTGAATTTCTTTAATGATACATTGTTGTGATGATTCTCTTTTGAAAACGACGACTTTAATCTTATTTTTTTTTAACCTCAACTCGTTAATAGATTTTCTAAGTCCTTCAAATAATCCGCTTTATGTGAGACTGTCTCAGCTCACCGCAACGACATAGACTAACATTTTTTGAGATTTGTGATAAAAATTAACAGAAATTAGATGAAAGACGTATCCGTCAGACTTTAATAAGAACCATCTCTTTTGCTAGATTTCTTTTATTTAAAAATGGTAAATCTCTTTGTCTCGTTAGCATATTCACTGCTAACTTGGATGGTTGAAGCTTTGCACAACACCAGCAAATGTCATTAGCATATAAAAAAACTGAACAGATAAGACGGTATGCAGCGGAAAGAAATATAAAGGAGAGACAGGCCGCCCCCTTAAGGTAAGGCTTCAAGGACACCAGAAAGCTGAAAAACGATGGAAATTGGAAAAATCAGGCATGGCTGACCACATATGAAGAGAGAAGGGAGATCACCGCCCTCTGTGGTTTCAGGTTGAGATCATAGACAAAGAACACCACTGGAAAAATCGTAAACTTAATGAATCAGCACATATACTAGGTCACAAAAATCTCCAAAGCCGACGAAGCATAGAAATGAATACAATATGGGAACCAGTAATAAAGAGTTCCAGAGAAAAGCGATAATAACAAAAAAAGGTTGCAATATGAGCTCTGGTAAAAAACACTGAAATGATAACAGAAAAAATTGCAATATGAGCACTGGTAAAAATGGTTGCTGAAGACATTAGGCTTATAATACCCAGAAATTTATACACAGATGTCCTCAAGGACACACGGCACAGTGGATAAAGGTGACAGGACCCAAAGAATGAGTTCAATACCCGGTTAAGGCAGTGGAGAACTTTCAGAGGGAAAATTAGCAGGAGATAACTGATAACTGACATCCATTAAAACATGGCACGTGGAACTAGAACAGTCTACCCCAGTGAGCGAAATAAAGGGTTCAGTTCGACTTTCCAACCACCTGAGGAAGGCCGAAACGTTGTAACAAATATGGCGACAAAGATGAGGACAATAGTTCGAATAATGTAAAAATAATGATGCTGATTTCTGTCATCGGCATTGGTTTTAGTTTCGCGATGCCTTTCTCGGTCAGGTTCGAAAACGCAAAAAATCAAGGTGGAAAAAATAGTATCACTGCTAATTTTTTTTTAAATGTTAATTTGAAAATTAAATTAAATAAATAATGAATATAAGGTGCGGCAGAAATACCTACCGCATAATTGTAACAATGGTGTCTTCATCTAAGCAATGTCATAGCATCATGTCGGATTTATATGTGGGATGTGATTATGCTGCGACCTGTATAAGGAAATAAAAAAATAATTATATTTTAATGCTAAATGAAAGGAAAACAAGAAAATGAGAATATTTGCTGGAAAACCGTGAATGGACACACGTGTACGTCTGAAGAACACGCAATATGCTACGAGATGCATATTTTGGGAGTAAATATGTTAACTACGACAATTAATTATTATTTGCTAATGCTGGTACCATTAATAATATTAAAATTTAAAAATAAAATATAGAATTTAATAAAATTACAATAGAGAATTTCTCATCAACTGTATTTTGGATACATCAAGTCGGATTAAATGTCTGCTTACGTGAATTGTGAATTATCACAATGATTCAATTAATTCCGTCTCTTTCCTCTCTTCTGTATTTCAGAGAAATTCAGTAAATATAATTCATTTAGTTCCCAATTATATTTATTAATTCTATTAATGCTATACACTTAGTTGTCTAAGATAAAGGGATGGCGTTATTCTTACTAGAAAGAGCGTAATGGTTTAACGGTTTTCCTATATTCATATTCTGATGATTAATTGAATAAGTTAATGAGTGAATCAGCTCATGGCGAGTTCAATAAAGTATCTACAGACATTCACCAATCGCATCGTTAAATATTTTAGCGATAAAACTCATAAATATGAATGTTGGTCTTTATTTTAAGAAGTGGGTACAAATGAAATGACATGACAGGGCAATACAATATCTGGAGAAATTCCCTTATCACATGAGTAAATATTATTTGAGCTTTACAACTTTAAGAAAATGTTGCAATAACAATCATAAATATGAATGATGATCGTTATTTTAAGAAGTGGGTACAAATGAAATGACATGACAGGGCAATACAATATCTGGAGAAATTCCCTTATCACATGAGTAAATATTATTTGAGCTTTACAACTTTAAGAAAAATGTTGCATAAAATATTTGATCGTTATTTTAAGAAACAAATGAAACAACATTAACGAAATATTGTAAATATTATTTGAGCTTTACAACTTTAACAATTCAATAACAATCATAAATATGAATGTTGGTTGTTATTTTAAGAAGTGGGTACAAATGAAACGACATGACACGGCAATACAATATCTGGAGAAATTGCCCTTATCGCATCGTTAAATATTTGAGCTTTACAACATTAACAAAATATTGCAATAATAATCATAAATATGAATGTTGGTCGTTATTTTAAGAAGTGGGTACAAATGAAAAATTGAAAATTGACAACATTTTCCATTTCACAAATTGTAACGGTAGACACTTCTATATACTCTTTATTCATTCTTTCTTTCATTCATTTTCTAACTGAAATCAAGTATAGTCTCTGATATGGGCTTTTTTTTTTCTTTCAATAAAAACGGAACAGTCCATTATTTATTTTTTTCTTTCATTTTCAAGCTGAATCTAAATACACGGTGATTGAAAAGTTATTCCCTCTTTTATGTACAATGGACTCTCTCATCAAACTATAATGTTTACAAAACGGGAGAGTCCATCATACATAAAATAGGGAGTTTCTTTTCAATCTCCTTGTTTTGTCTTTCCCTCTTTCCCACGCAATCTAAACGGAAGAGTTCATTATTTGTGAGGTAATGGCAGCGATAAACAATCGTGCGAAATACCGAATGGAGGGACAAACGCAATTATTTTATGATAATTAAAATTTCTTATTACCCAAAACTTTTAAGACCTACCCGTATTTTTATTTTTTTTTATTTTTTATTTCTCACTTTTGAACATACTGTTTCATTTCATAAAACCGTATGGTTTATTACCCCTAGACAAAAATTCCAGACCCCACTCCATCTATTTATTAAGACTCCTCTTCCATTCATCACCTAGGAGTTTTAAATATGTTTTGTTCTATGTGCCGTGTCCCTTCAGGTCATGGACGATCATATCTCTCAACAATTCCCTGTTTTTTTTTTTGTCTTTTAGCTATCTCTTCTGCTTACTGTTCTGGCGATCCTTTATACATTGAATGCTTTTCTTATGCCTTCAATATGTCCCCTGAGGGACAGACTTTTTAAGCCCTCTTTGTTCGTTACGTGCCGTAGAACATTCAGCTGTATCTTTCCGTAAAACATAGAAATTTCAACTGTATCTTTCGGATGTTAAGTATTAGCGCCCTTTTTGTTTCCATTTTCTCTAAAACTTCATAGTTGCTCACGTGTTCAGCCCACTGCATTCTCAAAATCCTTCTGTAGATCCAAATTACTGTGGTCTCGCGTCTCTTCTTTATCATTTAGAATAGGAATTACTTCAATTATGAAGTATTGGCGGGAGACGTTAAGCACCTCGATCTTCCCTTTTTTCTTTCATTTTCCCGCTGAATCTAAATACATGGTGGTTGAAAAGTAATTCCCTATTTTATGTACAATGGACTCTCTCATCTAACTATAATGTTTACAAAACGGGAGAGTCCATCATACATTAAATAGGGAATTTCATTTCAGTCACTCTCTTTTGTCTTTCACTCTTTCCCACGCAATTTAAATGGAAGAGTTCATTATTTATGAGGAAATGGCAGCAATAAACGGGAGGGAGAAACACAATTTTTATATGATAATGAACATTTCCGATTACCCAAAACTTTTAAGACCTACTCTATTTTTATTTATTTTTTATTTCTCACTTTTGAACATACAGCTTCCTTTTATAAAACCGTCTTGTTTATTGCTTCTAGAGGAAAGATCCGACCCCAGCCCATCTCGTATTGAGACTCGTCTTCCATTCATCACCTAGGTGTATTAAATAAATATGCCGTGTCCCTTCAGGCCATGGACGATTTCTCTCAACAATTCCCTGTTATACGTCTTTTTGCTATCTCTCCTGATCCCTGTTCTGGCGCCCCTTTACACATGCAATGCTTTTCTTATGGCTTCCGTATGTCCCCTGAGGGACAGACTTTTTAAGCCCTCTTTCATCGTTACGTGCCGTAGAACATAGAAATTTCAACTGTATCTTTCGGATGTTAAGTATTAGTGTCCTTTTGGTTTCCATTTTCTCTAAAACTTCGTTGTCGCTCACGTGTTCAGCCTATTGTATTCTCAATATCCTTCTGTAGAACCACATTACTGTTGCTTCGTCTCTTCTTTTTTACTTAGAAGAGGAGTTTATCCAGCATAGAAGAGTACCGATATTGCAAACACACTTCAGTTCCCTTTTGATTGTTTCTAATAAAATTTTCTGTTTATTAATTCTTTGCATTACTTACATTATGGTCCAAATATTTATTTATTGTCTGGTACAGCTGAAGATTAAATACTTGTAAATGTTCATATATATATATATATATATATATATATATAATGATATCTCTGAAATTCTCCTCGTATCTTTGCTTTGTGACTTTAGTATCTAGGGGACTTAAATTACGCCACTATTATCCAAGATTTTACTTTCTATAATTGCAGTTACCCGTGAAGAAATCCAGGAATAAATAATTCACTAATTTTACAGAATAATGGCTCCAAATCGTAATTGTCTTGAAGGTGGAAGTTCGGATATGTCAGAGAGACTTGAAAAATTGCTTCTTTAAAAAGAACAGAATGAATGTTCTCGAAAATCTTTAACTCTCTCACTTGAAGGAAATTTAGAGATTGCTCAAAATTACGATATGAATGAATTGACTATTCGTCATATAAATTTTAATATATATATATATATTTTTTATTTTATCGCTTTATATTTTTAAGTATTCTACATTATTATTAGTTACATGTGGTTAACTTTATTATCTATATTTATATATGCAAATCAATGTCGTAAGAGTAACAAAATAAACTGGAAATGTCTGACCTTGCGATCAATAATACCCTATTGATTATCTCTCTCTCTCTCTCTCTCTCTCTATATATATATATATATATATATATATATATATAATAACCTCAGAAAGAAATCAAACTTTAACCGGGTAAAAATTTACGCACGTTTGAAAAAGCGAGGTGAAAAAAGATCTGCCATATATTTAAATCTCTATCCGTCTCGCCCTCTTTTTATATATATATATATATATATATATATATATATATATATACATAATTATTCACAAAACTAATGCAAGGTTAATGATTTTAAATGGCGAGACATCCATCTCGCAAACAATTCAAATAGTACAAAAAACCTCCAGATCCGGTTTTTGTGTACTATTTGAATTGTTTGCGAGATGGATGTCTCGCCATTTAAATCATTAACCTTGCATTAGTTTTGTGTGAATAATTCATGTATTTGTAAATTGATTGCACGTTTATTGTAATATATATATATATATATATATATATATATATAATTATGGGCTCGTGGCCGAGTGGTTAGAACATTCGCAGTCTGAAACTCGGGTTTGATTCCCATCATGGTCGATATGTCAGATAGGGTAGATAGCACAAACAGTAACACCTGTGTCAACATTAACATCAGTGGGAATTCACTGAAGGAAGTGTCCAGTTTTAAATACTTAGGAACAATCAAGATGGTACCTGTAATTCGGAAATCTGCACACGAATTGCTGCGGCCATGGCAACGATGGCCAAATTAACAAGAATATGGAGGAGCAGAATCAGTTTTCAAATAAAGTACAGACTGTACAAAATTCTGCTAGTCTCCATTCTGCAATATGGATGTGAAACGTGGACACTATACGCAGATACACAGATAATGCATGGAAAAACTCCTTGGCATTTTCTATTGGGAACAAAAGAAGTTTGTGCGGAAAAGATTTAAAAGTTTTGTGGGACACCAGGAAACTTTTCTCGCTACTGTCAAACGGAAGAATTGGCGTGCTTTGGACATATTACAAGGCAAGACAGCCTGTGCAAGACCATCATGCAAGACACCGTTGGAGGTTGACGTAGGAGACGGACGTCAACGCAAAAACTGGTTTTGGACAATGTGAAAATATGGACAGGTATGAATGTACCAAAATTGCTCATGGCTGCCGTTAATAGACCGTTGTGGAAAAGAGTTAGTATGGCTTCTGCATTCGGATCCGACCTCCGATTACAAAGTCACGGCGATGATGATGATGATGATGATGATGATGAAGTATCTATAGGGATTTTACATGCCTGTTTTCAGTTCAGACGGGCTTTCATCAGCATCTATCATGTATATTTCACATATCGACTACATTAACGATAACCCCAATGTACAATCTGATATATCAGAAAATATGGTTATCTGAATTTATTCGTCATTTTTCTAAATTCAATTCATTACATACAGAAAACTGAGTCGGTCGACAGAGATATATTCTTCTTCTTTTCATGGTACTGGAGATGACGATAAACTACATCCGGCCACAAGGCCTCTGACAGGAAGATTGGAAGTTTTGAGGGTCCCGGAACCACTTCTTAATTGCTCTGCTGTGACCCTGGAAACAACTTTTAAGGTCACAGGTATTGGCATATAGTGAACGCCCCAAACGAAAAGCAAACACTATGCAAGTAAAAAAATACAGTTTTAAGGTAAAAAAAAAAAGTGATACAGTTTTATATAAAAAAATTTATCAAGAATACATTAGTTGCGAAGGTTGGTATATTATCCTCATGGCACAGTGGCTAAAGGCGTTGGTTAGATCTAGTGACAGGACCCAAAGAGTGTGAGTTCAATACCCGGTTAAGGCAGTGGAGAACTTTCAGAGGGAAATTAACAGGAGATAACTGGTAAGTGACATCCATTAAACATGGCACGTGGAACTAGAACAGTCTACCCCATTGAGCGAAATAAAAGGTTCAGTTCGACATTCCAACCACCTGAAGAAGGCCAGAGCATACAACGGCCGGATCGTTGTGATAAATATGGCGACAAAGATGAGGACAATAGTTCGAATAATGTAAATAGCGCTGAAAATAATTTACATAATACCTCATCTCAGAAATAGAAGAGGTACATTTTTTTTTTAAATAAAAAATGATCCTACTCTTAGATCGGAAATTTCACACCTAAAAGTAGTATATATAACGCATTAACTGAAACCTTTTATAACAATATAAGCCATACATTGAAGAAATTTCATAGGCCGAATAACTATTGGAAATAAACTGACAAATATAGACACTTCTACATTGTTACTTTGACTTTGATGATTAACAATTACAATTAATTACTGGAGAAGTGATTATTTTCGGTGGCTATTTTAATAGAATGCGTTGCTACCATTTTTCTTTTCTAACAGTCACCGTTTCTTCAACTTTGTAATTCGCGACAGCATTTAAAACGATCGCTGATTGGTTCCAATTTGTGAGGCTTTAATGTTCACTTTCATCCAATTAGCAAGCGCCATCAATCTCTTGCCATATAATTATAGTTTTAATTATGAGCACGTTTGGGACATTACCCTTTCAAATTAATTTTATCTCAATTTAAACTTCTAGTATTTCCTTTTCATTTTTTTATTCGTGTACTTTACCAGAACGTAATTCATTCCGTTTTATAATATTTTTTGGGAGGACATTCCTTTATTTCATTGGACGTTTTAAGATATTAAATGAACTTAGTTTGAGAAGTAAGCAGGTCAGATTGTGAGAAATGTTTGGAAAAAAGATTACGTAGGACAATATTTACAGTCAGAAGCATCTCTATTTCTGCTAAATCAGCTATGGAAATGCTAGGATTTTATCAGGGTTTGAACAGTTGATATTAATTGGAAGCTGGTTCCAAATTCTAAAACAGAGTTGGGTATGGAAGCATATTTTTCTTTGCGATAATAATTCTTATCATATCTTTATAACGATGATTTATTCTACGGAATTAATGAGATTTTACATTTATAATCAAATAATATTTCTCATGAATATATATGCTATATTATTGTGCATATATATATATATATATATATATATATATATATATATATATATATATATGTATGTATGTATGTATATACAGGGTGCGATTGATAAATTGTCGTCTGAATTACGCAAATATTAAAAAAACACTGATATCTCATTTTAACAGATATATTTTTAAATATGACTCAAAAATATCTTAAAATACTAAAGAGTAAATCTATTCAATAAAATCGCCATGGGATTCAACCATGACCTCAAGACGACTTCGGAATCTCCTGCATCTCTTCTGGACGGTCTCCTTGTTTAAGTTGGTGAATGCTGCCATAATCCTTGCCTTCAGTACATCTTTGGTGTTGCAAGGAGTTTTGTTGGCCTCTCGCTCACCTCAGCCCCAGACATAATAATCAAGAGGGTTGCAGTCTGGGGAGTTAGGTGGCCAGATGTAAGTGGTGATGTGATCGCAGAAATTGTCTGACAGCCATGACTGGGTTCTCCTGCTTGTGTGGCATGGTGCAGTATACTGTTGCCAGACATAGTGTTTTTGCAGCAGATACCCTCTTGACGCAAGGCAGCACAGCCTCTTCAAGGCACGATGTAGGCCACCGTGTTGAATCTGAGGCCCTCACAAAAACTTTTGGGAGTTAATTTCTCATCAGAACGATCAGAGTGAATTTTCCAAACTGCTGTACCTTCGGAATCACCATTAGACTCATCCAACTGAAATCCTTTGCACTGACATACAAACACTCTGAAATCTCTGTATTCGAATGTCAAGCAGAACAGCATGTGGTTTCCAAATTTATGGCGAAATGAATTACGTCATAGTCCTTCTTTTCTCAGAGATGGGACCCAATTGATCCTAATATACTGCGCAGTCAACAAAATCAAAAGTAAACAACGCGAATGCGCGAAATTAAAAATATAAAGTGGTATTTAGCTACCCCCTCACGAGGGTTACATGTGGCACAAGGCCGGGTTTAACGTAGGATTTCCGAGCCCATAGGCTCGGCTAAAAATATTCCCTCTTTGAACCCGCATGAACGGATTCAGGGGCAGTCAACCACCCCGAACGAGACACTGCCCTTCGGCGGAGCTTCGTACGGGTTCCTCTTCGACCGAAGGCAGAGTTAGACTGTTAGCCAAATATAAAGTGCTGACAATTAACCAAAAATTAATTTGTTTTGATTTGTTTTCATATTGGAATTTGTAATCGAAAATTCTGTTCTTCTAACCTGGAATGGTTAATCAGATTGAATAACACATTCCCTTATTTTATTTATTTTGAATTATTTCACACCAAAGAAGCCAAAAAACTCCACTATGATGCAAGGGGTTACTGAGAGTGAATGAAACAGAGAACAATAAAAGAACAGGACCCAAGGAGACACCAGATGAGGCAACTTGATCAGCTGCTGCGAAGAAGTATGGTTCACTGTATCATGCAAAACATTTTTACTTTCTCATCAGAATTCATCTTGATATTTATAAATCAACTATTCGTCCATGTAATGAATATTGCGGCCACATCTTGTTTTGTGCTTCAGTTATAGATTTCGAGCTTCTGGGCAAAATCCAAAGAAGAGTCTGTGATGTTAGCAGACATGACCTGTCATCTCTACCTCATTCAAATTCGGACCGATGGGAAGTGGCTTTCCTCTGTCTTTTCGATAAAAAATTTCATTGCTGTTGCTATAATGATACCTCATTCTTGCTACTTGGCTACTAGGTCCCATAAATTTACTGTTGAAATAGCTACATGTAACCGCCAAATCCATTTGAATAGCTCCTTTTCTCCCACTTTTCACCTGTGGAACTCTTCCTTCATAAAATCTTCAAAAATGTAAATGGGACGTCAGTAGCTATCTTCCGTCTTCCTGAATACTGCTCTTTTCTAGTCCTTTCTGCTGCAAGGATATTACTATCATAAATAAATAAAATAAAATATAAAATAATAATGAAAATTATAAATAAAATAAAATAGAACAATAACATAAAAACGTTCTATAAAATGAATTAATTAAAAAATAAAAATAATATGTTACTCCCTGCATGCAACAAAAACTGTTCCTGCTAGAAATTCCGACGTCCCGCCAAACGACGTTAAATTCAATCTCTTCACCACGAACCTTGGTACGGGCAACACATGTATATCTTTTCTCTGTGATATGGCGTGTAATAACACTGAGTAACTTCTCCCTTTTATCACATGTACCATAAAACAATTGTAACCGAAAAAGTACACAAAACAATACAGACAAAAGTATAAATAAATTGTATGAAATTTACATAAAATTTACCATGCATTCCCTACTATTTCTGTCAAGTATGCTTTTATCTACGTGAACACGAAGCTAGTTTCTACTGCTGTGATGTGAGTGAACCGCCGAACTGCTGAATAAATTATTTTTCTTTTCTACTCGCAGTGTGTCTACGTGGCATTATCGCCTTGGATGTGATGAAATGGATTTTTTCAAAAATCGTTATTTTCTATCCCCATTCTGTCTTTGATTTCCACACTTTTGTGATTTGGAATACATTTGTGTTGCATTGTAAGCAAACATCATTTCTTTCTGTCTCTCTACTATAGTCTGTTTGAATTTCAAAGTGAGTTCTTTTTTTTTCTATCACATCGTCTAGACCTTTTATTCATATGATTGTACCTCAGTCGCTAACCTAATTCCCAGCGTGTCCCATCGTCTCACTTTCTCTAATCTAGTCTTCCTTTTTTCTCATTTTTCTTTATCCAAGTTTCATGTATTTATGCATGATGCGATGCAATTCCTATTCTATTCCTTTTCTCTCCACAAACGCGCCATTCTTTCTATTTCTGTGATCTACAACTTGTTACTTTGATGTAATTATCGCTGAATCATTTAATTTCGGAGGCTACGTTAATGGTTACTTTTTTTTCTCTCTTTATTCCTTCTTTACTCATTAAGTGTTCACCCGACCATTGATTCATACTGAAGATTACGGCACAGCACCTCTTGGAAATAGTCCAACATTCTCATTAGTAATACTGTCGTCTGGATCATCTCTATTTCTAGTCCTTTCAAACTCTTTAATATATTATATGAACCAATATAATGAACGATGTTTATTTTTAAGGAAAAAATCCGACGCAACCAAATTCATTAATTTTGTACATTTCAGTATCTGTCGATATTTCTGAGATGAGGTATTATGTACGTTATTTACATTATTCGGACTATTGTCCTCATCTTTGTCGCCATATTTATTACAACGTTTCGGCCTTTCAGTATCTGTCGATATTTCTGATATGAGGTATTACGTAAATTATTTACATTATTCGAACTATTGTCCTCATCTTTTTTGCCATATTTATTACAACGTTTCGGCCTTTCAGTATCCGTCGATATTTCTAAGATGAGGTATTACGTACATCATTTACATTATTCGGACTATTGTCCTTATCTTTGTCGCCATATTTATTACAATGTTTTGGCCGACCAAGCATAGAAATGAATACAATGTGAGATCAAGTAATAAGGAGGGCCAGAGAAAAGCGATAATAACAAAAAAAAGTGCAATATGAGCTCTGGTAAAAACATGTAAATGATAACAGCAAAAATTGCAATATGAGCACTGGACAAAAAAATGAATGCTGAAGATATTAGGTTTATAATACCCAGAAATTCTTACACAGATATTCTCAAGGACACATGGCAGAGTGGATAAAGGCGTTAAAGATCTAGTGACAGGGCCCAAAGCGTGTGAGTTCAATACCTGGTTAAGGCAGTGGAGAACATTCAGAGGGAAATTAACTGGAGATAACTGATAACTGACATCAATTAAACGTGGAACTAGAACAGTCTATCACAATGAGCGCAATAAAGGGTTCAGTTCGACATTCAAACCACCGGTGGAAAGGTTGTAATAAATCGGGCGACAAAGATGAGGAGGAATAAAGTAAATAATTATACATTTCACTCTTTAAATGATTTTCCGACAGTGCATTTATTAAGGCCTCTGGTCATTAAAAATTAAAACCATACATTAATTATTATAATACAAAAATAGATGTTTAAGAAAAGATTGGATTTTTTCCCGAAAGGTGATTCGGAGATAATTAGAAATCCTACCAGAATTCATTATGCGCAGTTACGATATTAACAACATTCGTTATTCAGATGATAAGATGTTGATTCCAGACAGATAAAAATACAGGAATTCTTATAGAAGGTATAAAGGAAAGTGAAAATGATGGACTAAAAATCAATTTTAAAGAAGACGGAATGTACGGTTGATAGCAAAAGGGAACATCCCCAAAAGCGAATTACAAATTAGAGATGCCAAAATTAAGCAAGTACAAAAAAATGAAAATGCCTTCCTACAGCTAAGCAAAGTATTAAGAAACAGGGAAATCTTGTTAGAAACAAACAAAAAAGTACTTAACTGTTATATAATATCGGTAATTCTATTTGGCAGTGAATACAAATGAAGAAAAGACTTGAAGCAACAGAAATTTGTTTCTACAGGATGACACCGAGAATCCCATGAACGGAATTGATCCTATAACCGTGTTTGGTAAAAAGTCCATCCCAGAAAGAAATTGCAACCTACTGCGAGAAAACATTCTACCTGGTCAGTCATGAATCGAAAGATACATGATCGGCCAAATGTGTATCTCGTATGACACTTAACTGCCTGAAGGAAAGTATTAAGAAACAGAGAAATTTCGTTAGAAACAAAGAAAAGTGTGCTGGACAGTTATATAATACCGGTCCTGCTGTCAATGCTGGAAAATATCATCACAGATGAAGAAGAGAGAAACGTGAAGTAATGGAAATGTGGGACTACAGAAGGATGCTGAGAATATCATGGATTTAACCTGTGAGAAATAACAAAGTTAACATAGAAAATGTAAACAAAAAGGACACTTATACTTAAAATTAGAAAGAAAAAGTTGATAGGGGAAATTTAATTGTCATGTTTGCTATGTAATAAATGTAATGTAAAAAAACATTCAGTATCTCTATATTTCTGAGATGAGGTATTATGTACACTATTTACATTATTCGGACTTTTGTCCTCATCTTTGTCGCCATATTTATTACAACGTTTCGGCCTTTCAGTATCTGTCTATATTTCTGAGATGAGGTATTATGTACATTATTTACATTATTCGGACTTTTGTCCTCATCTTTGTTACCATATTTATCACAATGTTTCTGCCGTTGTACGCTCCGACCTTCTTCAGGTGGTTGTAATGTCGAACTGAACCGTTTATTTCGCTCACTGGGGTAGTCTTTTCTAGTTCCACGCGCCATGTTTAATGGATGTCAGTTATCAGTTATCTCTTGTTAATTTTCCTCTCCAAGTTCTCTCACACTGTTTGGGTCCTGTGGCTAGATCTAACGCCTTTATCCACTGTGTCATGTGTCCTGAGGACATCTGTGTATGAATTTCTGGGTATATATATATATATATATATATATATATATATATATATATATATATATATATATATATATAAACCTAATGACTTTTAACATTTTTTTACCAGTTCTCATATTTTTTTGTTATTATTGCTTTTCTCTGGAACTCCTTATTACTGGTTCCCATAGTGTATTCATTTCTATGCTTTGTGGCCTAGCATATGTGATGATTCCTAAAGTTTACGAATTTTCCAATGGTGTTCTTTGTCTATGATCTCAACCTGATCACACAGGGGGCGGTGATGCCCCTTCTCTCTCCATATGTGGTCAGCCACGCCTGATTTTTCCACTTCCCTTCGTGTTACAGCTTTCTGGTGTTCTTAACTTAAGGAGGCGGTCTGTCTACCCTTTATATTTTACGAAAAGAAACAATAAATGAACGAATTAATTAAATGATTCATTGGCTCCTAATTTATTTGGGAATTCAGGTTATCCATTTCATTAAATGTGAATGCATTGGTTCAAAAACATTGTCTCATTGCACCTTGATATTAAACTTTTATACCAATTGCCATCATTTTTAAATGTATGGGGATACAATGGCATAAATATACATATATATATATCTGCAGGCAGTAATTCTTTGGAATAATGCAGGTGAGTCCTATTAACAAAACATAGCATTTAAAATATGTTAACACTGACACTATATATATATATAGTGTCAGTGTTAACATATTTTAAATGCCATGCCTGACGATTGCATATAGCATGAAACAGACTGTCGCCTCTAAGTGTTGACTTCTATGTTCACTTTATATTTATATATATATATATATATATATATATATATATACATACATACATACATATATATATATATATATATATATATATATATATATATATATATATATATATATTGAGAAATGGGAGATATAAACGTAAACGTGGGTTATTATTATGCCCATAGGCAAAATGCTTACGATGTCAGAACACCACATTTTTAATTTAAATCTTTCTGGGATCCGACGTGTCGAGATGTACAGATTAAAATGATTTCATTCGATTTCGCAAGTGTTTTTTTCTGTTGTTGTTGTATCTCAATAGCCCACACCGTGACAACAGATTACTTGCGGATTTTTTTTCTCAAAATCTAGACGCAAATTTACCGTCGAAAATTTATAAATCACAGCAAATTCTATGCTTTTTCGCCTAAGTAAATTAGTACATATGATGAAGTTTTTTGTGAACGACGAAATGCGTTACATAGAACATTTTTTACCACTTTTTTGATTCAATTGGCTAAGCTTGATCGGATAAATATAAAATGGATATATATATATATATATATATATATATATATATATATATATATAGTAACGTAACAAAAAAATTTTAGTCAGGAGAAATAAGCTACACCTAATTTCGAAATTTAAATACATAATCCCAACTCAACATAATAAGTTTAAAAAGAGGGAATAGTAGAGAGGAAAACTGGATGAGAACGTCACAACAGGAAGAGGCATCAACATTCCAACTTATTGTTCAAAGAAGAGACCAATAGTTTTAGAAAAAAAAAAAACTCGGAGAATTACAGTAATATATCTTTAATCATTTCTAAGGCATAAACATTTCAGTGCTTATATTCTATTTTCCATAGATTTGATCAAGTTATCAACAATCGTTTGACCCATATTTTGCCACTCCTTGAGCGATGTTCCTTGAAGGGTTGCCACTGACATGATTTTGGTTGCACACTCTCGGAGTTTTCGACCAAGGTGCTCCCAAACGTACTCTATTGGATTATGTCAGGACTTGATTCTTTCCGATTCTTTCCAGGTCTTTGCTACTTTGCTCGTATGACATGGTGCTCCAACTTCTTGAAAATGGTATATATTTTTATCAGTCTGATTGGATTCAAATAGTGGGGGTAGTCCTTTCTCTAATGTTTGACAGTATTTTGGACCATTCAACTGCTCGTCAATAATAATCAGCTCAGATTTCCCTCCAAATCAGACAGCGCTTTACGCCATTACTCCAACCCCTACATGTTTCACGGTCGCCTGTAGATATTCAGTGTTCCAAATCTCAGTCTGATTTCTCCAAACATAAGCCTGTCTCGAATTCGAATATTGACAGGAATTTACTTTCATCTGACCAAATTACCGACTGCCAAAATTCATAATTTTTGCTCTCGAATTCTCTCACCCTGTCCATACGCAAGTTCCTGTTAACGTCTGAAATCAAGGACTTCTTTCTTGTAACTCTTCTAGATCTTTCCGAGTCTTTCTCACTGCCTATGGAAACATTTCCATGCAGTTTTCGACATCTTTGATGCTATGACCACGGTTTCTGATGACTTCGCTATTCAGTGCCCTTTTCGTTCGCTCAGACACAATGCACAATAGAGAATGCGTGTGTGTGTGTGTGAGAAAGAGATAGAGAGAGTGTGAGAGAATGCGTGCGTGTGTGTGTGAGAGAGAGAGAGGGAGAATGCGTGTGTGTGTGAGAGAGAGAGAAGGAGAATGCGTGTGTGTGAGAGAGAGAAAATGCGTGCGTGTGTGTGTGTGTGTAAAGAGAGAGAATGTGTGTGTGTGTGAGAGAGAGAGAGAAAGAGAGAATGCGTGTGTGTGTGAGAGAGAGAGAGAGAAAGAGAGAATGCGTATGTGTGTGTGAGAGAGAGAGAAAGAGAGAATGCGTGTGTGTGTGTGTGTGAGATAGAGAGAGAGAAAGCGAGAATGTGTGTGAGAGAGAGAGAGAGAATGCATGTGTGTGTGTGTGTGAGAGAGAGAGAGAGAGAGAGAGAGAGAGAGAATGCGTGTGTGTGTGTGTTTGAAGTATCGTACACTCGCAAACTCCACGTGTTTTCATGGTTTCAATGGAAGATTTTTTTTTTAATGGGATATAACTGCTAGGAATATCACCCATCTTTTCTGTGAATTTAAATTTGTCCTTTTTCTTGACTAGTTACTAACAATGATCAGAAGAGATGTATTCAGAGTGGACAGAAGAGATGTATTCAGAGTTTTCTCAAAGGTATTTTTGCGAAGGTTATCCGAACGAATACGACTGGATTGTTCAGTTGGTGTCATAGCTAGCGGCTCAGAACGGGAATTTGACGTACCTAGTTCGAAATATATAATATATATATATATATATATATATATATATATATATATATATATATATATATATATAAAGAAAGAAAGAACAGTCAGATATATAATCCGGTGTTCTTATAGATATTGTTATTTTACAAAATAGTGCTCAATGTAATAAGAGCATTAATATTATAAATTAATTGATTTAAAATATGTTTTTTTCGGAAAAAAAAACATATTTTAAATCAATTATTTTATAATATTAATATCTGTGGATGACGTTATATTGGCTCCTGAAATATCAATTTCTGTTGAGCTCTCTGGGGACGAGGTGTGGGTTGGTAAACAGTGACTATTATAGCTATATAGCGAGACTCTTCGCAGATGCAAATTGAGTCACTGTCGGTCACTGGGCGTGTTTGTAAAAATAAATACGCTAAAAATTCACTTTACCGTGCGCCGACGGCTTAATGGTCAGAATCTCCGACTGACACCAATTCAGTCGGGTTTCGATCCTGGCTAGAAGCAACCGGATGTCTAGCCACACTGATGAGCTGCGAAACAGTCTGTCTGTGGATGACGTCATATATATATATATATATATATATATAGTAAAGTTTTGCAATCCGTACGGATAATCCCAAGGAGGATGTAATTCAGAGAGTTCAATTCCAAATCAGAGCAATTATTAATTCAATTTAAATAGAAAAAAAGACAACCTTAAGGGTCCATTGGTTATAATTTATTTCCCCAGGTATGTGGGTTTTACCTGGTTCATTAAACGACGCTTCCAAGGGTGAAAAAAATGCACATTTTTTTTTACCAAGGATGAAAATAAAATGTACTTTTTTTTTCACAAAGGGTGAAAAAGAAGCACATTTTTTTCATCCTTGGAAGTGTGTTCAGATGAACCAGGTAAAAACAACATACCCGAGGAAATAAATTATAACCAATGTACGCTTAAGCTTGTCTGTTTTCTATTTAAATTGAATTAATATATATATATATATATATATATATATTAATGATAAAAATATGGTTTTAAGGTTATGCCATAGTTATAGGTTGAAGTGCTTAATGATAAGTATCGGTCGCATGGGAATATAAAATTGTACACTGAGCCTAACAACCAACGGCAACAGTCTGCTTCATGTATTATCTTAATCTCCCAGGCATGTCTGTGGTGTTTTGACTCAACTATCTATATATGCTGGTAAATAGTGCATGATGGGTAACAAGTAAGTTTAAGTAATAAAATCTGTCAGATTAATAAATTAAAAACATCACATCCTTAGAAATGTCTTTACGATAGGATATGAAACGTAGCAGATATATATGTTCCGAGAGTCTAAAAAAGTTTGCGTTTGTAAAGGCAATATTCAACTTTGGTCGACGGTGAACACTGTGGCCCAGTCGGTCTAAACGACCTCTGACATATATATATATATATATATATATATATATATATATATATATATATATATATATGTGTGTGTGTGTGTGTGTGTGTGTGTGTGTGTGATTGAATTGATGTGAGTTTGTGAACTTAGGTTTTCACGCTTTGTGATCGTCAGACAAACTGATTAATTTTTAAAAATTTTGGATTTATGTAGATTGTGTGTATTGTTGTTATTATGCAAGTGAAGCGAGGAAATCTTCGTCGTGATGTCACTCATGCTAACGCAAACATAGATGCATGTCCGTACACACATTGAGGTACGCATACACACATAAGCATGAAACTCAGGGCTATCTCTGATATTGAACGCTTTCTAATAAGTACCTCGAATATAATTTATAAATATATATATATATATATATATATATATATATATATATGTGTGTGTGTGTGTGTGTGTGTGTCTGTGTGTGGAAAGTGTGTGATATATATATATATATATATATATATATATATATATGGTTTATTGGGAGGGGACCAGATGATTACTTAAACAATTTGCAATGTAATGCAACACTTTACATTGCATCTAGACATATGGTTCTTTTTGTGAATATTTCGGTCTCTCACGTGGTACGACATCATAGAATCGCATCAATAATTTATGACCTTCGTCTGTTATTCCGCGACCGTTATTATCGCATAGAAATATTCTATATCAACATAACAGTATATCATCTTTGAACGCGATTGTTAAAATGTCTGGATAACATCTCTGAAGATGGTTCATGTCAACCAACATTTTACATCAAGGACCAACTTAATAAAAAAATATGCAAATGTTAAACAATATTTGGCTTTATTTTCACCCGAAATTAAAGCAACCATACGATGCTTAGAACGGCTCATGATCAAACACATTGTATATTATATTTAAAATACATGTTTTATTATATATATATATATATATATATATATATATATATATATATATATATATATATATTAGTGGTAAATATACATATACATAGGTGCATACACATACATGCATATTTTTTGAATAAAAAATTCCAAGAGGATAGAATTCAGGTAGGACTCAATGCCCAGGACAGAGTAAGGATATAATAAAAAATAATAAAAGGCTTAAACACTAATATACCATGGGATATTAGTGTTTAGGGCTTTTTATTTTATATATATATATATATATATATATATATATATATATATATATATATATATATATATATATTGTAGTGTATTGTTTGATATATTAAAATGTAATTGACATCTTTCATAATGGCTTATGTAAGCCGAATCTTAGATAGGATTTAAACTTGTATCAATATGGTGATTTCCTTTCGTCTTTCAATGATAATGTTATTACGCTTATCAGACAATATGAAAGGAACTTACTTAAAATAAATAGACAAAAACTTGTCTACATTATTTAATGAAACATGCATCAAGGAAAAATTCCTGCCTAAATATATATATATATATATATATATATATATATATATATATATATATATATATATGTGTGTGTGTGGTTGATCACGGGATAGAAAGCGTGATGTCGACCTGGTTCATCGAGACCAAATGAGTCACTAAGTTTCAGCGGAATTACAGTACAAAGTGTGAAAAATAAGGCCCAGGTCCTCTTAGCATGCATGTCTGGCACAAGAATTTTAGAGAAAGATAAAATGTCTTGCATTTTCTAGATGTATTGATCATGGCTGATCCGTTAGTACCCCCGCCGCCGCGCAACATCCGGAAACAAGAATATAATTATTCGATTGAATATAGTTATTCATAGCTTGTGCCAAATTATGTGGATTTTCAGCATCAGGCATTCTTGATCCAATATCTAGAACCAGTAAAGATCACTGGAGACTGCCTGTCTGGAATATAATCCGACACGACTGATGATAAAACACTGGTGGAGCCTTTAATGCTTAAATCATGTCAAGAAATTATGAACTCTGTGGTGTATAAGTTAATACAGCTTAGAGTTTGGAAGTATGGAGCACCCACTTTGCATCGAACGCACTATATAAGATAATATATTATTTGTCTAACATAAAATTGAATCTCTGTTTACTGGGAACTAATTTAGACTTAAAACACACCGTGAAATATTATAATACTTCTTATCAATCTTTAAGAAAACTTTACGTGTAGAAAACAAGGTAAACAATTCAGTATCTGTCTATATTTCTAAAATGAGGTATTATGTACATTATTTACATTATTTGGACTATTGTCCTCATCTTTGTCGACATATTTATTTCAACGTTTCGGACACATGGCAGAGTGGATAAAGGCGTTAGTTAGATCCAGTGACAGGACCCAAAGAGTGTGAGTTCAATACCCGGTTAAGGCAGTGGAAAACTTCGAGAGGAGAATTAGCAGGAGATAAATGATAAGTGACATCCATTACAAACATGGCACATGGAACAATAACAGTCTACCCCAATGAGCGAAAATAAAGCGTTCAGTTCGACATTCCGGCCACCTGAAGAAGACCGGAGCGTACAACAGCCAAAACGTTGTAATAAATATGGCGACAAAGATGAGAACGATATGTAAATAATGTAAACAATTCTGTGCTGATCAAGACGAGGATCTTTATTCTTTCATTTTTTATGTTTATCTTTTCTTTTCTGCCTTTGTTTTTTTTTCTCGTTTTTTTTTTTTTTCGTGTTTTCTTTTCGTCCTTCTGGAGTTAAATTTGTGTTATAATTATGATTATCATTGCAACACTTAGAAAAGAATGCGATTTAAGAAAATAAGAAAACACAGTGTCTCACAATGTTTATCAATATTTTGACAGTGTGCCAGTCCTTTGTAAGATATGTCGCTAAAAAATGCACACATTATAAAACTATAAAAATATACAAATCTAAAATATAGCAAAAATACAACGAATCTTGTCTTAAGAAAAAAACGGTTGTAATGGTAATCAACGCGACAAAAATATTGAAACGCAACCAACTGAAAGGGAATACAACTGAAACGTAATATGATTCGGATCCTGGATATCTTGAAATTTTCCTGTGATTAATACATAAGAGTAATTAATCAAATAGATTATGCTTACGGTCACATCACGCCCTCTGCCGTAAGATTACTTAAGTTAAGCAACGTCGATTGTGGTCCGTACCTAGATAGGTGACCGTTTGGAATGCTGGGTAGCCTAATGAATAATGATTCGCAAATCTTTATCCGAGAGCCTGGTTCCAATTACGATCAGCTTTGTTCTATTCACTTACGCGAAAATACTCGGGGGAAAGTTATGAATCTACCTCTTCTCCTCCCAGATATAGGTTAAATAGTAAGAGTTGTATGACGAAAACATTATTTCCAAAACTTATGCACAAAAATATTTAGATTTCAGCATTAAATAACCCATAGAGGTTTTGATGTGCCGCTAAACAAAAACAACCAAACCAAAGAGTTTATAAATATTATGGAACTCTCCTGCCATTTTGTTCTTACCCCCATGGTAGGATGTTTATAATTTGCATACATAATTATCTTCATGCGTTTAGGAGATAAATAATGGGTGGATTCTGGATAAGTTTTTTAATAAAATTCACCCTATGCATGGCAGTAAAGTGACTAAGACTAAGATGTTACTAAGTGTGAACAAAATAGAAACATTATTAAGGAACAGAAACAAAATAATCAGGAATACAGGAGATAACGATTGACATTGCATTTAAACTTTTGAAGATCAAAGTTAACTGGAAAGCATGGAACCGGAAGAGTGTTCCACAACTGAGAAGTGCGAGAGAAGAAACTGTTAGCATAGAACTTACGGCTATATCTAGCCAATTCACCTGTAAACTGATGAGACCTTGCTGCCAATCTAGTACTGTGATTAAATTCATAAAGTCTAGATACTATAGCGAAGGGTTCATCCGAACAATTACCATGAGAGTATTTATAGAAAAAGGCACAGGGAAGCAACTTTACGAAGGTAGGAAAGTGATCAAGCCGAGATGCCAGGTCAGGACCAATAATATTGTTGATTCTTTGGATTTTATCGAGAATCTCTAAATATATAGCAGTAGCTATATGTGGCAGCAATATTCAAAGAATGGACGCATGGTAGACTAATAGCTATGTAAGATAAATTCTGAAGAATAGAAATTGTCTAGTAAGACAGAAAGAACAAAGTCTCTTAGCAACAGATATAGCAATTGATTCAATCTAGTCTTTCGACTTCATGTCAGTCAAGAATGTTAGTCTATGAAGGCACAACGATTCATTGTCCTGGTGGTTTTCATTAGCGATGCTGATGGCATGCAGAAACAGCTCTCAGATGGTTAGTGGAGTGCAGTTTTGTTTCGGAAGCGTTAAAATTAACAAGCCATTATTTGCGCCAGTTAACAATAGACTGTAGATCAATTTTGTGATAAGCTTCTCAGATATAGTATCGAGACTGGAGTAAATTGTTGTGATCTCAGCATAGATAAGTTTAGAGCTGGTACCACCAAGAAGGCCATTGATGGAAATTTAGAACAAAGTAGGACAAAGTATGGAAAACTGGGGGAAACTGCATTATTCCAAATATGTACATTTTACTTACAAGCGACGTCTCTACAAGGAAGTATATATATATATATATATATATATATATATAAAATAAAATATAATAAAAAGGCTTAAACTCTAATATTCCATGGTCATAATTTATTCCATTGGAATCGTAAATACGATCCAATTCATCAGACCTACAAATTCAAAAAGAAAACAGAAGGAACAACTCCGGAAATAAAAATAGAATTTAGAGAGAGTGTAAGTATGAGAGTGTGGGACAAATGTTAGAGCTAAAGAGAGGGGTAACAGACGAGAAAAGGTGGGAAATTAAACATTAACAGAGAGAAGTTTTAGAGAGGTGAGATGAAGAGGTTTAAGTGAGAGAAATATGAATGTTGTCGGATGTCTAATACATTAAAGATGTAACCATAAAGGATACATTTTGTGGTGGCATACACACACAATAGACGATCTAATCTTAAAAATCAGACATCGATTTGTCTTGGTACGGGCAGACTGTTAATTACGAAGAGGACTGTCTATCGTTTCTGTATTTGATTTTGGTCTCTTTTTAAGTTCTTTGCCAGTGCATTAGTTTGTAGTATGGTTTATTTGTACTTCATCGCCCACTTGAAATTCCATTTGAAATTGTTGGCTTATTTACATCGCATCAGTTTAACATTAATGGTGCACGTACTGGACTCGGAAACGCACACATGTCTAGAAAATGAAGCTACACAAAAACAGAATAGAGTGTCAGACAAGGACGTGTCTTCTTCTTTGATTTCTTCAACCTCTTCAGGGAATTGAATATTCTACAAAGATTTATTATCCGTAGGCGTATTCGTAACAATATAAGCTATCATGATGTCAATGCTTTGATCGCTGACTTGGAAAGAAAAGTATAGAACCTCCTAGACAGTGTAATAAAATAACTGGAATAATAGGGATTAATTATTAACTGCAAGAAGATAGAAAGTATGGCCATCCGCAAGGGATTTAATACCAAGACGCGACTTACATTGCCGAGATATCAAAATCACGCAGGGGCAGAAAATGGAAAATGCGGAACCAGGACCCGAACATGCATTTGACTAGCGAACGGAACATTCCAAAATACTACGAACGATGGAAACCCCAAAGGCAGCAGAAATATTGTTCTACAGAAGGGTACGGAACATTCTATTGACAGAGTGAATAAGCAACAAAAATGTTTTAAAGAAAATAACAACATGAAGAACACCTATGCTGAAAACCAGAAAAAAAATAAGGGCTTCTTTGGACACATAATGAGGAAGGAGAGCTTAGAAAACTTAACCATCACTGGGAATATTGACAGCAGAAGAGAGAGGAATGCAGCTAGGCACTTACATGGTTGGGGGACAATGAGCAATAGGGGAAAATTTTCTAAGGGTCACAAAAGATAGGAAGTTGTGGAGAGTCACTACGGGTTATGCCCTGAAAGGACGCGACACATAGAAAAAGAAAAGAAATGAAGATTTACTATTCACTCTACTTTTTTGTTTCTCAAACCTCTTATATATATATATATATATATATATATAAATTTAAATTTTTTTTTTCATCCTTGTCAGTGAGGTCTGATGAGCCAGAGAGAAAAAAGAAATTCCCTGGGGAAATAAATTATAACCAATGAATCCTTAAATTTGTCTGTTTTCATCAAATTATATATATATATATATATATATATATATATATATATATATATATATATATATATCAATTTTATATGTATTAGTTTGTAACCCTGGGTTTCACGCTTTTGCGATCTTCAGACAAACTGGTTTATTTTTTTTTTAAGTGGATCTATTTATGCTTATTTGTGTGTGATTATTTGTGTGTAGCGGAGTGGGGGTTTCTTCTTCGTTTGTTTAGGATGACACACACACATACACAGACACACGCAGGCGTATGCATTATTGGATAAACACACCCATATAAATAATCTGAGGTTAGGCATAGATAAACGTGCATAAGTCCGAGCATACTTATATACGCAATTGTCATTCTCTTTCAAGGTCGAGACTGTATCGTTTTTATATGTAATAATGTTCTCTTACCGAGGAACAGGTGTGTGCGTTGGGGGGGGGGGTTTCATGACGTTTTTCAGATTGACCGTCCACCCCGTCAGGTAATTTTTCCGCCTTCGTCACACAGAAATAATCAAATAAGCATAACAGACCCACTCAAAAAAAAAAAATAAATAAATAAATAAACAAACCGGCTTATCTGATGATCCCAAAAGCGTGAAACCCAAGGTTACAATCTGATATCCATACCTCTGAATATGTTAGCTCTATCACAGATATTGAGCACTTTCCGCTAGGTTCACACACACACACACACACACACACACACACACATATATATATATATATATATATGAAGATTTTATTAGTAGTACAAAACTTAATGACTGCCATGAATAGACAAAATTTGGATTTCTACCACTCATGATAACAATTAAAAGGAAAAAATGAAAAATTAGCTAGCTAACTAGTTTCGAACCTCTCTCATGTTGCTTTATTCTAATATCAAGTCTTTCAGCCGTTCTTTCTATGTAGTGTGAACCAAAACTACATTTACATGAATAAATCAAAGAGCTATTATGATGAGGAGGAAGAACGTCTTTGCGCATGGATGGAAACGACAGGCGTGGCGGAAAAAACTACACGAGTGTTAGCAGCCGAATAACAATGTCGAACTGCTAAAGAAGCTAGCATATCTTTCACTGATACTACCTAGCAAGGAAGACGCAGGTGCACAGAACCTTTGTACTCTAGTGTTTAACTTTATTGAATTCTTAATTACTGATTGAACAATGTCCAACCGATAGTCATAGTTAAAGAGAGTGTTAATAATGAACTTGGTTTTAGAACAGATCATTAAAGGGTCTTAATTAAATTGATTTTACGTTTTACGGAACAAAAAGAATCCCAACGAATATACAAACCAGTAAACGTCAGTTTTCGATAAACAGAAATAAGAAAACCCGTTGAAGTTCTGCTAACGAAAATAACAAGAAAGAATTAATTTCCTTTTTGTGTAAATTTGAGAGTTGGGTGAATATTATTCAGGGACGAAAGAAAATGGGCTTCAGTCTCGTTATTGAAGAGACAAAAAGTGTTATCCACATAACGGAAGTAAACACCAGGTTTATTAGATTTAGATGATACACTCTCTTCATGGAATCCTACAAAGATGTTAGCTAAAATGGGACCTAAAGGGAAACCCATTGAAATGCCATCGATTTGCCTATACATAACACCGTCGAAACTAAATTCAACCGACATCGTGGCAAATTTCATCAGTTCGACAAAAACACCTTAGGGGATAACAAAAGAGACAACTAAGTACAATATAAAGCATCAGTTTCAATATATATCAATAGTTTCAGCGAGAGGGAGACAGGTAAACAGGCTGGAAATATCATAGCAATACATAGAATAACGTCAGAAAAATCAAACGATTCTTTAGTACATGAATAATTATAATGTTCCAAATCTGGAATCTTCAGCATTATACCGTTCCAAAACTGAATCTTTAGAGGTTCGACATTGTTACTTTGCTGCTAACACTCGTGTTGTTGTTTTTTTTTTCCACTCTTGTCCTTCCATCCATGCACAAAGACGAAAGACGTTCTTCTTCCTCATCATAATAGTTCTTTGATTTATTCATTTAAATCTAGCTGCGGTTCACATTACATAGATAGAACGATTCAAAGACAAGATGTCAGAATAGAGCAACATGTACCAACAAAAATTCCAAATCTTAAGTATTCTCCGTCAGACATTCTAACCAACAGATACGGGTCATCCATCGCGGATTACCTAATAAATAACGATAATTTAGCCGCTAATTTCCGTGTGGTCTCGATTTCCATCCTTAGTAAGTCGAACTCAATTTACCACTTGAAAATATTGGAGGCCATATATATTTTGTCCTTGTGACCTTCATTATGTAAACTGAAGGATTTTGTACTCTGGCCCTTCAATTAATTTCCCTTTAAGAATTTTTTCCTACATAAGGTCCATCTTTTTAGTGATAATTAACTTTATTATTTATAAACATCAATTTAGCTCTGTTGAGCGAGGTTCGAAACCGGCTACGTAGTTCGTTTTTCATATTTTCTTTTCATTTTTATCATGAGCAGTAATAAATAC
This sequence comes from Acanthosepion pharaonis, assembly GCA_903632075.3. Lineage (NCBI taxonomy): Eukaryota > Metazoa > Mollusca > Cephalopoda > Sepiida > Sepiidae > Acanthosepion > Acanthosepion pharaonis. The sequence continues at coordinate 166,360 of CAHIKZ030001250.1, forward strand.
AAATTTCGTCTATTCATGACGATCTTGTATATATATATATATATATATATATATATATATATATGTGTGTGTGTGTGTGTGTGTGTGTATTAATTATTTCATCCCAGGCAAGGCAGAAAAGAAACAAGGTGTTATTGAGTATGAAAGTATGAGGAAAAGAAAAGATCAAAGACCAAGGCCAATAAAAAAGAAAAGAATAAAAGAAAACTGTAAATAACGATTCACACTACATTTAAATTTTGTAAGATTAAAGTTGGCAGGAAAGCATGGAGCCGGGAGAGAGTTGCGCAAGCGAGAATTACGTGAGAAGAAACTCTTAGCATAGAACTTACGGTTGCATCTAGCCAATTTAACTTGATGAGACCTTGATGAGATATAGTACTACACTTCAGTTTATAAAATCGAAATACCATAACGGAAAGTAATATTTATTTTGAATAATACAAAAAAGTGGCAAAAGGCAATGGCGGTGAATAAAGGAAGAATAGTTTCCAAGCTCCCTTATCTTAAACTTAACTAGTCACGAATAATGTTCCAAAGATAATACCAGTAATCCTTACACCAAGACAATACATTCTTACCTACCATTCTTACTGCAGCCACCGTAATACCTTAAAGTCTCTATGTCGTCCTAACTAGTTCCCATATGTACAATTTGTCTGTGGTGGGTGGAATAAAATTGAGATTTAAAATTGAAACTCCAATGAATATTAACGTGGCGAAATGTTCAGCAGAACAATTACCATGAAAGTATTTATAGAAAATGCACTGGGTGAGATACATTACGGTGGTAGGAACGTGTCTGAAGCCGAGATGCCAGGTCAGGACTAATAATGTTCCGGATTCTTCTTTGGATTCTATTAGGAATCTCTCAATAAATAACTGTGACATCAGACCATATGTGGCAGCAATCGTAAAAGCAAGGGCGAATAAATATTTAGGAGAGATTCTGGAGAGAAAAATTGTCTAATACGACCAAGTGAAGCAATTTTCTTAGAAGAAGACCTAGCAGGTGATTCAATATCGAGAGCAGTGTCACTCAACCTGGGCATAATTTTAATAGATCCATTTTTCTTTCGGGCGTTTTAAGAACATTAACATTAGAGCAAGATGACGCAAAAGTTAAAGGTACGCTGTGCTCCTCTTATGAGTCAACAACCACAGTGACTTGGCGAATTCCAACTTCTTGTACGCAAAATGTTGAACAGGTGGAACGACTAATGATTGTGCTGCCGTAAACGGTGTGTTGTCTGTTGGCAAACCGGATTTCAAACACTTGGACTACTAATTAGTCAAGATGATTATTAACTCTGTGCTTACACAATACCAAAGACTCCATCATGTCTGTTTTGCCTAACATGAATGGGAAATATTTGATCCAGCCAGACAGTCGCGTCTAAGGACACATTGGGTTTGTCCACATGGAGAAAAAGCCGATTTATCGATTAAACTTTTTTTCCTGTGTTTTTTTAACCTCGCTAGTGTACATGTTTTTTTTTCTTTTTTATACTTAATTTTTTTATATTTAATATATTTGCCTGTATATTATATCTGTGTTATAGCTAGATTAACTACAATAGGAGAGATTGATTTTGGAAGCGCGGTATTACTCTCAGTTTGAAAGTTGGAGTTTGACATGTTAAATAAGGACATAAAATACTTTTTTCCACATCGTAACCCTTTTTTTTTTGAGCCAAGAAGTTTAAAGGTTAAGTTTAGGCTAAAAATTGGTGCGTTGAAATTTTATTTCGGTGATCAGTGAAAGTCTTATTGCACAGCCTTATAAAATATATAATCGAAATATATACAGTTAGTTGATATGAAATTAAAATGGATAATAAATTCCATAACCAACACCTTCAACATGATCCAGAAAATAAAACAACTGTCTACCGAATTACAGAATGTATGCATTAAAAGATTTACAACACAATGCTTTCGCTTTTCTTCCAGATTCAAATCACGTGGGAATCCGAGGAAATGATAAGGCTGACACAGCCGCCAAAAATGCCCATAAAAAGCCCATTGACCAAACATATAAGATTCCATACACAGATTTAAAAATAGAAATACTATCATATATCCAAAATAAATGGCAAATCCACTCGAACAACAGCAATTTAAATAAATTACTAACAATAAAACCCACTCTAGGTGAATGGATACAGTGTTAAAGGGAATCACGAAGGGAGGAAGTTATCCTTACTCGACTCCGTATTGGATATACTAAAATAACTCATCTATTCCTTCTTGAAAAAAAGGAACCGCCATGGTGCACAGTCTGTCATGCAACATACACTGTAACACACTTCATGATGGACTGCGCTGATTTTTCATCTGTACGGAAAAAGTAGTACAATACAAAAACAATGAAAGAACTATTTGAACACACCACGATAGATAATTTAATGGTATATTTAAAGAAAATATGACTATACAATAATATCTAATGAAAACAAAAATGCGTACAACGAATCTAATGCATACAACCATTCTAACATGTGTACCAACTTCAAAACAAATAAACTATATTAAAAAATGTGTGATTTCAAAATTCAAAAACTAAATCTTGAATGACCATAATAGTTGATGGATCGTTAAACCTCAACCAAACCAAACCAAACCAAACTAGAAAATATTATTATTTTCTCAATGTTTAAGCCAGATGAATTGGAGTTGAGAGAAGAGGCTATAAATATAGTCCATTAGGTAAGTAAAAATGTATTCATACTTAATTTATTTTGTCAATTTACAAGAGTATTTTTAAAATTTCATTTAAATTGCATCACAATAATGTAAGCAAGTATCGGTAAATTTCCCAATAAAAAAATATTTCTTGCTTCAAAAGTTGCGAGCCACCAAAGAATAGATTAAAAAAATAGATTCATCAACTCTGAAGCGACACACTGGTCAAATTTGATTGACCTCTCACAAAATGGAGTTTGTGAACTTTAGCTTACAGAAGGTTTTTCAAATAATGAACTACAAGAGGTTCTAATGAATTGAAAAACGTTAGGGTACCGGATGTACATACACATTCGCAAGGTGAGGAAAGAAACGTTAAATTAACTACAGCAGCTTCAAATATTGTGGCAAGGCTAATTATTAAATCATTGTACCATTGTATAAGATCTTCATTGTGATGTAATATGTTATACAGTGCTGCAGTTTTTGTGCGATTTTCACTACACAATTCTAATTTAAAATATGTTGTCTCGTATAGATTTATTGCCTATAAAATACAATTTTAGCACAAGGCAGAAAATAGGGGAAATGGGTTGAGGCTGGTCGTCACTTACTAACTCATACTTAGCTAATCCGATTCACGACCCATTCACTCGTTACAATTTGAAGATTAACTACAAGAACTCATCCAACATCATTTAATCTTCCATTTATGATAATACCGTATGTAGTCGGGGAACCTACAAAACGCACCCTATGACAATAGAATTTAATGAGGCTAAAATTTTATATGTAAAAATCTGTTGATGATAAGCAATAAGAGAGGAGGGGATGAATCCCAAAACAAACAAAAATATCAAAACAAATACACAAAATAAAAGAGTAACTGATATTAGTTTAACGTGTCAAACCCTCCAAAGAATGAAGAGAGGTCAACGTATTAAGAGAGGCCCCTGGTTTTATTTTTTTTTAACCATAGAACACTAACAATGGATATAATATACCCATCGCAAATTTTCCTATTTTTAATCACAATTTTCAGTATCTGATTTTCTTACCTAAATAATATTTTAGTCACTTCCTATTAATGTTACCTCAAAGTACAAATTTTGAAATGCCTGCATGCAAAATATTTCAAATAAAAATTTATATTTAATATTTTTTAAATATTTTCAAAGTCGGTTATGATATACCCATGGTTAGTAGTGGTGTAATTTTAATTCATCGTTAGTGTTCTAGGGTTAAATAATAAAATATGTCTCCTACAAGTGTCAGATACTAGTGTTTGAACCCAGGAAAAAGTTGGGGTTTGAATAAGTTTTTAAACTAGGAAGCGCATTTCCAACCAAACTTTGAAGATTGGCATTATAAACCTTCCTCTCAATGTTGCTTGCATCGAGTTGTGTGATGTTCTGAACTAATACAGTTTATTATAAACAGAGCATTTACTTAAATATCTATAAAAATAATGTATAAACAGAAAAATATATTTATATATATATATATATATATATATATATATATATATATATATATATATATATATATACAACAACTTAGAGGCGACAGTCTGTTTCATGCTAGATGCAATCATCAATGCACTCGTGTGGCCTGACGATTGCATCTAGCATGAAACAGATTGTCGCCTCTAAGTGTTGACTTGTATGTTCACTTTTATTTACACACGCTCTATCTCTGATATTGAGCACTTTATCCCATAAATATAGCACTTCTTAAAACTATATTTCTTCATTCATATATATATATATATATATATATATATATATATATATATATATATATATATATATATATATACATGCCTAATAAGGCTGGTAGATGAAAAAAACGTTTTAATAAATGAAATACAAGTACCCACTAAAAATAATACATAACCGTAGAAAACTAACTAATATTTCAAATAAAGATTTTTTTTTTTTTTGATATTTTCAAAATCCGGTATCATATACCCATGGTTAGTAGTGGGGTAATTTTAATTGATGGTTAGTGTTCTAGGGCTGAATATTTTACAATTTTAACAGTTTTAACTTACAGAATAATTAGAATTCTGGTTTGAATATATTTTCAATTCAATGTACAACATACAAAAAATATCAACTTTATTTCGATTTATTCTTGAAATAGTAAAATTGTGATAAGGTCAGTTTGTCAGCAAAAACCTGTTATTATCGTACATTTTTTCCGACGATCTCTTATACTAAATGCTCAAAAAATAGTAAAACCTATGAATGCTTATTTCATCAAACCGCGGCTTTTCACCGAAGGCAATGCGGATTTTCTAAAGACATCTGAAAAATCAACTTGCCTTAACCTACACCCCCATCCTATATAAATGCTCATGAGACCTACCTTCCTAATTTCCACCAGTTCAGACCTTTACACCGATGGCCCGCCATTCAACATACACAATGTCGAATCATTCTAATTTCCTTAGTATTTTATTGACAAGATGGACGTTCCACTCACCTTCATTCCAGAACAGCTACTTTGTGTAAAACACTCCCAAGAGGGTGCTTTCCCGATTACTTCATTATTAACCTCTTTATGTCTAGGTTCAACGCTTTTCTGTCCAACGTATTCTCAAAATCTGCACTTTCTCTAAAGCCCATACAAATACCGCATTCAGCAACCTTCTCCCTTAAACGACTTAAAATTTTCTATAATGTAAACAATTAGTAAAAAATAATATTAATTTCTTATTTTTCTGTCGCATGTTATGTATACGATTGATGAACATGACATAAGTATCTGTCTATATTTCTGAGATGAGATATTATGTACACTATTTATATTATTCAGACTATTGTCCTTGTCTTTGTTGCCATATTTATTACATCGATTAATTCCTTCAGTATCTGTCTATATTTCTGAGATGAGGTATTATGTACACTATTTACATTATTCGGACTATTGGCCTCGTGTTTGTTGCCATATTTATTACAAAATTTAGGTCCTTCCGTATCTGTCTATATTTCTGAGATGAGGTATTATGTAGACTATTTATATTATTCGGACTATTGTCCTCATCTTTGTCGCCATATTTATTACAACGTTTCGGCCTTTCTGTATCTGTCTATATTTCTGAGATGAGGTGTTATGTAGACTATTTACATTATTCGGACTATTTTCATCATCTTTGTCGCCATATTTATTACAACGTTTCGGCCTTTCAGTATCTGTCTATATTTCTGAGATGAGGTATTATGTACACTATTTACATTATTCGGACTATTGTCCTCATCTTTGTCGCCATATTTATTACAACGTTTCGGCCTTTCTGTATCTGTCTATTTTTCGGAGATAAAGTGTTATGTACACTATTTACATTATTCGGACTATTGTCCTCGTCTTTGTTGCCATATTTATTACAACGATTAATTCCTTCATTATCTGTCTATATTTCTGAGATGAGGTATTATGTACTCTATTTACATTATTCGGTCTATTGGCCTCGTCTTTGTTGCCATATTTATTACAAAATTTAGGTCCTTCCGTATATGTCTATATTTCTGAGATGAGGTATTATGTACACTATTTACATTATTCGGGCTATTGTCCTCGTCTTTGTTGCCATATTTATTACAACGATTAATTCCTTCATTATCTGTCTATATTTCTGTGATGAGATATTATGTACACTATTTACATTATTCGGACAATTGTCCTCGTCTTTGTTGCCATATTTATTACAACGTTTCGGCCTTCTTCAGGTAGAACTGAACCCTTTATTTCGCTCGATGGGGTAGACTGTTCTAGTTCCACGTGTCAATGGATGTCAGTTATCAGTTATTTCCTGTCAAATCACTTCTGCAAGTTCTCCACTGCTTTAGTCAGATATTGAACACTGTACCCCAGCGAGCGAAATAAAGGGTTCAGTTCGATATTCCAACCCCCTGAAGAAGGCCGGAGTGTACAACGGCCGAAAATTTCTGATAAATATGGCAACAAAGATGAGAACAATAGTTCGAATAATGTAAATAGTGAACATGACATAAATTTAGAAAATCTCAATTAAATATTTATCACAAAGCCCTTCGATATTGTTAGAAGTATTTAATCAATGTAAAACAGTTGATTTGACATAATCCGCTAGGTTTTAATACATAGAAAGCAAACAATTCTTAAAGAAAGACATCCGCAAAACATCACGAAGTTTAAAAAAAAAGAATATATAAAAATGAAAGGGGGGAAAATTATAAAAGAAACTATTCAATACATTTTTGTGCCAACGAAACCTTCGTTATCACAGTTTGAAGCTGGCAAAAGGCCGATAAAAAGAGGGGTAAACCTTGTTTTTGTTTTTTTAAAAAAATAATATTTGAACATCAAAGGGGATTATCAATATATTTGTTTGCCAGCGAAAACTGAGGGATCAGAGGTTTTGTGCTGGAAAATGCCGTTTAAAAAAAGAGTTGAAAGTTTTACTGTTCTTTTAATGAATACAGGAACATCAAAAGACTTAGATTGGCACACCAGACTCAATAGTTTTCTGTGCCAGCAGAACCTTCGTGACCGTAATTTTCATCGAGAAAACGCCATTAAATAAAAGGGAATGAAAGGCTGAACAAAGAAAAAAATATGTGAATAGCAAAAGGGCTTACAATAGCCGAAATACACACATGACAGCTTTGAATAGAAAATGTCAAGAAAAAAAGGAAATTAAATTTACTCAGACGAATATTTATTGAAAGTGGCATCATTTGTGAGTTCCTGACGATCTCTATATGACATAGCTAAAATTCTAAACTAAATATCTAAGTTAAAAATCTAACGTTCGAGGTACTTTACGTGAATCACGATTTGTTGCGCTATTTTTTATTTTATTCTTGTTGAATAATATTATGCAATATATAGTGTTTAAAAAATTGTACATATTCTCGCATTCCTGATATATCTATTCTTTTCCTACTATATATATATATATATAATGGACTCTCCCGTCGGTTTCGACGTATGAGGATCTGACAGTTTATTGATTCAGTTATGAAATTTTGTGCGATAATCTTAAGTTTCATCCTCAAGCATTGTTTTGGAATAACTATGGTATGGAATGTTTTACTCATTTATAGTTTAGAATGGAGGTGTAGTCTGGGGTTTGTTTTTTTCTTTATCAAAGGGTCACTGCTTTGATGTAAATAGTGGTGTTTGTAGGATGTCAGGTTTTTGGAGTTGTGTAAGATTAGGTTGGTTTTTTTTTTTTTTGTCTGGCTACAATGGCTAATCTTATCAGATTCCCTGATAAAACTGGAACTGATTTATGTAGTAGTTATGTTTTTTTCTTTTTTTGTTACTGTATGCTAAGATTTTAACATTATTGATGTTGTAGTTCTGCTAGTCTTTGGTATTTATTTATTTGTTTCTTGTTGACGACACCTTAAAGGGGCTTTAAGATTATGATTGGGTTTAAACCTTTTGCTTTAAAAGAAACAAATAAAACACAAAAAGTAAAATGGAAAATAATACACAGAACAAGCTCTTGTAAAACCTGGGATGACCCATGCCCTTTAGGTCTACATGAAAAACTACACATTATTAAGTTTCTAAAAAACGAAAATTTATTAAATCAAAGAAATGAGATAACTGTTTTTGCCGACACGAACAAATATTGGCCTTAAATTATCAGGATTTTATAAAAAAGAAAATAATTGAAAATTTCAAAATCTATTAACAAGTCCAATTAAAGCAATAAAACACAACCCAATCATAATCTTAAAGCCCCTTTAAGAAGTCGTCAAAAAAAAAACAAAAATAAATAAATAAACACCAAAAACTACCAGAACTACAACATCAATAAGTTAAAATCTTAGCATACAGTAATAAATAAGAAAAAAACATAATTACTACATCAATCAGTTCCCGTTTTAGCAGGGAGTCTGATAAGATAAGCCATTGTCCCTAAAAAAAAAAAAAACCCAAACTTACACGACTCAAAAAAATATATATATATATATATATATATATATATATATATATATATATAACTGCGCGTGTCTGTTTGTGTGTGTGTAGAGGGGGATGTATTTCAGCACCAATTCCTCTCTATTACATGTTTGGTTAAACAAGAATGACACAGTAATTATCCGTTTTCTAGACTTTCTCTCTCTCTCTCTCTCTCTCTCTCTCTCTCTCTCTCTATATATATATATATATATATATATATATATATAGGATATGCCATAAAAACTTTAATTTGTGACGTCAACTAAATGTTAAATTTCTTCTGTCTTATAAGCGTTATTACGTGACATTATCGAATCTGAAGTTATCCGATAAATTTCATTGCACAATTTCATTTTTTATCCATTTATTAATTTATTTATTTTTATACACATATATTATATCTACATCAATATCACGGCATCTAAGTTTAAGGTCATGCGCCCTTTTATTCAATTGGCAAGGCGATAAAGTCACTAAGACGCAAAAGGTTACTGAGTGTGAGAGACTATGAGAAAAACATTATTAAGGAGTGAGAAGAATAAAAGAACAGGATTTAAGAAGGCAGAAGTGAACGATTGATATTATATTTAATCGTTGAAGATCAAACTCAGCTGAAAAGCTAGAAAACGGAAGAGATTCCAACAAGCGAAAACTGCGAGCGTAGAAACATTTAGCATAGAACTTATGTTTGCATCTAGATATTTCAAATGTAAAATGATCTCTCTGCTAATCTAGTATTACGCTTGAATTCATAGATTCTAGGTAACAGTGAAGAAAGACTAGATGAAAAAAAAATCATTGAAATATTTATAAAAAAAAATAAAAGCAAGCGACATAACGGTGTTTGAAAAATGACTGAAGTTGAGATGCCAGGTCATGGCCGATAACATTGCAGATTCTTCTTTGTATTTTATCAAGAATCTGTAAATGCATTCCCAAACCCCCAGACCGTGATAGAAAATAATCAAAGCATGTTCTGTCGGAAGAAATTTTCTAATACGACACACTGAACCGACTTTCATGGAAGCTGAACTTGCAACTGATTTCCTACTTCCTGCCAATGGGAAAAAGATGAAGCCGCAAAGAGTCACGATTTTGGAGGTTAGCATCAGCCATTCTAACGAAAGGCCAAATGTTCTGTCAAAGGTGTTGCTTTTAGAGGTGTTACTTCAGACATTTATATGATCATAATATTCAAAATAGTGATTCTATTATTAGGTAAACATATTTCTTAATCTTTAATTAATATTTATTTATTAGTTTTTTATACATTATTTTTTATCGATATGTAAATCATGATTTCTAGGTACGAAACGTTTATATATACCATTGGTGTGCTATGCATGGTAGAAGTCTTGCGATTTGAAATGTTCAACCGAAAAAGCGACGCTGTTAGTGGAAAATATATATTGGGCGCCGTAGGTAATGACGTTCTGCCTTCAAAACATGTGTCAAAACTTTTGTCAATATCACTATTACGGATAGATTTCCGATACATAATCTTAATGATATCTAGATTCGCTTGATAACCAGTGATAACTGCATATATATATATATATATATATATATATATATATATATATATATATATATATATATGTGTGTGTGTGTGTAAATATATATATATATATATATATATATATATATATATATATATATATATTAAGCATTACACCCCAAGCAAGGCGTGAAGCCACTAGGATGCAAGGGGTTAAGCCACTAGGATGCAAGGGTTATATATATATATATATATATATATATATATATTATAAATTAATCGATTTAAAATATGTTTTTTCGCTACACAGTTCTAACCATGTTTCAAAAATGGAAGCTAAAAGCCCTGAAGTTAATTTTCTAATTAAATTAAAGACATTAGTTCCATTTCATCCTCAAGCGAACTAATGTCTTTAATTTAATTACAAAACAAATTGTGTAGCGAAAAAAAACATATTTTAAATCAATTAATTTATAATATTAATGATCTGTAAATTTACATTGAGCAGTATTTTGTAAAAATAAAAATATCTATAAGAACACCGGATTATATATCTTACTGTTTTTTTTTTTTATCTATCTATCTATATATATATATATATATATATATATATATATATATATATATATATATATATATATATCCTCTCCTTCGGACTTAAGACGTCTGGGCACCCCTAGTTCTCTATATATCTCGCGCTACTCCATCGTCTCACGAGACGGACGGATGCCGACGGCGACGATATATGTATGTGTGTTGTGTCTATATATATATATACCTCTTGTGACACCAAAAATGTCCAAATCTTATGAGAGCATAACTGTCCATCCCACAAAATGTTTAATATCTAAATAACCACTATACAAATAAAGTTTCTTCTTTCCAGATTTTCAAATAAGACGTTTAGCCATCTTCACACCATTTGTCTTAAGAATCACTGAAAAGCCTTTTTTGTTACTCAGCTAGAAAGAGAACATGTTTAAATCCATTTGTGTATATTTTGCCAACTGAGCAATGGTGAGAGGAAAATATCATTCAGGCCTTCGGTAATGATACCAACGTTCATACACTGGCTTACATCTTCAAAGTCCATGCCAGAACCATGAAGAGAATGGTGAATAATTTTTAAAGCGGGAACAGTAAAGAGGAAATCTGTATCAGGAAGTCACAGCAGGTAGAGGTATCATTATTTCAATTTAGAGCTAAAGAGATCAATTTGAAAAGATTCAACTCAATTCATAAGACGTTTGGCACTTGAGAAAAAAGTTTCAGCTGTGACAGTCCAGAGAGCAGTGAAAAAAGACTAGAAAATTACATCGTACGTGAAAACGTGAGACATCTTGTTACTCCAGGACAGAAAGTTAAAAGGTTAGAGAGGGCAAAGATCATCTTGAATAAGTTAGAAAATGATCCTGGAATAATATATCTATATTTGAACTTATTTCTATCCTTCATGAGCTTCCGATCCTTAGCTATGATTAATTAATAATGAACATGTAATTTTAATTTATGATCGATTTCAACACTATTCTTCTCTTAAGATTGGAGAACAATTATACATTCTCAATGTTCAGTATCTATTTGTGTTATAAAAACCTCGGAGAATTCCAGTAAGATATTTAATCATTTCTAAGATACAACGGTTCACAGCTTAATTTAACAATTGGACAATTTTGCTGTTACACCTGGTATATATCTACCTATATCTAGATTTCTGTTTAATTAAAGGCAAATTATAAAGATGCACATTATTTGCACGAAAAAAAAAAACAATTAAAAAAGAGTTTCGGGAGTTTACAGGAAAATACATAAATTTTATTATATATTAAGAAATGGACAAAGTCCGACAATTTATTTATTAAAGACATTTTTATGTTTAACGTTCTTTTTTATAGATACAAGTATTTAAGTATCTATAAAAAAAAAGAACGTTAAACATAAAAATGTCTTTAATAAATAAATTTTATTCCGTATTGAGAGATCTTGGATTTCAATGGGGCCGCCATTTCGAAGAGGTGCTACCGAAAATTTTAATGTATTCCAACAGTCATTATTCTGCTTTTACATAGTCAGGTATTGTTGCGTTTTACTACGCATTACATCCGGGATTTGAAAATAGTTACTCTACAAAAATAAACGCCATTCTTCAATTTTATTTTATTTTTTCTGCAAGCCATTTATCGCTTTAAATTTGGCAAAGTTTTGAATAGCACTTCATACAGTGAACGATAAAACAGTCTTAGAAACAGAGAAAGAGAGATTAGTTTATCAGAGACATTGTCGAAGTAGATTTTGCGCATGTGTGTGTGTGTGTGTGTGTTGCTGGTGAAAATATTCAACTGAACAATTTTCCCAGTTTATTGAATTCGTTTTGAAGATGCTGTTACTAAGCAACAGCTAAACAAAGCAAAGTCGAACGTCGCATGGGGAAATATTCCCGCAATTTGTTGACTGTTACCATGACGACAGGTGGTGGATTGGCTCCAGGGAATAGAAGATTGTATCGATTGGTTTTATGCTGTTGAATAATGGAGCATTTTGCATTTTATCAGCGATATTTCGGGGGCAAAATAACCGATTGTGAAAAAATAGCTTATTGAGAACGAATTTATTTCAAACTGTAATTGCAGTTAACTTAACACCCTATTATTGATATCTATCTATCTATCTATCTATCTATCTTTCTCTCTCTCTCTACATATATATATGCATACATAAATATATGTATATATATGAATTCGTTCATATCTATCTCATTCTGTTCATATCTATCTATTTAGCTATCTTATTCTCTCTCTCTCTCTCTCTCTATCTCTCTCAACTCTAAATAGATAGACACATGTCAGTCCGTCCATATCTCTCCCATTCTTCTCATGTAAATGTATTTGTCAATTTCTTATATTATTTATTATAGATATATAGATAGATAGATAGATAGATAGATAGATAGATTTTTTATTTAATCATTTCACTCCGGATAAGGTGATAATGCCACTAAGACGCAAATGGTTTCTGGGAATGAAAGAGAATGAGAAGATTTGATGAAGTGAAAGGACAATAAAAGAGCAGACATCAAGGAAAAGAGAAGAATGGCTATTGCGGCTGCATTTAAAGTTTTTGAAGATTGTCTGTGACGGGAGAAGCAAGGAAGCGGAAAGGGTTTCTATGGCCGAGAAGTGTGAGAGACAAATCTAATTGAATAAAAGTTATGGTTACCTCTATCTCGTCCCAAACCAAAATAATAAGACCAAATTGTCACTCTAGTCGTGCGCTTAAACACATGTGCTTCAGTAAACAAGGGGGAAAGATCTTCTGGACAAATTCTGAAAATACAGAGAGAAGCTACGCCATGCCGATGGGGAAGTGATTAATGTCGAGATCAAAGTGAGAACAACCTGCAATTTTATTATGCTGAGGATTCGTTGAAGAGATGGTCAACATGAACAGGATGGACAATCCAATTATAGATCATATAATCAATAATGTAAAAAATCGAACATATCTATCTATCTATCTATCTATCTATCTATCTATCTATCTCAGTCTGTTCATACCTATATATCTATCTATTAACCATCCTGATAATTAACTGATTATGATAATGACAATGAATAAGAAATGCTGATATCGCTTGATAGACAATAAACGATATCTCGTATCAAATGAAATTCGAGTCGAACATCAAACGTATGTATATGTTTATTTATTAACATATATTTCTTAGTTCTGTCTAGTCACGTTGAGCGCTATTGTCTATACCGCTTGGCTAAATTTGGTAATTATTTATTTGCTTACCAAGCTATGTAGGCCAGTACTGGCGTATACAGTCGCTAATATCTAGTTATCGCATTTACCTAAGGTATACACACAAACACACATATATATATATATGATAGAAATTAAGAGGATTTGAGAGAATTATAATTAAGTAATTCATCGAGTCTAGAAGAAACCTCAACAGAATGCAGAAAGCACTGGACGGCCGTTTCGTCCTATATTTGGAACGCATCAGCAGTACGCATCCAATGCATTCCTCGTGTAGGCACAGTCCTATGGGTAAAAGAGAAACTCGGATGAGTTCCACCACGGAATATGTGATAGTGCGGAACTATATCGAGTCTGACTCTTCGTCCGGGTTTCAATTCTCGATGGTGGATGCGCACTGCTGATGAGTTCCAAATATAGAACAAAACGGCCGTCCAATGCTTTCTGCATTCTTTTGAGGTTTCTTCTAGACTCGTTGAATTACTTAATCATATATATATATATATATATATATATATATATATATATATATATATATATATATATATATATATATAATATCTTACTATCTGTGTTTATCATCGCTTGAACCGGCTTCTAATGCTCCAGTTGGCGCGGCTCCTGGGGGCACAGTCCTATGGTTACAGAGAACTCAATAGAGTTCCGCCACGGAATATGTGAGCGAGCGGCGCTAAGTTGAGTCTGATTTGGAACCTCTTCGTTACCGAGGCCCATTTGGTACAGTTGGTATGTTGTTCGCTTGACAACCCAACTGTCAGGGTTTCGATACTTGATGGTGGATGCGCACTGCTGATGAGTCCCAATTATAGGACGAAACGGCCGGCCAGTGCTTCCTTTATTCATGTTGTGGTTTCTATCAGACTTAATGAATTAATTATATATATATAGTCGCTAATATCTAATTATCATGTTCGTTGATTACTTTCAGGGCTGACTCCAATGTTCACTTTTATATTTATAGACGTTCTATCTCTGATATGTAGCACTTTATACCTAATTACTTACTTTTTTTTTTTTATATATATATATATATATATATATATATATATATATATATATATATATATATATATATATATATATATATATATATATATACGTGAGAGAGAATTAACACGAATATAAAGTATGTCACTTAGCTGATTGGTGTTAACTTCAGCACCGACTCGTTGTCGGATGCTCTAGTAATCACTCTGCCCACTCGCCAGGGCGTATCACCTATATGTGTGTGTGTTTCCGTTTTCCATTAGACCATATAAATTACAGTCTTTTGCCTGCTGTTACTGACGTTTGTTAGCTGACTATTAAGGCAGAACTGGGCTGGGTGTCTTAAACATCGGGGCTTGGCAACAATAAGCCTGCATATCAGTGACGAAGTGACGAGAAGTTCTTTCTCAATTTATCATTTGCTGCTGCATTGTACCGTCTTTCTGAAGTTGATTAATGCAATTTGTACATTACCAGACACCCTCAATTTCAAGCACGTTTCGTTATACGTCTATTCTTACACACACACACACACAGACCCACACACGCACAGAAACATACATACTGATAGATATTCGAAAATATAGAGATTTAAATGTAAATATGAGGGGTGCGTAATTCGATAACATAATTTGATAAATTCGAAGTTAAGCTTCCTGATAAAATTTCTTCAATTTTTTACAAATATCATTTGTAGAAGAAATGATGCGACTTAATTATAATTTTTTGTTCTGCTTACCTGTGAAATTACGACTTACTTGTCTGTATGGAGGACGCGGTTTCAGTAACTTCTAAGCATTTTGTTATATTTATTTTCATATTTAAATATGGGTAAAGAGAATAAAGTGCTTCAAGCGTATAATATATATATATATATATATATATATATATATATATATATATATATTATATTATACGCTTGAAGCACTTTATTCAATGAATGCTGCAAAATACACTCAAATTTTGTCAACTCAACTCTTGAACAGTGCCAATATCTTTGGGACATGGTCGTGATTTTGCATTTCAGCAAGACAATGACCCGAAGCATACTGCTAAAACAACTAAGAATTGAGTTTGTCTATATTTCTGAGATGAGGTATTATGTACAGTATTTACATTAGTCGGACTATTGTCCTCATCTTTGTCGCCATATTTGTCACAACGTTTCGGCCGTTGTACGCTCCGGCCTTCTTCAGGTGGTTGGAATTTCGAACTGAACCCTTTATTTCGATCGCTGGGGTAGACTGAAGGTGAGTTCAATTCCTGGTTAAGGCAGTGGAGAACTTTCAGAGGGAAAATTAGCAGGAGATAACTGATAACTGACATCCATCAAACATGGCACGTGGAATTAGAACAGTCTACCCCAGCGATCGAAATAAAGGGTTCAGTTCGAAATTCCAATCACCTGAAGAAGGCCGGAGCGTACAACGGCTGAAACGTTGTGACAAATATGGCGACAAAGATGAGGACAATAGTCCGACTAATGTAAATACTGAACTAAGAATTGGTTTAATAATAATGACATTAATGACCTGGAATGGCCAAGCCAGTCACCGGATTTAAATCCAATCAAAAATTTGTGGAAACTATTGAAGTTACGAGTTCATAAAAGAAATTCATCGAATTTAAACAAATTGAAGAAAATTTGTGAAGATGAATGGGTCAAAATACCAACAAGTACCTGCAAGAAACTAGTTGAAGACTACGGTAAACAATTGGAGGCTGTGAAGCAGAACATAGGCTACTGTACTAAATATTAGTAAAGTGTGTTAAATACTTTTGCATATGGGTTATTTTATTTATTGTTAATAAATTTTTCTCAAAACAGTGGTTTTAAATTTTCCTTCTGTTTTGATCGACAATGTTCGTTTAAATATTTCCTATAACTTTTGTTGAAATTGATCTGTTATTTTTTGAGATATGTAAGAAAAACCAATGTCTTAAATACTTTTGTTACCCACTATATATATATATATATATATATATATATATATATATATATATATGAATAAAAGACAGACAACGGTAAGATTCCATGTAATAAGCTATTTCACCATAACCCCTTTAACAGGGTTCTGGATCATCAGACTTTACTTCCAAAAGCTGAAATGAAAAATGAAAAAGAAATTCACACGTTTTTTACGGACCTCATCAAGTATACGCAAAGTTAACGAAGTGAGGAAGTGAGGTGGGAGAGGATATGAGTGTGTCATATGTATCATTTTTAGTTTCCTATTTTAACCCCAGTGTGTCGGATGGATGTTGCTCAAATTTAACGCGTCTCGTCTCTAGATAAAGGTGGTTAAGGGGTGAGCGATAAGAACTACATTAAAGGGAGACGTTACAACAACCCCAATAAATTACACGACAGGTTTCGTTCAAAATCGTTCATTGCGTATACTTGATGAGGTCCGTAAAAAACGTATGAATTTCTTTTCATTTTAGCTTTTGAAAGTAAAGTCTGATGATCCAGGACCCTGTTAAAGGGGTTATGGTGAAATAGCTTATTACATGGAATCTTAACGTGGTCTGTCTTTTATTCAAACATATCTGCTCTGAATTTTACATTGAGCTCTCTGGATATCATCCTCCTCAGGTATATATATATATATATATACGGATTACCTAAATTTTATATATATATATATATATAACAATTTATATATATATATATATATACTCAATTTATATATATATATATATATATACTCAATTTATATATATATTATATATATATATATATATATATATATACTCAATTTATTATATATATATATATATATACTCAATTTTATATATATATATATATATATATATACTCAATTTATATATATATATATATATATATATATATATATATATATATATATATATATATATATATATATATATATATATATATATATATATATATATATATATATATATATATATATATATATATATATATATATATAATTATATATATATATATATATTATATATATATATATATATATATATATATATATATATATATATATATATATATATATATATATATATACTCAATTTTTATATATATATATATATATATACTCAATTTATATATATATATATATATATATATATATATATATATATATATATATATATACTCAATTTATATATATATATATATTGTTATGGTCCAAGTTCCTTGTACCAAGGTGATAGTCCAAGGTTAGAACCAATGAACGAATAACAGGAACACAGGTATGGAATACAAAGACATATTACAACAGAAATATAATACAAAGAATTAGAATTATTAGTAATGACTATCAGATTTTGGTTAGAGTGAACTATGTTGTCTCGACAAGTATCACTATTCCAATGTCCTTACAATATGCTCTCAATTATCTCTCCTCGTCTTACAACATCCTCATACCTCTTGAGAGGCGCAGTATTTATAATGTCAGGAATAGTCCATTATTATTATGGGTAGTATCCATTTTCTATTGGAATATAGCCGGCGCGACCTTAATCCCAAATGGTAATCTTTGGTATCTGGATAATACTTCGTGTGTGTTTATATACAGTAATTTTGAACCTTTCTCATCGACTGGGATTTGTAGGTAAGCATCACTTAAATCTATTTTTGAAAAAAATTTTCCGCCGTTTAATTTTGTGAATACTTCTTATGGACTGGGTAGAGGATAGTGGTAGTCTTTTATCGCTGCGTTCAAACCCGTTGAGAAATCAGCGCATACTCGAATCTCCCCTGATTTTTTTTTACGTAAACCGTGGGTGCGGCCCATTGACTGTATTCTACTTTTTTCAATATGTCCGTATTTTCGAGTCTAGTTAATTCTTGGTCAATTTTTTCTATTGACGCAAACGGTACGCTTCTTTTTTTCTTGAAGATAGGTTGAACGTTTTCTTTTATTTCTATATTTGCTGCCATTTTCTTACATCTTCCGTGACCTGCTGAAAATACTTCGGGGAAATTCTCTTTTAGTTTCTCTTTTAATTTATCTGCCTCGGTCGATAAACTTTTTACATTTTGGCAGTACGTACTTATTGGTAAATCCCAAAGTTCGAATTTTTGCATCCAGTTCGTAACGAATAAATTTTCTGTATTTCTTAGCACATACATTTTCAATTTTTTGGTCATTCCATTGAATGTCACATTTGTAATTACTTCACCCTCAAATTTTATTTTTCTCCCAATTACCGATCTAGCAATTTTATCGGTTCTTAACATGGTAGGTTTGTTCAGTTTTCTCCATGTTTGTACGTTAATAATAGTTAAATCCGACCCAGAATCCAACTGTAGTCTGACTTTTCTGTTTTTGCATTTCTACTTGCACGTATTTTCTTGTTAGTCTCATCCGCTTGGTCAGTCCTCGTGGTTCTTATTCTGCTTTTGCTTTCTCTTCTAGTCCAACAATGAGAATTTTTATGCCCTACTTTTTTGCATGATAGACAAGTTTTAAAACGGTATGGACAGTCTTTATACCAATGCCAAGTCCCACAGTGATAGCATGGACTGGGTGGTAGTTTTTTCTGATATTGATTCTTGAAGTGAAAAATACTGTTAAACAGACAAAACAACTTTTTTTTTTCGGACAACATCACGTCAGAACTATCGTTGGCGACTAGTAAAATATTAACGAGAATTGCAGAGTGATAGACAAACTGGGAGAAAATCAAGAACTACGATTAAAATAAAATTTAATATTAAAAATGGCAGAAAAATATAAAACAGGGGAAAAAATTGAAAAAAAAAAAAGAATAAATTGTTCAAGTGAGTTTAAAAACGAAAATATAGACTCACAGGCCTCACACTAAAGAAAAGGAACGAATACATTTTTCTTTCTGTTGGTATAAAAACGGTCGGTGTAATTTAATTGGCACTGCCTCTAAAGTGCGCAAATCCTTTGCCCAAAATGAAAAACCACGAATCAGTGTATTTATATGCACAATCTGGATTATCTTAGAGCTGTTGGACTATCGAGGAATCAAGCAACGTTTTGTATTAGTTGGTGCAAAAATAATGACGTAATGATGTCGTTTTTGACGTATTTTTTTTAACGTCAAAAAACGACATTATTACGTCATTATTTTGCACCAACCTAATAACATGTCTATTTCGAATACTAATATTCTATCTGGTATTGCAAAGTGCATGCTGCGCAACACGAGTTTTAAGGCGCTGATTGGTCCGCCATATGTAGTCAGCATCGCACTAACATGTAAATTTATAAACGACTAAATTATTTTGTAGATTTGGAAAAACCGTCCTTAGGAAACAAAGAAAATGTAGGAAAAGCGCTAAAAACAACAAGCGTCCTGGAGGTAGGAAAACCTGACTTAACACAGATGGGCCCTGTATTAGCCGGGATCTGGCAATTTCAGATAGATCTGACAAAAACCGGGACCAAACATAGATGAGGACTTCAAACTTTTAACCCTCCCCTCAATTATGCGTTTAATAGCATTCATTTTCATCTTTTTTTATAATTTTTACCCTCTTTCATGTTTATATATTCTTTTTTTTTAAACTTCATGATGTTTTGCGGATGTATTTCTTTAAGAATTGTTTGCTTTCTATGTATTAAAGCCTAGCGGATTATGTCAAATTAACGGTTTTACGTTGATTAAATATTTCTAACAGTACCGAAGGGATTTGTGATAAATATTTGAGATTTTCTAAATTTATGCCATTTACATTATTCGGACTATTGTCCTCATCTTTGTTGCCATATTTATCACAAATTTTAGGCCGTCGTACGCTCCGGCCTTCTTCAGGTGATGGGAATGTCGAACTGAACCCCTTATTTCGCTCGTTGGAGTAGAGGGTTCAATACCTGGTTAAGGCAGTGGAGAACTTGGGGAGGTGAATTAAAAGGAGATAACTGACATCAAGTAGAAATGGCACGTGGAACTAGAACAGTCTAACCCCAGAATGAAATAAAGGGTTCAGTTCGACATTCCAACTATCGGAGTGTACATCAGCCGAAACGTTGTGATAAATTTGAGGACAATAGTCCGAATAATGTAAATAGTGTACGTAATACCTCATCTCAGAAATATTGACAGATACGTTTAATAGCCTTTTTTGGGTAACCATTATCCCTGAAAGTACTATGAATGGCTTCCATTTAACTATCAAGATGGCAAGAACATATCATCAATGCACGATAGGCCAAAGTAGAAATTGTGGTAAAAGAATTCCAGTTTATGTATAGTCCAGTAAATGTAGGTTTACTGGAAGAAGCATCCTTCCGCTCAACAAGAATATCCAAAGGCGAATCATATTCCCTCTCCATAGTAAACTGATGAGATATAGGCAGGGAATTAAGTTGAAGGTGAAGAGCTTTAACCTCTACAATAAAATTGAAAACGGAAAAAGTATCATCAACATTGTGATAATAAATATAGGGCTTGTGGCATTTTTCAAAAAATGTTAACGTGCGTCATCGGCAATGATTTCGATTTCGTGATGACTTTGTGGGTCAGGGTAGGATTTGCATCAAAACGCAAAAAATCAAGGGAGAAATAAATAGTATCACTGGTAATTAAAATTAAAAAAAATTATTGGAAAAATAAGTAAATAATAATGTTTAATCTGCTTGTTTAATTCTTGCTTAAATTTTACAAATCACTTTCACTGGCATTTATTAACGTCAATGCATTTAGTCCTTATCTTGCTCATGTATTCAGTTTATCTTGATTCAGCTGTGATACCTAATTGATATTTTCTCAGATTCTCAACACTTTATTCAAATCATTCAATAATTTTAGAATCTCCCTAAGAGAATACTCCGATCAATTTCTAGAAATACACAACACACACATACACACACACATAAGTTTCGTTGAAATTGATCTGTTATTTTTTGAGATATGTAAGAAAAACAATGTGTTAAATACTTTTGCTACCCACTATATATATATATATATATATATATATAAAAGTGAACATAGAAGTCAACACTTAGAGGCGACAGTTTGTTTCATGCTAGCTGCAATCGTCAGGCCACGAGTGCTGTTATTTTTCTAGGCTATTTATATATGTACGGGTCAGTGGTGCATTGTGGGTAGTTTATTTTGGCGGTTATTTTTCCCGGAATTTACTGGTATCTGTTTGATTATAGAAGGCGGGTGGTTGGAAGATGTGTGTATATAGAGTGGTTTATCATTGGGTTTTCTGTATGGTTTATATGTGCCTTTTGTTAGGTTGAAGGTAACATCTAGAAAATCTACTTCGTTTAGGTTAGTTTTTATATCTATGGCGAATCCGTTATTTTTTTCAAATCTTTATTATTGCTTTTCTAGTTTTGTCTGTGTTTTGTTTGTTACAGTTTCTTAAGATTATGAGACCGTCGTCCCTGTAGAGTCCTACCTATGTTTCACCTAAACGCATCTTTTGGGTAAAACTGGCTAAAAAGGAAAATAACCGAACTTACCGTATTGAGCACTCTACGTTTAGTCTTTCTACTCGTTTTTTTTTCTTTGGACTTGGAGATTAAGCACTTGACGATTGGTTTCATATTGTGTCAATGCTCTTGGATCTTTCTTTTTTATTTCCATTTTTTTTTCCTCGGATACCGATTTCTTCTATTACAAGTTGAGCTATCCGATGTTTCCCAGACGATTATTACCATTGCTTCATATATATATATATATATATATATATATATATATATATATATATATAAAGGGCGTATTAAAAATACTTTTATAAATTTGGGGGACGGGTTGTACATGCCAAAACCAGGGCACACGTCCATATAAACATATGGCCGCAAATCCTTCCTTTTTGAGATATTAATTTTTAAGATGTTTTACGGTAGATGGCGCTAGGTTGCCATGTAGGCTATGTTACATTTGTCATTCGTGTACATTTGTGGCTAGTCCATTTTCAACATTTAACAAGGTGTAGTAGTGAGTTAACTGAGAAGTGTCTCATTTAACAATGACTAGATATCCATATCGTGAGCAGGCAGATATGATTTGTACATATGTCCGAGAGAATGGTAATGGACGCAAGGCTACACGGCTGTAATTGCATTTCCCGATCGAATGTTTATATGGACTTTTGTCCTTGTTTGGTGTGAGGAATCCACTCCCAAATTTTGTAGGCCTTTTTAATATGTGTGCGTTTTGTAGGCCTTTTTTAATATGTGCGTGTATCTGTGTGTGGGGGGGTGAGCGTGTGCGTTTCTTTAAGATACTGGGAGATGGTTTACATTTTCATTTATTCTACAAGACAGTCTTTATCATCAGGGTTTGTCTACTTGAGCTGTCTCTTCTGATAATGACTAAAGAAATTGAATTTTCAGTCGCAATCCACATTTTCTTATTGCTTAGTTGCCAAACATCTGCATATAAGTGATGTTCAAAATGTTCTCTTTTCTGCAGAAAAAGCGCTCACAGTTATAAAAGCAAGCGGGAAAACAAACAAACAAACAAACACAATTCTAGTTCATCGAAAAAGACATTAAAACAGACATAATTTTCTGCCTTTCCTATCTTCTTAGCATCGATGAAAAATAGTGCTACTCTCCCTCTATCTCTCTCTCTACCTCTCTCTCTCCCCATCCCTCTCTCTCTTTCACACACACACACACACACACACACACACACACACAATGTGCTAAATTACCTCAGGACTTATGTGATTACAATTCTTTACAATGTCCTTTCTCTTATTACTTGAACCAGATACTTGTTTGTTTATGGCTGCTTCTTGGAGAATTTGACACTCAATGGACGTATTCTTCAATATATAAGAAACAGAATAAACCTACCTAAGAAACTTGTGCAAATGGAACGCAGAACAGGGACTGGAAGGGATGATACCAAGACAAAACTTGCCATGATCTCCCACATCTCAAAGAGACAAAATAAACAAAAGTAGAGGTAGCTACTTGTTCCTCTGTACATGAGGTGATTTCTTCCATTTCTCTCGTCATCGATACACCCTGGGGATTACGGCCGTTGGTAACACTGATAGGAAACAATCGTAATTACCAATTGTACTAAAAGCCTCGATACACTGAGAAAAAAACGGGCACTTACCTAATTGAATGTGGCCTTATTCACCAGATATACTCTATATCAACGGGATTAAAGCGTCTCGCTTTAAGCACGTAAATGCACATAATTTTTAATGCCCTCCTCTAAGTAATTAACGTTTGGTATCTTTTCCTTGTAGGTCATGTTATTAAACTGGGCCCACAAGTAGAATTGGAGTTCTTTTCTTTTGAATATAGACGGTTTTAAACTGTTGAAGTTTAGCATTTATGCGCATGGAAAATATAATTGGATTTTACCAGAGCCTGCATTCCAACGTCAGAAAATTTGCCTTTATTTAGCAAGAAAATCATGTACAAAGTGCGGCAAAAGTTACGCCTTTTTTCCAACTGGGATGGCTAGAACGGCATGGAATATTTGGACAGCCATCATGATCACGAGACTTTTTCTTGTGGAGTATATCGAAACATCTCGTTTACAGGCTCAAACCGAAGACAATCTCTGAAGGAAAACAAGCATTTTTTTTTCTGAAATTAATACAGAAATGTATCAAATGATTTGTGAGAGGTGATACTGATAGCGTTCAGCGTTGAACTCAACAGGAAAGGGTTCTTATTGAACATTTTAAATAGTTTGTTAATCATAATAAATCATTAGTCCGGGGTTTGGTGATAAGCTTTATCCAGTAGAAATCCTCTCATTGGAAGATTGGTGGATTTGAAGAACGTATAACCACCTACAAATGACTGATGTTCCCAGGTCCACCCTAACCTGAAGTGGTAGCACCTGTTATGGTCCCTGCCACGGGCAGATAGTGACCTCACAAACAAGAACAAAAAACTATGGAAGTATAACACATGTTTATAAATAAAAATACCAGTAATGTGTTTTTATATTTAAAAAAATGGTCAACGGTACCTATTTCTAGCAGAATTGCTAAGAATACCTATCTATACGTAGTTGAAGCCATAGGATTATGTTCAAAATTTTTAGATTTCAGCATTTAAGACCCAAAGGGGATGATATTCCGCTAAACAATATCAACACCAGATTACGTTGTTTTGATGCGGCAATATTTATAAATTTTCTTAAACTGTAATCTATTTTTGTTCAATAAAATGTAATAAAAAAGGGTGTTAATTTTGCTGCATCCTTTATTAAGCATAGATATTTACCCTATAAGACAAATGGTAAAAGAAGCGGTGAGGTTGTTTATGCTACGCCAATATTCCTGTTTTGTTTTTGGTTTTGGGGTTTTTTTTGTAGCGAAACCGAAAGGAAATTTGAACTCGGGTCTCCTATTTCTCATATTCATCCATTACACCAACCGCACATCCTACAGGGTGAGGAAGAGAAATCGAGAATTGCCACTGAAGGATATCAGACGAGACCGGAACGCCCAGATTGTCTTCAATTGCAGCCGCTGGAGCTGGAACCTGTCACACACGTCAGGACAGCGACAACTAACGCAACACTAGGCCTGGACCTACTGAAGCAAAACTACGCAGGCATAGGTCCATAGATTCAAACTACTTGCAAATGCATTAGTCAATAATAATTGTAGTTGTATACATTTAATATTATGTCCTGAGATTTATCGTGGAGTAATGGCGGCTTGGATTGAGGAAACAGAGATCCAAGTTCGGAGCCGTTACATTCACTTACGTGCTAATACCCTTGGGAAAGGTATGAATCATCTCCTTCTCCCGGCAGCTATAGTTAAATAGCAGAATAGACATCGGTGGCAACTGGTCTAGGAGAATGAAAACACTCAATTCAAAACTAGCCTGGAAGCAAAATTGAGAGGGATTCTGGAGTGACCTCCCCCAAGATAGTTAGGGGAAGATCACTCCGAAATATAACCTTCATCCTTGCACATCACTTATCTCGTGGTAGCCTTTGCACCAGAAAGAAGATGGTGAGCATTGAACAAGAGAGATGGACTGGGAATGCACAAACGTTTCGGACTTAAATAAAATTCAGGCGGGTGCAGGTCATTCTACGACATTAGATGCATTTTCTACTCTCAAGAAAAGGACGCATCGGTAATGTGCCGATGTGTTGGCTCACGACGCTGGAATCCATGCATATATATATATATATATATATATATATATATATATATATATATATATTTTCTTGTCTTTTATTCATTTTTTTCATTTACAGAAACACTTTTTGAAAATAATTTACAATATATATATATATATATATATATATATATTATAAATTATTTTGAAAAAGTGTTTCTGTAAATGAAAAAATGAATAAAAATACAAGAAAAATATTCTTAGTCGATGCGTTTCGTTCTCTGAGGACGTAAGATTTATTTTGCTGCATGTGTTTATATACAAGAGCAATGATGTCATTGGATTATCAAGGCTTTTAAATCTGAGAATGTTCATGAGTATTCATCAAGTGGTTGAAAGGTCAGTCAAATAATGTGGAAGACACAAAGTGCCATAATCGGAGGGCCGAGTCTGAATTTCAGTAGGATCCATTATATTCACTTACATGCTAATAACATTGGGAAATGTATGAATCCTCTTCTTCTTTCCCCAGCTATGGATAAAAAAGCAGAACAGACTGGGTTCTATAGCCTTGGATGGCAACTGTTCTAGGAGAAGGAAAACTGAATTCAAAACCAGCCTGGAGGCAAACTTGATGTGCAAATAGACTGTCTTGCAAGGCTCCAAAGCCACTATCTAGGGGGAGGTCACTCCGAAATATAACCTGGATCCTTGCTCGTCGCTTATCTCGTAGTAGCCTTTGTATGAGAAAGTAGATGGAGAGTATTGGACAAGAGAGTGGGACTAGGAATGCACAAATCTTTCTCACTTAAATAAACTTCAGGTGGAGTTCATTCTACGACACTAAAAGAAGCTTCTACTCTTACGAAAGGACCCATGGGTAATGTGTTGATAGAATGCTCATGCATCGGCTCACGACGCGAGAATCCATGCACGTATGCCCTGAGAATATCATATAAATTTTCAGTTTAACACCGTGTCAGGATATATATATATATATATATATATATATATATATATATATATATATATATATGTATCTATGTATATGCAGGGTGTCCATAAAGTTCGTGTGCACTTTAAAAAATTTATAACTTTATTTGTATTTGCAATAGAAATAATTTGTAAAAAGGATTCGAAAGAAGTAAATCTATATTTTGTAAGGTTTTATTGAAATTTTATTTAAGTTCCCACATGTCCTCCATCATTAGCATTACAAAGGGTAATACGATTTTGCAGTTCACTGCAAACATTTGCCAACTGATTACTAATAATGCCTCAAATCTCATTAGTTATTTTAGCTATACTTAAAACTAAGTACATTAAACTTTACAACATTTTTACAGATTATTTCTATCGCAAATACAAATAATGTTATAATTTTTTATAGTGCACACGAAATTTATGGACGCCCTGTATATTGATCCTTCTTTATGTAGACGACGGAATGTGTGACACAGATGAATTAGAACAGAGAAATATTCCTCCCAGAAACTCAGTTAAGTGTTATACGTGACAACACGCCTGAGCGATCGTGTTTCGATTCAAGACTGTGTCGACAGGTGATTTTACCGCGTTAGGTTAACGTTTTGTTGTTGTTGTTTGTTTTTTTTTTTTTTGTTTTGTTTTTTTCTAGGGAATATCCGTTGACAAAGACAAATCTGTCCTGTTATTTAACCCATACCTGTGGTGGAAAAGAGACAGATTGATACTTTTCCCAACGTTTATCTGTGAGTAAATGAATGTAAATAACCAGACTGAAATTGGAATCCAGCACGCCGATTTCTCCTTCCAGAAATTAAGGAAGATATTTAGACACGGCACTATTTCGATAGAGATATAGAAAAAATGCCAAGCGGTTTTCATTTCTGTAGTGTGAATGCTGGACAATTTCCTTACAGATAATGATGAGACTTGAAACGATAGAACGATGATTCTACGAATGGATGAAGAGAATCACATTTTTTTTAATTCTGAAAAAGAGAGAAAACAAACAAAGTAATCACTTCAGAAAGTGAATACAAATCCTGAATCAATAACGATGCCAAGTAACTTTAAACCGAACCGTTTTGAAGAATCACAAGTGCGAAGTATTTATTCAAAGAAACAATAGTTCTTTAGCATGGACACTGGTTGACAGCATAAAATGCATAAGAATTTTTTGAGAAAATTGACTTTAGGGCCAAATTAAAAATAATCAATATTCATTGTCACTTTCTTGAACGAGTTGCTTTTCGAGACAAGTTTAGACATTTACATAGCAAAAGAAGTCAGACTTGCTCGAGGAACGAGGAGAGCGCGGCGGTCGCCATAACCTGCCGTTGAGCGCGTATGACAGGCCTCCGCCCGAGCCTGGACGGCCAGCCTCCGTCCGAGCCCGGACGGCCAGCCTCCGCCCAAGCCCGGACGGGCAGTCTCCTCAAGCCAGCCAGCCAGCCAGTATTCATTCGCCGTTGTCAGACGAGCGTCGTGCGCGTCGGCCGAGCCGTCCTTCGACACAAACCCTCACTGCGCGTAAAGCAGGCCGCCGGGGCGGGGACGGTCAGCCTCCGCAGCTCAGCCAGCCGGTGTTCATTTGCCGTCGCCGGACGCGCGTCGTGCGCCTCGGCAGTGGTCAGCGACAAAACTTTACGAAGTGCTGACTTTCGATATTTTGGAAAAAATTTAAAAAATAAAATTCGAAAACGAAATTAACACGCGTTTCCACTAAGAATTATGATTTATTTATTAGAAATATTCAAATTGAAATAAATCTATTAACTCTCACTCTATCTTTATAAATATATAATTATATATATATATATATATATATTGTCATCCACAGACAGACAGTTTCGCTGTATCACAGCTCATCAGTGTGGCTAAATGTCCGATCGAAATATATATATATATATATATATATATATGTGTGTGTGTGTGTGTGTGTGTGTGTGTGTGTAATAAAGTTAATTGGTAATCCGAATGGATAATTCCAGGGAGGATATAAATCCTGAGGGCTCAATATAATGAACAGGGCAAGTAATAATTAATTAATTAACAAATTGGAGACTTCCGAAAGCCATGCTAATATTTTATATTTCGCAAGACCGATAAAATTCGGTTTCGCTTCGTCAGAATTTTCGGTTTCAAAACAATGACTGGATTCAAAAATTCTTTCAGGAATCAACCGAAAAACGAAATGAAAAAAAAAAAAAAGTAAGATTAGCCGAAGTTGTGTTATAAGGAATTTACATAGAGTCGGAAGAGGGAGAGGAAGGTATATAAGCAATAGTAAATAGGAATATTGTCTCGTTGTATTTGTTTTTCTTCTTCTCCTTCTTTCTCTCTCTTTCTCAAACACGCGCGTGCGTGCGTGCGAATACACACACACGCTGATACGCGCGCGCGCACGCACACACACACACACACACACACACACTAACTATATCTATCGGTTGAAGCATATAGGGACAGATGATCGAATTCCAACTCTCCCCAATCATTACCTGGTACCAATCTATTGCTCTGGGCCAAATTTCCACTTGACCCTTGCAATACGTTCATTCCGAGCTTGGCCCGTGTGACTCCAGCCAGTGATAAACTTATGTTATGAAGCTTGGATGGAGAACGACATAATATAAATCAAGGAAATGGTAACAATGTGTAACTATTAAGAAGGACGTTGAAATTTCGTGACATTTTTATGCTACAACATTGATAGAGAGAGAGAGAGAGAAAGAGAGAGAGAGAGAGAAATAATTAGATAAAGGTCTATTGACGTGTTTCGTTTGACTCGGGGGACACATCATAAGTGCTATAATATTTTTTCAATAATTTGGCGCCTGGTGTTATTATACATCTTTTTCAGCCATCTTGACAGCATAAGGTTGATTGGAGTTATAATATGCAATGCAGTAAAAGAAATGCATAATTGTAACTGAGTGAGTATATTAATTTACTTTGAGAGATATGAATGAAGTGTATACTGTTAAGATGATTAATACTCAGGTTTCGGTCCTAGCTAGACGCAACAGGACATCGAGCCACACTAACGAGCTGTGATACAGCAAAACAGTCTGCCTGTGGATGGACAATATATATATATATATATATATATAGATAGATAGATAGATAGAACACTTCAGTATACGGTTTCCTATGGACAAATACATCGTATAAATTTACAACAGATCTTGTACATCTTTCAACAGTCTCCAGAATTTTCAGGTTTTGCACTCTGTCATATTTTCATCTATATGTGTACAGATTGCACTAAATTTTCACACCTGACAAGTGAACCTACGTGATAGTGTGGTTCATGTGTGACCAATGCAAGAATTTAGTGTTGTTTGTTGATTCTTCCAATGGACATAAGAATTCAGAAAAAACATTACTTTTTTTTTTAACATAGAATTGACGTTTTGAATTTTTAATGATAAATCTAAGGTATTTGTTAGAATCAATACCTGTTCAATGCGGGGAGATTATAATTAAATACCCTTTTGGCCTTGTTTATCATTATGATGCATCTGCTTGCTTTGATTTGGTTTATTCTTCTCTATCCTTTCCCCCCGCCCATTAGAATGTCTGACCCTCAACTCCAAGAAAGCACCTCTTTGCGACTGCTCGGTTTCACATTGTCTGCTGATCTGAAATGAAACAATTACATTGAGTCACTAGTTTCGTCCAGTATTGCTGCCCTATATAGTCTGGAGCCACTTCTGTTTGTCTCAAGCTCCATGATAAAATCCAAAGACGGATATGCAATGTAATTGGCTCTGATCTGGCATTTCTGCAGTCGCAGACGTGCCGTTGCTTCCCTCTGTCTTTTTTACAAATACTTTCACGGTAACTGCTCTAATGAGCTGCTTTTGCTGGTTCATGCATTTAAGCGTTTAACTAGGCTGGCATCGCACTTCTCACCTGTGGAACTCCCTCCCCATTTCTTGTTGCACTGATAGCCATAATCTCCAACTATTCAAATATAATGTTAATCGACGTCTCCAGATGCCTTGATCTATCCCTATACTTCTCTTCATCCTTTACTCTATTAATCCTCTTTGCTCTCGCCCCAACTCTCCTTGCGTGCTAGTGGTTTTCTGCCTTGCTTGGGGTCACTCGCTTAATATATATATATATATATATATATATATATATAATGAACAAGAATTATTGCGTCGTGACATCGCACACTCCAAAATAATATAACTGTCAATAAATAGTATATTTTTAAAAAAAAATATCTTGCAGTCTACAATAAACATGTTTTGTCTTAGTGTTTTACCTGTATATGGAAAAATTGCGCCGCGGAGATGACAATTTGAAATTGTTCAATGTACTTGGCTCGTTAAATCAATTTGACAACAACTCAAATATCGTATTATTCAAGTAATTAATATTAATTAATGTCTCATTAATTCTGTTAGCGAAGTGATTTCGCCATTAATCATATTAACATTGCTAATTAATTCTTTGTATATATTACTTATTATGATATAAAAGATAAGCTGCACACCCTAATATATATATAAGTATAGATATATATGTCTGTGTGGGTATGTGTATATGTGTAATTTAGAATTATTCGAAGTGCACCATTAATAGGAATGCGTATATGCTGATTAATCCTTTCCTTGAACCTCCAAGAGGTTTTAAAGAAGAATTGACCAATATATAACAGCCAACGTTCGAAAAGGTAATTTGGACAATTTGCCTTCATGAACAAAATTCATCTGGGCCGGAAATATCTGACCATTTATTATACACCCAGCAGCGTGTCAGATCCTATGACCAAAATGTTTTCCCGGTACCGAGGAAGACTCACTCTGATATAGACTCTATGGTTTTAGAGTCAATTTATATTAAGTCCTTCCAGCCATATCTTTGTTTGCATATAGAAGTTGATATTAGGTTTAAGTATAGTTAACGTTTGCAATTAAATTATATATATATATATATATATTAATGCATGTTTCTTTAAATATTATAGACAAGTTTTGTCTATTTATTTTAAGTAAGTTCCTTTCATATTGTCTGAGGAGATTAATCACATTATCGTTGAAAGACGAAAGGAAAACACCGTATTGATACATGTTTAAATCCAATCTAAACTTTCGGTTTACATAAGCCATTATTAAAGATGCCAATTTCAATAAATCAAACAACACACGGATGAAACAACAATGATAGTCTGCCCTTGCTGCTAGAAAATTTCAAAGAAACGACAAAGTAGTATGTACGAGGCGCGGAAGCGAAAATCGCATCACAGCACGTGACGTCACATATGACCACGCGATATATATATATATATATATATATATATATATATATATATATATATATATATAATAAATCCTAAAGTACCAGGAAAACCTACATAGGTTTAACCTAAACGGATCTTCAGGGTATGCTGAAAATATATATATATATATATATATATATATATATATTTTGTGCGATATATATATATATATATATATATATATATATATATATATATATATATAGACACTTTGTATTATTATAAATCATGGCGAATGAAATTTAATTTTGTTTTATTCTAACAAGCGCGCAGAGATACAACTTACCAACATTTAATTAACAGTCAATTTAAGTATTTTCTCTGGTACATTCATAAATGGAACATTTATATAAGGTTAAAATATATGCGTAGAAATTCGTCACTTCAATCCCAAATAATCCTAAATCTACTCTTTGAGATCGACACTTTACGAATTTAAGCGCTAGATTGACGGCAGGTTCTCATCATTTTACAAGGAGCTGTCCACCAAAATCAATTCACGCCAATGGCCTCTCTTTGATCCACAGCCATCTTCGCCAACGCCAGCATGGCGAGAGAAAGCAAATAGAAAAAAAAAAGATGATCATTACGTTGCACGGATGCAAGTGGTTGACGCCAGAAAAAATTAAAATAAGTTATAAACGTATTGGTTCAGCGCGGTAGGGTAATGACACATATTCCGGGGCCAACAAAGAACATTCACAGATTCTATGTTCACAATAATGCTCATAGCTTTACACGAGTTGTAAGCCGCTTACAAATAACATCCACAACATGGTGAATATATATATATATATATATATATATATATTTATATTGTTCTAAATACCATATGTCATTATGAAAAAAAACAAGATTCATTAATGTTTATTGTGAATTTCAAATTCAGAATCGTATCCTTCCGTCTCCAGAAAGTGATTAATGATAGCACGGACAATACTTACGCCCACTGGAACCAAAGATTCGCTAAATTTTACGAAAGACAAGAAACCCAGTGAAAAGAGATAAAAACATTGTCTGCGGTCTTCAGTAACACCTGCGTAAATAAGAAATGACGCTCATATATACATATATATATATATATATATATATATATAATTATTTTTATAAAAAAAATTATAAGTATGTTATAAAATCACTACAAAAATAGCCATTTTGTTTCAACACACTCTGTGTCTTATCAAGTGATTATGTTGAAAAGAAAATAAATGGTTTTAAAAGTATCAGATTAATTAACGATCCTACACTAGGGGGAAACATTGTTACAAAAGCTAGAAAAACCAATAAAAAACGAAGTATAGAAAGATTAAATTCGAATAAAGGAGCAAAATGTAAACTTAAAGGGAGATAATCACAAATGTTTCCCCCTAGTGTAGGATAGTTAATTAATCTGATACTTTTAAAACCATTTATTTTATTTTCAACACCATCACTTGATAAGACACAGAGTGTGTTGGAAACAAATGGCTATTTTTGTAGTGATTTTATAACATACTTATGTTATAATTTTTTTTTATAAAATAATTATATCTGCTCTACTTTTATTGAGCACTCTTTTAAGAATAGTAATTGTTGGTTATTGGAATTCATTCCGTATATACCAATTATATACTTTTGATATATATATATATATATATATATATATATATATATATATATATATATATATATATATATAAGTATTTGTTTTTATGTGTCGGGAGAAGTAAACAATATATAATTCTTTATCTATATATCAATAATAATTTCACTGGAAAGATGTATAAGAAATTGGAAAAGTTTTTCTCCTTTGGAACTTCACGGAGGACGTTTATGAATTACATTGTTGCAACTACACATGCGCACAAAGTAGGAAACGCTAAGAATTTTTTTTTTTAAATTTAATATATGTTTCGATTATATAATGTAGCCTATTTCATTTTGGTTTCTTTTCATTTTTGTTCATGCTTCCATCACTTTTCTTATTAAATATTGTGATAATAGGAAATCTGCTAAAAATGGTAAACCGTTGTAAGAACCTGGACGCAATTTACTGTGGACGATATAGCGATTAAAGCACTTTCTAAACATTTTCGTCTTAATAAATGGTTTTTCCCTTTTAATTAGAGTATCATTTTTTAAATCAAAACGTTGGTCAGATTAATTAATGTAAGTGTGGCACCCTGCATTATTAGAAAAACTAAAAAGAAATATTCCTAGAAATATGATTTAATTTTTATTCGGTTTATTAACCAGTTGTTAGTTATTTAGACGAAGAGTAATTAAGTTTTGAGAATATTTCTCTAATTGTATTTAGGCGATCCTAAGGGAAGAAGAAGAAAAGAAAAGGAGAGGAGGAGAAATAGATAAGCCGGTCATAAGCGAAAACAGGTGTCAAGAGATATCTAGGCCAACGCGCCTGACCGAATTTCAAGAACAATGGAAATTGTTATTTGAAAGAATAAGTTTAGAGATAATGAACGGACATGGTAAAAGTGGATGAACATACGTACGATTGATAAAAATATCGGTCAAAACATCTGGCCTACTTTTGTATCCACGGAATGTAGAAGCTCATTATCAATTTGGAGAAATGGGATTTTTAGAACAATGGAAAACGAAATATTAATAAAAAAAAAAGGTGTCTTTTGGGATGAGAAGGTGACCGCTGGAATTGTATACAGATCCTGACCTGTTGAAGATTAGAACCCCCACGATGATGAAGTGAATATATTTTCAAATTCAGATAATTAAGATTTTGACTGTCAGGCCTGAACGAAAATAAAGGAATGAAAACAATTGTTTTGGCTCACAGAAAGCGCCAGCGAGACGAGAAAAATTCTTCCTGAAGTCACATCTAATTAGCGGCGGGCTGTTTTGACAAAAACCAAAAGGTGAGAAAGGCCGAGATTGTCATTTTCGTGCGTGCGAAAAAAGGCCAAATTGGATTTTGTTTTTTTTAGCAAGGTGCTTCGTTCCCAGAACAAAGCCGGGATAGACCACGCCCGATTGGAGACGTCACGAAGGACGAGACACGCCCAACCAGAATCTCATTAGCCGAAAGCGGTCACGTGATATGCGAGAAAGAGGAGAAAGGACGCTCGACCAAGACCCATTGGTCGAAAACGGTCACCTGACATACGAGAGACCGGGAGAGATGGTATGCGCCTCCCCCAGAGGCACTGTGAGGAAGTAGGGGTGAAAATAAGAGCGATAATGGGAAATCAGAAATAATGCGACTTTTGGAATTATCAAGAAAACCCTGACGCCGACAGACCCACCCCAGTTGTTGCGGCGTCAATAAAAGCAGGACCCCAATCGACAGAAATCAGAGCTGCGGGGTAGACGGCCAGAGCAGTTGGAGAGCGGGCGGCGGGCCTTGTTCATTCGCCCCTTGCGGACAAGAAGGGTCGGTCCGTTTGGCCCGGACAGGCAGAGAAGTTGCAGCCAAGTCGAAGAGAAGAAAATTGCTCGAAAGCCGCAGAGAAGTTGGAGCAGAATTGCAGGCCAGACAAGCCGAAGAATTGCAGGCCAGATAAGCAGAAGAGCTGCAGGCCAGACAGGCCGAAGAATTGCAGGCCAGATAGGCAGAAGAGCTGCAGGCCAGACAGGCCGAAGAATTGCAGGCCAGATAGGCAGAAGAGCTGCAGGCCAGACAAGCAGGAGAATTGCAGGCCAGACAAGCAGAAGAGCTGCAGGCCAGACAAGCAGAAGAATTGCAGGCCAGACAGGCAGAAGAGTTGCAGGCCAGACAAGCAGTAAACTTGCAGGCCAAACAAGCAGAACAGTTCAGCCCCGGAAGGCAGAGAGAAGAGTTCACCTCAGACGGCAGAGAGAAGAGTTCGGACCTTGGCGAGAAGAGTTGCAGGACGGACAAAGAAGAAGATACTTGCAGTTGCGCATAGAAGAAGTTGAAATCAAACCAAGCCTAAAAACAGAGATTCGTCCAATCCAAATCGAAGTGAAGAAATACGTCCAACTCAAGCCGAAGTGAATAAGCTCGTCCAACTCAAGCCGAAGAGAAGAATCAGTCGTGAACGACTGGTAGAGATTAACGCCCAGTGTCGAAACCAAACCACACTCCGACATACAAAATTCTAGAGAGTAGGCAACTCGAAGTCTTTAAATTGTATGGTAAAAGCTTGGTGCCACAGTCCACAAAACGGGTCGGGAAGTAAGGATAATTTTTATGTAACGAACATTAGATATAAAAAGGTTGTTACCCTTTTTATCAGTAATTTTTGGCCTCGTGAGTTTTTTTTTTTTTTACTTGTGTTGCCACCCCCTGTCGAACTCAACTTGCATACGGCCCCAATCCCTGTTTGATCCCGTCTGTCTAAGATCTAATCACAACGTGGGTAGGCAGACCGGAGATCAGTACAGTTACCCTAGTAACCAGGTGTTGGAAGCGAGTTGGGAACGGCGAGGCTGGTAATCATCTAACCAAAGGGTTGGAACGTCACACTTGGAGCAGCGAGGAGCGAACAGCTGACGCCGCGGCAAAAACGTCACAACTGGTGCTGTCCGTGACAAGGATCGACCCTTGGGCGGCCACATCACGTCACGTCACAGTTGGAGCCGCGAACGAGATCGAACGACAGAGTCGACGCTCCGACCAGGAGGGGCGATGTCACATAAGTAACTAATTCCTTTAATGTGTTATTTTTTAACAGATCCCTTTTGCGTTCATATAAACGTTTTTTTTTTCTAAATTCCTTGAGGTTCGCCTCTGTATTACTGGTGGGAATTAGTACAGGTAATTGAATAAATACCACTTTCAAGTTTTATCTGTTTTTGTTTTGTATTAATTACTATTTTTTGTTTTAGAAGGAGCAACAAATTTTATATTGTTTTTAGATAAATTTATTTCACTTGTTGTAATGAATTTGTAACATATATATATATATATATATATATATATATATATATATATATCGCCTTTGAGTGTTGACTTTATTGTTCACTTTTATATTTATATTTACATACGCTCTATTTCTGATATTGAGTTGTTCCATAATTATGGGCGACATTTTAAATGCACGTATCTTAGATTATAAAAACACATAGAGTAAGAAATATATTCATCACATACAAGATATACAAGAGTTCAACATATCTAAGTTTTTGTTATTGCCTAAACGTATCTGACATCTCTTTTTCTGACTATGGGCCACCATAATGCCTTCGTTTCCAAAACAAATTGCATATGTTCCTGTCCTCATCGTGGTAGTGGCCACCTCTGGGATATAATATTCTAATATTATGAATAAACCTTCGAGGTTGCTATGCTGATAAACAAAAACATCCAACCTCTTCTCCCCTCGCTATGGGCTAATTAGTAAAACTTGTATTACTAAACCATTACTATCTCCCCTAAAAATCCTTACAATCTAAAAATATCCTCCGGTTTTAAATATCCTGTAATGAGTTGATAAGCCAGACAAAACGAAACAAGCAATCAAACATTCAAAATACAAACACACACCCGCGCATACATTCACACACACGCAAACCTGACGACTTTTGACATGCTCTAACTTTGCAAGAGATATCAGTCAGTTATGTGCCATGCGTTATACACGCTTAGGTGATTATGTATCTTTCGATGCATGACTAACGAGACAGATTTTTTGTTTCCCGTAGACGATGACATCACTTTTTGCGCTAGACCACTTATCATCCAAGGCTATAGTACCCAGTCTGTTCTGCTATTTACCCATAGCTGGAGGGAGAAGACGAGGATTCATACGTTTCCCAAGGGTATTAAAACGTTAGTGAATATAATGGATTTGACTGGAATTCGAACCCGGTTTTCGATTCCTCAATCCGAGCAGCTATCCATTACTCCACCGTATCAGACGAAAAATGAAGCTATTCAATAATCACTTTCCAGCCTTTATCAAAAGCATTTACATAGCATAGAGGCTCTTCCACACACACGCAGCATCACAAGACTATCGGCATTTTGTCGTTATTTCTATGGAAAATGTTCAGCATAGCACTATGTTTTTTATACGATATAATATTTCTTTATATATTAAATATTTCGATCTGAAGAGATGAATATATGGATATTCACGAAATAAATTATTACCGATATGAATCTTTAAGGCTTTCTTCATTATTATTATTATTATTATTATTATTATTATTATTATTATGTTCTACAGTTTACATTGAGCTCTTCCTGGATTAATATCATCCTTGGACAGTCACAAATTGGTAATATATATATATATATATATATATATATATATATATATATATATATATATATATATATGGTAATATATATATATATATATATTATCATCCACATACAACAGCTCATCAGTGTGTTTAGACGTCCGATTGCCTCTAGATAGGATAGAAACCCGGCTGAATAGGAGTCAGTCGGAGAATCTATCCCTAAGGGATTGGTGCAGGGCAATAAACACGCCAGAGTGTGAGAACTCGATTCGTTTTATAGAGGAGTATTGCAGTAGTCACTGTTTACAAACTCACACTCAGCCGAAATACTTTTTCAGGAGCATATATATATATATATATATATATATATATATATATATATAAAGAGGGAAAGACGGATAGGGATTTAAATATATGCCAGATCATTTTTTACCTCGCTTTTTCAAACATGCGTAAATTTTTATCCTGTTAAAGTTTGATTTCTTTCTGTGGTATGTATATATATATATATATATATATATATATATATATATGGTCCAATGATATATATATAGATATATATATATATATATTTATTAAAGACATTTTTATGTTTAACGTTCTTTTTTATAGATACAAGTATTTAAGAACGTTAAACATAAAAATGTCTTTAATAAATAAATTGTCAGACTTTGTCCATTTCTTAATATATATATATATATATATATATATATATATATATATATATATATATACACGTCTCTGAAAGGACGATTGCCGATTTCTATATGCCAAAAATGTCTGTTAATATTTTTTTACTTGACTCTATACATAACTCCTTGGAGTTTAATGAAGCATGATGGCTGTAAATATTATTTTCGGTCTATGAAACGTCGAGAGAATTCTCTCGCAAATGAACAATAAGTTTTGAACGGGCGAGATATTAGCATAACAATAACGAAACTCAGGAATATATAACGAAAAACCTACGAGTGTAATAAATGGATATCTATCTACCTATGCTATTATCTATGTCAGTCTTGGCATATCTGAATATATATATATATATATATATATATATATGTGTGTGTGTGTGTGTGTGTGTGTGTGTGTGTGTGTGTTCCCAATTCTTGTATTTACATACATTCTTCCCAGATATTGACCACTTTTCTCCCATAAATATAGCATACATTACAAACTATATTTTATGGTATATATATATATATATATATATATATATATATATATATATATATGTGTGTGTGTGTGTATGTACGTGTGTATTTTTGTATGTATACATATATATATATATATATATATATATATATATATAGCAACGACATGAAATAACAAAATCTTGCGTACATATAGATAGATAGATAGATAGATACACAGAGACTGATAAAGATTGACAGATAGAAAGAGACTGACATAAATAGACAGACAAAAAGAGGCTGGCACAGATAGATAGATAGATAGATAGATAGATTATGTTACCCATTTTTGATTCCCTTCTAGCATAAATGTTGAATAAAAATCCATAAAATATTTTGATGGCTTTTGTCAAATCCTTCGCCATTTTTTTTCCTCTTTAAAATCGTTTACGGATATTGATAGAGAAAACGTTGCATGAAGTGTTATAGAAAAGGCCAATATTTACAATATTGTGCGAACAATTCTATATTCCACGCATGCATATATATGCATATATATATATATATATATATATATATATATATATATATATATATATATATATATATATATATATATATATGAAGGTATGAATAATATGTCAATTTCCCTCTCTTGTTCCTTATTTGTTTACGAACGCCTGGTACACATGGGCGTAACCTTATATATGATCAATATTTATGTGAGCTAATACATAGCTCTACAATGGCTCCAGTAACTTCAAATCTCTCAAAAGGTTTCAGTCACTTCAAAACACCGGGAATACTTCAATAGGGCAAATTCATTGGGTTACGTGTGTGGTTTTTACGACATTTACACGATTACTCCTCCCCTGAGAACTGCTTACATTCATTATTATTGCTGTAAAATTGAAGATCGGGACAAATCTTGGTACCATATATCTGCTGTAAACTCTGTTGCAATGGACTATCTTTATTGTTTCATGACAAGAACACAGTCTTCAACTTTGTTGTTTCATGACAAGAAAACAGTCTTCAACTTTGTAACGATGGTCAGGAGAGAGAGCAACGAAGCCATGTAGATAATTATTATATCTGTCTAAATAATACAGCTGACTTCAATACTTTTTCAAAACAAATAAATATTACAAGATTCCTTCAGCTATGAGGCCCGTTTCTCAGTCAGATGATCCCCCCTGTCGCTATAACCTCAACATACAAAGTTCTTATTCCTTCATCATGCAAAAGGATACAAAAGGATTTGACATGGAGAACAGGTTGTGCTACTGCAGATCTTGTTATCTTAACGAGCATGGGTTGCATTTATTCTCTTCTGACTGTCTGCTGTACTATGTTATATAGGTATGGTATTATCCAACTAATTTAGTGGCGTCAATGTTTTGTC
Organism: Acanthosepion pharaonis; assembly: GCA_903632075.3. Classification (NCBI taxonomy): domain Eukaryota; kingdom Metazoa; phylum Mollusca; class Cephalopoda; order Sepiida; family Sepiidae; genus Acanthosepion; species Acanthosepion pharaonis. The sequence continues at coordinate 207,296 of CAHIKZ030001250.1, forward strand.
TGTTGTTTTTATATGCCTTTGCAACAGAGAAAATAAACACATTGTAAAAAGTTTTCCAATAACTTGGACTGATTTAAATGTGAATTAAGTTTAAGAGTCTAATGATTTTTTTTCTTTTTCGTTCAGACTGGGTAGAAATTTGGACGATATTATTTTTCACACGTAACGGCCATTAATTACAGAACATGATCCAATATAGATATAAATAAATTTTCACCAAAAACATTGATTTATTTACTTTGATCCGTCGTAATGGAACACCGATTATATATAATCCCTCTTAATGAAACACACTTTATTTTGAATTTATATGAATTTTAATAAAAATGTGATATGTGAGAGCAAAACAACTATAGCTTATAAAGCAAAACTGTTCAGAAATTTGAATCTTCCACGTTAAAATTAGTAAAAAGTAAAATACACATGTTTACAGGCTTGTTACAGAGAAAACATATTTTTTGTAAACCAGTGTAATTTTCTTCTGACATCTGTTTTGTGATTATAAATATTATGATATGTTTTGTGAGTATCACAGGTTTAACCAAACAAGTGGAAACTTTGAGATGATTCGTAAAAAATGGCTCTGCAAGACATCAAACCAATGTGTCATTGTAGTAAACGATTTCTCTTTAATTATGACAAAAATCGAAGCTACAGTGAGTTAGTAAGCTTCTTGGGTTTGCTCTTTTAAAAGACAGCATTCTACAGAGGAGACGCCGGACAAAAATCGTGCTCCAATAAAATAAAAAATAAAAATACTTGACTTATCCGCGCAAGAGATTGATTTTCTTTTCTATAATAATTCATGATGTAGACAGGAGATATTCTTAATAAAATATATTCGGTAAATTCAGTGCTATTTCTGTGGTTCGCATTGTTTTCTTCCTTGTTAGTCTGTTCCTGACACACCAAGATTTGAATCGTGTATTGGTGACATCAAAATCATGCAAGTATCGGAAATTAATTATCTGCCAAATTTAATCGGAGAGTCGAGTTTCCGAAGAATCACCGAAGTTAATCAACATCGTGACTGGTCAGTACCTATATGGATGATCGCTTGGGAATCCCAAGTGCTGTAAACTTGGATGTTCAGGTGATGTAATAGATAATAGCTCGGAATTGTTAATCGCAGAGCCGAATTCATTATATTCACTTACGCGCATATACTCCTGGGGAAGATATAAATCAACCTTTTCGCCCTTAGCTATAGGTTAATTAGTAAGACTTGTATCTGTTATGTGCCGTAACTATGAACACTAATGGGTATGTACCAATCCTCATAATTACGTTGGACAATATTGTAAGTAGGGTTAATATGTTGTCTAAGTAGTCCACCTCTAGCAGTGGTTTAACTACTTCACGCCGCAGATTGACCACAGATTCTCGATTGGATTTAAATCAGGAGAGTTTCCGCGTCAACCTATAGTATTTTGATTTGCTCACTGGTAAGGCTTGCCAATGTGTTCGTGCAGCGTTACTAATTTTCGTATGCTTCCTTGGAGTAACGTTCATTGCAGACAATAAACCAAAAGAAAACTAATCGACAGTCGGGACAACAGTGTCTGGGCGTGATAAAAATCTGATGCAATTACGGATGACGCAATATTTTTCAAGCCCAACCAAATTTCATCATACACCCCGGAAAAAGGATTCATATTACTGCATACCATTGCAAATAACCTAATCTGAGGAAAGAAAAATAGAAATCGATTACAACCTGTCACTTCAGTGAGTTTAAAACTGACCATATGTTTAAAAAAAGGAAACCAAATCGGTTGTTTTTATTAATTTGCACAAAGGTGTATATATTAATTAAATGTGTTAATAATAATTAATGTAATGTTATGTGTATAATTGCCGTAAATTGTTACGAATTTTTATTGGTTTAACTAGTGTAAAATATTGTCGCGAATAAAAAGAGAAAATATCAAAGGTAAGAGAGAAAGAAATAAAAATTAAAAGTAAGAAACAAAAAAACACAAGAACACCGGCAATGTAAAGAAAAGGAAAATAAGAATATGGAATAAGATGAATAAAAAGAAAAAAAAACGGAATAAAAGAAAGGTGAAGAAATAAAGAAAGAAGAAAAAGAAAATGTAGAGGAAGAGATGTAAAAAAAAAAAGAGTAAGACAAGGATGATTAAACACATCGTTTATCTATGATGCGTGCACTTCAGGACGTGAGCGATCATGATTCGGCACTAATCCCCATCTTTTATCACCCTTTATAATATCTCCTAATTCCATTTACAAAGCTTTTTAGGCAGGTTATGTGCGATTTTCCCCAGTTCCTCATGCTTTCAATAAGGCCCGCGACTGTCAGATTTTCTAAGCCCTCTTTTCTCGTTATATGCCCTAGAAATTTCAACCCTTTCAAAGTGTTTTTCATTTCCACTTTCTCTAAAACTCTGTTGATGCTCACATGTTCAATCTATGGTTTTCCTTAACATCATTCTGTAGAACCACATTTCTATTGTCTCAAGTCTCCTTCTGTGATGAGATTGCCCAGCATTCACTGCCATCTATGAGTACTGTTATTATTATTATTATTATTATTTCTTGTCCTTTGTAGCTCTTAATAAAATTTCTCTTTTTGTTATCTCTCCTAATTCCTGTTTTGCCGATCATTTACACAAGCTTGTTAGGTAGGTTATGTGTGACCTTCCCCAGCTCCCCATGATTTCAATAGGGCCTGCGACTGTCAGATTTTCTAAGTCCTCTTTCTTCATTACGTGCCCTAGAAATTTCAACTGTTTCTTTCTAATGTTAAATATAAGCATTCTTTTTGTTTCCATTTTCTCTAAAACTCACGTGTTCAGTCCGTGATCAAAATTAATTAAGGAATAGGCAATCCTAGAGGATTACAATGCATACCAGTATGTGTTATTGGTGAGGACTATCTGAAGAAGATACGCTGATCAAACCATATTGATTGTAGACACAGTAAGGAAACTGAAGTTAATCCAAGACAATGTAGTAAAGCAGACTGCTAAAAAGAGCTAACCACCAATTGTAAAATGACGTGGCCAGATATTTAATCGACAGACATTTGGCCGAACGGATATTTGGCCGAACGGATATTTGGCCGAGAGACATTTGGCCGAACGGATATTTGGCCGAGAGACACTTGGCCGAAGGATATTTGGCCGAGAGACATTTGGCCGAACGGTTATTTGGCTGACGGAGATTTGGCCGAGAGACATTTGGCCGAACGGATATTTGGCCGAGAGACATTTGGCCGAACGGATATTTGGCCGAGCGACATTTGGCCGAACGGATATTTGGCCGAGCAACATTTGGCCGAAGGATATTTGGCCGAGAGACACTTGGCCGAACGGATATTTGGCCGAGAGACATTTGGCCGAACGGATATTTGGCTGACGGAGATTTGGCCGAGAGACAATTGGCCGAACGGATATTTGGCCGAGCGACATTTGGCCGAAGGATATTTGGCCGAGAGACACTTGGCCGAACGGATATTTGGCCGAGAGACATTTGGCCGAACGGATATTTGGCCGAGAGACATTTGGCCGAACGGATATTTGGCCGAGAGATATTTGGCCGTGAGACATTTGGCCGAATGATATTTGGCCGAGAGACATTTGGCCAAAGGATATTTGGCCGAGAGACATTTGGCCGAGAGACATTTGGCCGAAGGATATTTGGCCGTGAGACTTTGGCCGAAAGATATTTGGCTGAGAGACATTTGGCCGAAGGATAATTGGCCGAGAGACATTTGGCCGAAGGATATTTGGCCGAGAGACATTTGGCCGAAAGATATTTGGCCGAACGCATATTTGGCCGAGAGACATTTGGCCGAACGGATATTTGGCCGAACGGATATTTGGCTGACGGATATTTCACCGAAAAACTACAAGTATAAATATATACAAGTATAAATATATGCAATAAGTATTTTAATTAGCTGTATCATAAGGTAGAATAGGACTAATAATTACCACTGAATTTCAAGTGGTTAAATTACTCAATCTAAAGTTAAAAGTTTTCTTATTTCAGTATCTGTTTATTGAAATTAGTATTGTTTAAATATTTGTATTTGCGTAAAAAGTAGCAGCTAATTATTTAAATTCGTATTTAACAGGAAGATAAAGGCTAGTTCATTCCTTTAAGATAATGATCATTTAAAGCGAAACTGAAAGATCTTTCATATCGTAAAAGCTTAAGATTTTTGCTGTAGTAAAATGTGCTTTTTCTCAAAATACTTATCATCTTACAGTAATATTTGAACTAAAATATAATATATAGAGAATAGTTTTAGATAAAAAAAAACTGTCGAAAAAAAACCCCGAAAAATTATAGACTAATACAGTAAATAAATATAAATATATGTAGCACATTACTATAAAGAATGTGACATACAAGTAAGATGGCCACTATATTTTTCGGCTAAATGTCCATTCAGTTAAATGCCCGTCGGTCAAATGCCCGAGTACTATGCAAACTATAGATGGGAGAGATTAAATTCAAGCAAATACGGAAATACAAATATCTAGGATATGTTTTATTACAAGGCAGAATATTCCAATGCAATAGATATATAAAACGTAAGAATCTTAACAGAAACAAAGAAATAAGATCTGAAGTGATATGTTGTATTACTCCGCCTATATGGCAATGAATGCAAGACTGTTCCTTCACAAATGAAGATTAGACGCGAGACAACAGAAATTCCATGCTGCAGATTTCTGAACAGAGCATGGGAGAAACAAGGCTTTTTTTTTACGGAAATCTTGAATTAAAAGGACGTTTTTGGTTAGGATAAGAAATGAGAGAAATGTTTGAGACAAGAAATGTGGAACAAGGGCTTGGAGAATTTGACACACATAAGGCAAATTGGGGACAGAAGAAACCAGATGAGACATCATCTACCAAAGATGCTTGTGTAAATGGATAGCAAAACAAGAATTATGGTAGGCTAGGTGGGTAACAAAATGACAAACATTTCTCTGAGCTACAAGCGATATGATTGGTTGGTTGTTTTGTTTTATGCGATATCAATCTCAGTGGGTCATTTAATGCCAAAACATTTTTTGAAATAGATTCATAGCGAGATTTTTGTAAAAAAAGTGTGTATGTATACACACACACACACACACACACACATGGTATATATATATATATATATATATATATATATATATATTTGAACCATTTCTCACTTACTCATATTTTTGAGTACAATCACATGCATTCTTTTTTCAATAAAACGTATTGCCGGTAATAGTTTTTTTTTTCTTCAAAAATTTATTTCGTGATATTTTTACACTTTTATACTGCTTTTTACCTCAGTTTCGGGCTAACAATTTTCCCATAGCTGGGACCCTAACAAGGGCTACCACCCTTGGTCAGCCTGGATTTGGGAACACCAGCAATTAAGAGGTGGTTCCACGCTCCACAAAAACTTCTTATCAGAGGCCTTGCTTTTGCATGTCGTTTATCGTCATACCCTGGACGCAGATGAAGTTTATTATCATACCCAGGCTGCCCCATTGGGGAGGTTACCCCTCTGCAGAGGTGCAGTCGGCTTACTCTACAGCCCTAGCCGACAGGACGGACAAGCGATAGGAAGTTGTAGACAATAAGGACGCTCACGTCTTGAAGGGACGTGAGCGTCCTTATTGGGTATAGAGAAGAAAAGCCTGGAACTACCCACAAAAATGTTTCGTGTATGTGTCGTTTAGTTACAATCACATGTCATTTATTATGATGTTGCCGCCAAAATTATAGACGCCATTGCAAGCCAACATATCCTCTATAAAGTATCACTTAAACTCGACAGCGTCAGTTCTTTGCATTAGCTTAGAAAACCGTCTTTGATATAAGCTATGGAGGGAAATTTACGAGATAAATAATCGTGTAGTTCTAATGTTGGCCAGCCGAAAACTGTATTAAAATTCTCTTACATATAAATATATATATATACATATATATAAATCAAATGCTACCAAACGTATCTTGGATGACGAAATGATTTAATGTTTAAGCTTCTATACATTGTGCATTACATTTTCAACGCATGATTGCCGACTTCACTATCGATTTAATAATAAATCCGCCATTCTAAATAGAATATGAACATCCTCTTTGGCTTCGTATCGTCTTCAAACCCTGCGAAATTGTAAATAAATAACAAACGGTTTTCGGAAAATAATAAATATTATTTCTATATATGCTAAAAAAGCTACAGCTTTTACGAGTCAGTAAAGAATGCGTGTGATGACTTATCTTGGTTATTGTGTACGAAATTATCATCTAGATACCTGTCTATATCTCTGAGATGAGATATTATGCGTTCTTGCATTATTTACATTATTCAAACTACTATCCCCATCTTCATTGCCATATTCACAACGTTTCGGCCTCTATATCTCTGTGATGAGGTATTATGATTTTTTGCATTATTTACATTATTCAGACTGTTATCCACATTTTCAGTGCCATATTCACAACGTTTCGGCCTCTATATCTCTGAGATGAGGTATTATGAAAGTTGTACAGAGCCATGATCTCCCATGTCCTGAAGAGACACTGTTGTAACCTAGGGAATATTACTGAACATAATAATCACACGAAGGTTGTTAATGAACGATAATACTTAGGACAAGAACAACACATATAAGATTCGCCAGCGGCGCGTACAAGAAGTAGTCAACTGCTAAAAGTGAGTCAAGTGAATTTCACAATGAATCTCAAACACTAAGATATCTACCAACCACCCCACGCGGTCAGATATGGCACAAGGCCGAATTTAATGAGGGGTATCCGTGCCTATAGGCTCGGCCAAAAAATTCCCCGTATAAAACGTGGTCGAGTAGCTGTTTCCCGAGACGGGACTCTGTCCTTCGACATAGCTCGTCTAGTGATCCTCTCTGCTCGAAGGCAGAGAGTTTGACTAGATCAGCTGGAAGCGAATTGCAGACCAACATACAGTATTTACTACTGTATTTATGTGAATGGAGACATCCATTATCGTCCGTAGGTATGCAACAACAGACACGTAACCTGGAAGAAGTAGAAGAGGTACTATTAAAAATTCTAAAACAAAGGAACCAAAGATGGGTATCGACAACCATTTCCAAAATCGGACATATATATGAGGGAAGGGGAATCGATAGCAATGATAATTAAAAGAATGATAGGAAACTGACATTTTGAATTCTGTCAATATAGCCATGAACCTTTCTTTTATTCATTTCACCCCCAAGCAAGGCGATAAAGCCACTAGGACAAAGGAAGTTACAGAGAGTGTAAGAAAATGAGAAGACCTATCTGCATATATAATATTGTTAACACTGGGATCGCCTATAATAAATCCTGGTAGCACTTCTAATTCTCTCAAGATAGTTCGTTGAAATTTAGAGAGACCAAACCGGCAGTACTTGCTGTAGGCTCAGCATGCTCCCAGATGATGAACACAGCAAAAAGAATTGAGCCATTATACTAATTAAACAGTTTAACGCTTTATAAATAAAACCGAATCCAACCATCCATCTTCCTGAGCTTCCCCTGTAATATTCCTTTTTAGCTATAATAATGGTATTAGTAATATCAGCTGTTTCCCTATAAGGAAATATTTGACATTCGTTGACCGATCAGCCAATACTGTTTTCGGTTATAATTTATAAAATCTCTTTGTTAAAATACCTTTTTAGGAAAACACTTTTCCCAAGTCCAGTAGCTATTATCGCTCTTTCCAGTATTGATGGAGTTTCTTTTTGAACCTTCTATTTGATACGGTGTGGAATGTTAACATCTTGACTATGTAATTATTTTATCTTTGAGTTACATTTGCTATCGATTTTAGTTGTTTCTGGTGTTGGTAATCCTCAAGTTATGTGGTTTCTGTTATTTGTTACATTTTTTGGCTTGTGATTCTGTAGCGCCAACCGACAGCGTTCAAATTAGGATGATCTTTGCCAAGACCTTCAGGCTTGAATTGCTCAAAGGCATTTTTCACCATTGATCTTAGGAAGCTTTTGTATACATCTGAGACAGCCAGTCTTGTCTCTCTAAATTTCAACGAACTATCCTGAGAGAATTAGATGTCCTACCAGGATTTATTGTTGAAGTTTTGGTTTGGCAGCAATTTGCGGTGTTAAGCGAAACTCCTCCCGATACAACGTATTCTATGTTTAATTTCCTTTTCTCCTATACTAAATTTGTTATAATTGATCCATACACCGAGGTATCTGAAGTGTTTAGTATTTACTAATTCCACATTTTGTATTTTTCTGACGGTTTCAAGGTAGGTGCCATTACTGCTTTCATTCCAATTCCAGATCATAGTTTCTGTTTTGGAAAGGTTTATATTGAGTCCCATTTCTGGGAACACTTGATAGAGGATGATTTTCTGTCCAAGATAGTTGTTATCCTAACTACGGACACCTATGTCATCAGCATACCCCCAACATTATCAGAACATTGGCCTCGGGAGGGAAAGCAGGATTGTTGTCTTCTCTTGGTAGACTCGTTTGGGATGTGGTATGAAATCCTTAAATGGCCAGCGCCCATCTCGTCATATCTGTGTTTATAAATGAACAGGACATAAACTAGGAAGAGTTTAGATAGACGGCGGTTCCCATTTCTTCCTTGTCGTACTCTTGATGAGGTCTGAATTGTTTCCGTATTGGGATCCACACCATACATGTAAGAATCTGTAGATCGATACAGTTCGTCTATTAGATCAATGCATTCAGTGGATTCGCAGATTTGAAGGTTGTTCTAATGAATGAGAATCGGATGGCTCTAATGATATGGCCATATGCTGCTGTGACATCGACAACACAGGTATAGAGTTTCTATTAGGGAGGTAAGCAATATCTTGGAGCTTTTTGATACTATCGTTGCATCTCTTACCAGAACGAAAACCAAAGTGAATTGTGATAACTTGACTTTCGTCAAACGATATGAGTCTGGTTAATATAATGTCCATTAATACATTCACCATAATGGATCCAACTGAGATACAGGGGTTGGACAAAATAATTGGAACAGTTGCAAAATCCACTTCAAAGATCTATTATATATTAAGAACTTTAACTAAAACTTCGTAATTGCAGGTTATATCTATCGTGAATACGTGAATCTATCTAATTTACTGTCTTTGCCTTATTTATTTGTAGAATTTAGTAAAATTTAAGCTAAATGCGTGACCTCTCCGAGTTCGAAAAAAAGCAAACTGTTGGAGCTGCATGGCAGTAGCCTTGATCACTAAGGTTGCTGAATTGTTTGATTTTTCAAGAGCTACCATATCAAGAAAACTGATGCAATTCGAGAAACAGGGCAAGACCTCTAGCAACCGTAGCAATTCGTCCCAGACTAGCAAACTTACTGACAGGGACTGACGTGCATTGAAACGCAATGTGGCAAAAAATCATCGGAAAAATGCGGCCAAAGTGACTGCTGAGTTGAATAACCATCTGAATAGTTCAGTTTCTACTAAAACTGTTCACCGTGAGCTCCATAAGGCTGCATATCATGGAAGAACCGCCGTGAGGAAACCTCTTCTCTCCACTCGCAACATTCAAAAGAGGTTGAAGTGGTGCAGAGATCACAATGCCTGGTCTGCAGACCAATGGAAGCAAGTCATATTCTCAAACAAGTCCAGTTTTTCTCTTTTCCAACTTCAGGGCAAGTTTATGTGTGGAGGCAGCCCAAAGAAGCTTACAACCCTGACTGCCTTCTTCCAACAGTGAAGCTTGAAGGTGGATCAGTGATAGTTTGGGCCGCCATATCATGGAAATGTCCCAGTCCAATAGTTGCCCTGCACGGTAGAATCAACAGCAAAGATTACCTAAACAATTTGGGAGATCATGTTCATCCAATGGCCAAGACTTTATTCCCTGATGGTGACTGCATCTTCCAAGACGATAATGCTCCAATACATACCGCTCAAGTGGTTAAGAATTGGTATGAAGAGCATGAAAGTGAGCTAGAACACATGGAGTGGCCTCCCCAGTCTCAAGATATTAAACATTTGTGGTGCATTTTGGAGCAACAAGTTAGGAGCCGCTATCCTCCACCGTTGTGTTGTAAAGAGCTGGAGAAGGTTTTAATGGAAGAATGACTGAAAATTCCCCTGGATGAAGTCGGAAAGCTGTATGGTTGCATTCCTAGATGTATTAAAGCTGTCTGTGAAGCTAAACGAGGGCCAACTCCACATTAAATAAATTTTCTTTGAATTTTATAAGTGTTCCATTTATTTTGTCCAACACCTGTACATGTGAGGGTCTTGAGGGTCACATTTAGATTCCTATAATGCAATAATGCATGATAGAACTGACTTTTGGTGGTTGATTCCCGACATCTTTCATTAAATAGAGGAACTTTTTTATTAAATTCAGAGAGGAAGTAAGCTATTTCCATAAGTCCAGCTTCAATGTTGAGTGATATTTTATTGTTCCTTCGTCATTATAATCGTTTTCTTAATTTCCTCATCACTAGGCCCATTATTCAATTTTCATTTTTTTTAACATATAAAGCTAACATGTTTTTATATTTTAAGAAACGTTAATTTATTTTTTGAGCTTCTAAAACGCGTAATGTATATATTTATATACATACATTATATGTTCTTAAGGTTGTCATAGCCGAGGGTGATAGTGTGGGCAAATTCTCACTGTCCATAAAATGGTCTCGGGGCATGCGTCTGAAATATCCTCTGAGAACTAAGTTCAGCTCTATACCAGAGAACGGGCGAAGGTGGATAACCAGCTGCTCTTGGTAGGTGCAGCGCAACAGCACAGGAAGACAGACAGTCTCCGGGAAGGAAAACCTTGATTTTAAACTTCCGCTGCCTTGCGGGCATATAGAAAAACATGGAAAAGGTTATAGACGTAAATCAAGACAGAAAACACGGTGTGGACCACCGAATGCGCTTGGTTGACTGTCAAGACGAACAACATCCGGCAACTCCTGCGGCCAAGCGGGACCCCCGCCCCCAACAAACACACACAACCCACACAATAATTTTTCTTATGTTTTTCGATGTTAAATATTCTCGGTGTTAGACATTCTCTTTTTGTGTGTCCTAGTGACCCAAATGTCATTCTAGAACTGGCAGTGAAAGAATTCTGCGTAAAGGGTAATAAAACAATTAAGACTGGTCCGAGAAAGGGTGAAGATATATATATTCTTATCTTTTATTGACCCCTGCCAATAAAAGATAAGAATATAGAATATATGGATAGATCTTAGATCTATTTTCATTTTTTGTGTTTTTCTCAGCATGCGTACGCATACGTCTTTTCCCTCTCCATATATATACACTGTCTTATTATAAGGAATTAGTATACATATATATATATATATATATATATATATATATATATATATATATATATATATATACATACACACATATATACACATACACACAAACACACATACACACATTTCCTATGTTGTGTAGGGTTCGCGTGCGTGCCCGTGAGAAGTTTTGTTTTTGTCAATATGTGTGTATATATACCAGTACGCAGATCTAAGAAAATTCATTCCTTTTAATAGTATGTGGAAATATCCACTCTTTGCCTGATGAAGGTCGCGAGACTGGAAACACGTGTAAAAATTATTGAAAATAAAGCATAATATATATATTTTTAAATCAACATTACAACCAAAAATGTTTGAAGTTTTTTTTTTTCTTTTATATATATATATATATATATATATATATATATATATATATATGATATGTCCTGAAAGGGATATATTTGAACAAGTAGCTAAGTGGTTTTGGCTACTATAACCAAGTAGAATACGGTAGTAGTAATCGACTTGTACGCGTCGTAGTCGCGGGTAAGAAGTGTAGATCAATGGCGTAGTCCAACGGGCGTCGTTATAGACTTTAGCCCCAGACTAAGGTTCTTGTCTCTCCTACACGTCCGTCGGTATTTATGACGGACACCAGCCAATCATATTTCAGTGAGGGGAAAAACAGGTGTAAGCATATTCCATTATATCAATATATATATATATATATATATATATATATATATATATATATATATATTAGGCTTCTGTTTGTTTATGCATCTATGTCATTTTTCACATCTATCCAGATCTGTTTTGTCATATGTCTAGTTAATATCTATCTCTCAGTTTCGGCACATCTTGCTATCATTCCGTCTCATTCTTTTCACAGCTCTCCTCCACCTCTCTCTCTCTCTCTCTCTCTCTTTATATATATATATATATATATATATATATATATATATATATATATATATACTACTTTTATTATGAATCAGGATGATTTTATCTCGTTCTATTTCATCTTAATTTATCATTACTTTCTATTCAGCCAAACATTTGCTCTCAAAGCATTCAGCTGGATAACAGACAAACATAATCAGAAGAGACATTGTTTCCATTGCACGGTAAGAATTTTACAAGCAAATGAATCAAATGTCTCTTATGACAGCGGGGTATTGTCTTCCCTCGCGGGTGCTTTACTCAAAACTTGAAATGAAATAATTTGCTGAGTAGACAGATTCGAATCGAATGGGGCATAAGGCAAGGATGCGTCTTCTCAGCCGACCTGTTCGACTTATACAGTGAGCCAATTCTTAGAGAATTTATCATTGACGGCAACAAACATAACAACGTGAGATACGCAGATGACACAGTATTCATAGCAGACACAGAAAAGAAATTACAAAATCTCCTACAGAAGGTAGCAACGGAGAGTGGGAAGAAAGGACTAAGCAGAAACTACAAGAAGACAGAATGCAGAGTCATCATTAAGAGGATGGACCCGAAATGCGACTTGCAGGTCGGGAACACTAGAATTAAGTAGACGCGGAAGTTTAAATATCTGGGAAGCGTCTTGACAGAGGACAGTAAGTGTGACACTGAGATCCGTAGACATATTGGGATGATCATGGACACAATCCAAAAGCTGGGTCGAGTATTGAGAGACAGGAGGATTTCTTTGGCCACAAAGAAAAGAATACTGAGCTCTTACGTGACATCTGTCCTTCTTTGCGGCAGCGAATGTTGGTCGATTTCCAAAAAAATGAAGAAGAGAGTCGAGTCGGCAGAGATGTGGTTCTACAGAAGGATGCTAAGGATATCATGAACCGATCATGTGAGAAACGATGTCTTAGAGACGTTGCAAACAAGGAGAATATATATATATATATATATATATATATATATATATATATATATATATATATATATACATATATATATATATATATATATGGGTTAGGTAACAAATAAATTAGTCAAGAGGTGACTCATGCCTACACCACATTTCCTGCACTTAAAGCCCAGTATTGCTTTAGTATTGCTTTTAGTACTATTTTTTGTGCTATCTTTATTTTGAACTATGAATCAGCGTCCATCCCATGAGCAAGGTAAAATGTATATATATATATATATATATATATATATATATATATATATATATATATATATATATAGAGAGAGAGAGAGAGAGAGAGAGAGACAGACAGACAGACAGACAGAGAGACAGACAGAGAGACAGAGAAAGAAAAAAAATGGATAGAGGCATATCTATATATATATCCGAGAAATCGGAGACGAGTTCGAATTCCAGTCGAATCCATTACATTCACTTACGTACTAATACCCTTGGGAAAAGTGTGAATCCTCTTCTCCCTCCAGCTATGGGTAAATAGCAAGACAGACTGGGTTCTATAGCCTTTGATGGCAACTTGTCTAGGAGAAGGAAAACTCTGCATTCAAAACCTGCTGAGGGTCGTTTGGGGACCTTGGGGACGTTGTGCACTAGGTCTCTGTATTCGGGCCATCAAAAAGTGTAGATGGTCCTGCACGAAACCTTCACCACTATAATCACATCTCATGTGCTGTCGGGCTGTCGGTTTCCTAGGAACCGACCTGCTTGACCCTCATACATCGAATTCGACGACAGAGTCGAGTATATATATATATATAGATAGATAGATAGATAGATAGATAGATAGATAGATTAAAGATGATGACAATAGTCTAAACAATGTAAATAGTGCACGATGATGATATTTCACATTATTACAAACAAAAGGTTAGGAGCAAAGTTCCAGCCATCAATACAGGTAGTAGCGATAACGGGGAATGTTATAGTAATTTATCCACGCATGCATGAACTCTCCCAGCTATAAACAGGAGCAGGTACTGCCTTTTGGAGAGGAAAGATTCCAGCAGTCAGCTCTGACAGTCGGACCGAACATTCTTGCTGTAACACTCTCGTTTGTATATGTTTGTATTACTGTTTCTGTTAATATATTTGTTTAACTTAATTCATCTCTTTGTGTCTTTATTGCTGACCCTAACAAGGCTACAACAGGGGGCATATTTCTCTGCAGGTTTGTTTTAATAAAATGTTTTGCAAATTTCAACCGAAAGTAGTACTGGTTGCTCCGTCAACAAATACCGAATGTAAGGAAACGGCTAATATTTCCGTTACTATTACCATTGTGTTTGAGGACGTCTGAGTGTGTTTGAGCAAGTCTGTCTCGCTATATCAAACTGAATAGTGCTTTTGATCCTCACTAGGTGCTCTATACTTTCGGCCTTGTGACATATCTAAGCTCCGCTTAGAATATCATTTTGTATTTTCCGCGCTTCCACCCGGGGCAGGATTATCATCTCTCAGGTGCTTCTTCAGGCAGAGTGGGACACAGTGGTTGCTCTGTCTCCGGACAGAGACGTATCTCAAGAAAATAAAATCTGTGTGGTTCCTGGTCCAGGCGAAAAACTACCCGAGGCTGAACTCCCATTGCACTAGAGAAGATGAATCAGTAGTCGCTACTGGGGCCAACGCAACCGATGTCTGTGGAGACTGGGCAATTTTTGTCTTTGTCACGAGTGTAAGTGCTGGGGTTCCCCATATTAAACTTGACCTTATGTCGCACATCGACTCAGTGGGGAGACCGGTGTCGTTGTCGTCGGCATCCGTCTGTCCGTCTCGAGAGACGATGGAGTAGCTACGTGCTTGGAAGGAGATATATGAAGCACTAGGGCTGCCCAGACGTCTAGTTCCCCCTCTCGGCCTTCCTAGCAAAGTCCAAAGGAGAGGATAAACCAATACAGTTTGGTTTTGCATGAGTTGTCGGAATGTAGCACAAAGCACCTACAAGTTTGAATTCAGAGTTGTCCTCCTAGATTAGTTACCATCAAAAGCTATAGAACTCAGTCTGTCCTGCTATTTACCCATAGCTGGAGGGAGAAGATGATGATTAGCACGTAAGTGAAGGTAATGGATTCGACTGGAATTCGAACTCAGATTTCCGATTCCTTAATTCGAGCAATTGCGAGTTGTCCTTCTCGTAGACCAGTTGCCATCCAAGGTTATAGAACCCAGTCTGTCCTGCTATTTACCCATAGCCGGAGAGAGAAGAAGAAGATTAGGATTCACACCTTTCCCAAGGGTATTAGGAATGTAATGGATTCCACTGGAATTCGAACTCGGCTCTCCGATTCCTCAATCCAAACCGATATCCATTACTCCCCCGTGCCTCCTCTCCGGAGACTGGTGTAAATAATTATTATCCATCTCTATGCCTTTTTACCGTCCCTCTGTGTCCTTTGTTAGTGGCCAAGGATGCTGAAGATTCTGATCGCAAATGAAATTAAACTAACGGATTTCTTTCATCTTTTTTTTTCTTTTTGAAATATGCAAGATAAAAATAAGATAAAGCAAGTGAATTATCCTGCATGGATATATTTTCTAGTTGTCAAAGGCTTTTGTTTTGTCTTTTGGTCTTCCTCTCTAGTTAGGTCATTTCACTCTTTGTCTTTTTTTTCATGTGTTCTATTGAAAATCAATTATCTTCCGGATGCAACAAAGTTGCGTGTATTTATTTATTATTGAAACAGTTGAGAACGATGAAAAAAATATAAGAGCGAATTAATGAACGTGTCAATTTTCTGGCCGACTATTTTCATTGTGACTGTCGCGCTGCCTATTCTCTCATTACATTTTCGCTATCATTTTCTCTTCTTCAATTTCTCACACTATCCCTCTTGCGTCTTTCTTTTGTCTTTGTTTTAAAACTTTAGAATGATTACTTGACACAAAAGATGAGAAAAATAACAAAAAACCACTGATAATTTGAAATTTTGTGACAAAAATAATCAAGTGAATTCTTTTGCATGCATCTAATTTCTGTCTAGTCATAACAATCTCTTCCTCGCTTTTACATCCAGCGTTTCTTTTTGGGCAAAGTTACTTACGTCGAGAGCAAAAAAAAAAGTGCTTAATTTTGCGAGTTTAAATAGTCATATAACATTGAAGGGAAGCTCGAATTTCACGTAGATGATTCTATCTTGACATGAGTATAGCTTTTCTTTCTTTGACTTCCTGTACAGCTTTCTGTATTTTCACAGCTGCTATTGGATAAAATCTCTTTAAGTCAGTCGCTGACTTCCCGAAAAAAATATCCCTTTTTGTAACCCATTTCTGAATCTAATCTCAAGGAATTACCGTATATGCACAACATGTAAATTGTTTATTCTGACATTTCATATTATGGAGTTATGGTATACAAAGTGAGATGGGCAAATTGTCGCCATTTTATATTTCTTTATTTCGCGCATGCGTGTTGTTTGTATTTGATTATGTCGACTACACAGTATAGTAGGGTCAGCTGGGTACAGTCTGTGAGAAAAAGACCACCGTGTTGCAATTCACTCTGATAGAAATTTGGAAACGGAATGCTGTGGGGCTAGGCATTCGCACCGGAAACTTCAATACGAACATTTCAGAGTGTCAGAGTGTTTGGGTGTTAATCTGCCTCCATTCTTCTTCCCACTGGGCCTCAGACTCAACACGAAGGAGGAGGTGTTAACCTAGAATTATTGAACTAGTTCAGCCTTTCTTATGAAATTATCGTGAACGTCCAAACTTCTAAATATTTTTTGTATTGTATATATTGTATAGTTTCCTGTTTTTTTTCAGTTAACCTGGTAAATATTCATGAGCACTCCTATACCTAAACAATTTTGCTCTAGTATAGAAATACTTGTCACAAAATAAAATCCTTACATTTGATAAGACAAACTCCCTCAGAAAACGTGCCGGGTAAGATAAGTTTTCCTTTTATCTTTATTCTATATATATATATATATATATATATATATATATATATATATATATGAACATTGACGTCAACACTAAGAAACGACAGACATGTGACCTGATGTTTCTGTTTAGGATGAAACAGTCTGTTGCCTCTGAGTATTGACTTCAACGCTAACTTTTATATTTACATACGCTCTATCTCTGATATTGAGCACTTTATCCCATAAATATAGCAAACCTTAAAACTATGTTTCTTCAAACAAACACACACACATATATATATATATATACAAACCTGGTGCACCACGTGCCACAAGGTCCCTAAACGACCCTCCACAGGTTTTGAATTCAGAGTTGCCCTTCTTCTAGACCAGTTGCCATCCAAGGCTATAGAACCCAGTCATATATATATATATATATATATATATATATATATATATATATATATAATTATTATTATTATTTATAATTCCTATTCATTTATTTATATCTTTCTCGAGCTTGATATATATAAAAAACATTTATACTGCTTATCTATCTATCTACCTATCTATCTATCTCGATTTTAATATATAATAAAAACTTTTATGCTGTCTATTTATTTATTTTTATCTATCTATCTATCTATCTATCTCGAGTTTAATATATAATAAAACTTTTACTTTTATACTCCCTATTTATTTATTCATATCTATGTATCTATCTATGTATCTATCTATGTATCTATCGATCGATCGATCGACCTATCTATTTCAAACCCCCTATAATTTGGTTTTGTGTTCTACATGATATTGTGATGTTATTAACCCTATTTTTTTATGTATTGTGGGATTTATATTTTACTTATCTAGTGGCCATGAACTTTCTCCGCTTTCTCAATTTCATCCCGGTCAATAATAATCAGACATTTGTTTTATATTAAAAATTATTTAAAAAATGACGCAACCTTCTTATTTCCTATCCGATTACAGAGTTAATTCTGAATAACACGTTTCAGTTAATGCAAAGCTTGTGCCAGTTCTCTCAGGCTTGTGTCTGGCTTTTGTCTCCGATTGGAAATATCAACCGGTGCTGAGCAAATCAACGAGTTTCTACAACGAACGGATCTGACGGTATATTCAGTGACCTTTACGTATTTTTATATCGATTTCAATTGTTCGTGCTTCTGTATTTATATATCAAAGACACGGTTCCCATCAAATAAACCTGCCATAGCAGATGGTATAGAAAAACGAGTAGGAATATTACGTGTCGCAATAGCGTTGAGAAACAAAAAATTCTTGAAGAAATAGCAAGAAAATTCCCCTTAAGAGTGAATCACACTTCATTGTTTATTTGTTGTCTCGTTGAAAAAGGACGCAGGCGTGTCCGAAAATTCCGACTTTAAACTCTTCTCTCTTTGTGCTTCGGTTTAGTCAAAATGTCTACTAAACTACACGGGCAGATGCCAACACCCTTTGCCACTGGCGTCGTTGCAGGAGTTATCAGAAGGAGGTAGAACATGACATTGGACGGCCTTAGGATCTACTGCTCCTGATTTAAATTCAGAGTTGTCCTCTTACTCCTCTGGTTGCCTACCATGCCTATAGAGCCCAGACTGCCTACCTATTTACTCATAGTTGGAGGTTTTTAATTCATCTCTCTCTCTCTCTCTCTCTCTCTCTCTCTATCTATCTATCTATCTATCTATCTATCTATCTATATATATATATATATATATATGTATATGTTTGAATAAAAGACAGACCACGTTAAGATTCCATATAATAATCTATTTCACCATAACCCCTTTAACAGGGTTCTGGAACATCAGTTCCAAAAACTGAAATGAAAAGAAAACGTTTTTTACGGACCTCATCAAGTATACGCAAAGTTAACGAAGTGAGGAAGTGAGGTGGGAGTGAGGATATGAATGTGTCATTTTAGTTTCCTATTTTAACCCCAGTGTGTCGGCTGGATGTTGCTCAAATTTAACGCGTCTCGTCTCTAGATAAAGGTGGCTAAGGGGTGAACGATAAGAACTACATTAAAGGAAAACGTTACAACAACCCCAATAAATTACACGACAGGTTTCATTCAAGTCGTGTAATTTATGACATCCTCCTCAGGTCTACCCATACGGATTACCTAAATTTGCATAAACTATATATATATATATATATATATATATATATATATATATACTGTTAAATAAGTGATATAAACAAATTTTTACTACGTTAATAAATAAAAAATAAATAAAAATAAAAAAAATAAAAACTAAAAACAAGCAATATAATTTGACCCAAATAAATAACAAACGACTTCCGGTAAAATAAC
This sequence comes from Acanthosepion pharaonis, assembly GCA_903632075.3. Classification (NCBI taxonomy): domain Eukaryota; kingdom Metazoa; phylum Mollusca; class Cephalopoda; order Sepiida; family Sepiidae; genus Acanthosepion; species Acanthosepion pharaonis. The sequence continues at coordinate 226,686 of CAHIKZ030001250.1, forward strand.
CGCCATGATAGAATACCCACAATGCACCACTAACCCGTATATATATAAATAGCCGAGAAAAATAACAGCATATGTGGCCTGACGATTGCATATAGTATGAAACAGACTGTCGCCTCTAAGTGTTGACTTATATGTTCACTTTTATATTTACACGCTCTATCTCTGATATTGAGCACTTTATTCCATAAATATAGCATACCTTAAGACTATATTTCTTTATATATATACATATATATATATATATATGTAAGGTATGTAAAAATCCCGCTAAAACACTTTAGCAGTACTCTCAGTTTAATAATGTTAATCTCTCTTCAGAGTCCTGAAAAGATGGAGTATGTTTTGGTATTAACTTATTATCTCATCAATTTTCTTTAATATTTCTTTAACCCTGCTTTCCTGAACAATTTTAACCCTTCTGCCTGAGCTCTTGAGTCAAAATTCGCAAATAATTAGTATGTGATAATTAGTAGATGTAAAAATAGTTACAAGTGTTTATCCACCGTTCAACTGGTGGCTAGGCATTACGTCATTTTTCTCTACTACTGTTCAACCGATGTCTGGGCATTACGTCATTTTTCTCTACCACCGGTAAAGAGGTGCCTGGGCATTACGTCATTTTTCTCTACCACCGGTAAAGAGGTGCCTGGGCATTACGTCATTTTTCTCTATCACTGACCAACCGGTAGCTGGGCATTACGTCATTTTTTTCTCTACCAACGGTAAAGCGGTAAGTTAAGATGGTCAAATTTGTTAGACGTTAATTTCATTGTTTGCAAAAAAAAAGGGACTGTCTACTGATATAAGGTACACACTAAAATAAGGTTTATAGTAATAATAAGAAAAATATATATGCATCCGTGTACTATTTTAATATATATATATATATATATATATATATACATATATGTGTGTAAATATAAATATATATATATATATATATATGTATTATATTTACACACAGGCACACACACTCACACACAAACACACACACACACACACACACACACACACACACACACACACACACACATATATATATATATATATATATATATATATTGTATATTAAGAATCAACAACAAATAACAAAGCAATAAATAGTAAATAGACGCAAGACTGAATTCGGATGCACATATATTTCCACCCAATAGACCCTAGAATAATTCAAAACATAACCGTTAACGCCCACCCTTAAACTTTTAGAATAATGCAGCAGACATTCCCATAATGCATCACTGACAAATATATATAAATAATAGTCGAGCCAATGGACAGCGTATATGGCCAGGCGAATGCGTTTAAGCATGACTGTCGCAGCTGGAATTTGCCCTTCACGACCAATTTTCTGTTTGTGTGTCTGTGTCTATATATATATATATATCTTTCTTACTTATTATAAAACGCAGATTGTGTGTGTGTGTGTGTGTGTGTGTGTGTGTGTGTGTGTGTGTGTGTGTGTGTGTGTCTGTAACGTTTATATATTGGATCGAATTTCCTACATTTTTAGCCGATTTCAACAAAACTTCACAGGACTACATAAAATTACCTTGTGGTGGTTCTAACGGCACCGAAAATGGGAAAAACACAGTTGTTTTTTTAACAAAATCAATTTGAAAAAACACGATTAAGACACATCGTGAGAATGAAAGGGGACAACTCACCCACGAAAATGTAAACAAAAGAGCATAGCATGATGAAAAAGCCGAACTTGACGAAAACAAAATTTTATCGTCTAATGTTCATATTATTATTAAAGAGGAAAGATCAAAGTATTTGGGGGTATTTTTTACATTTTTAATCGTTCCTAGCACGTCTGAAATTTTCGTTAAAAATATTGTTTTTTTTTTTGGTCAAAAAAGGGACAGATAATCAATCATTTTCAATCGTTTTTTTCGATTTGTTAAAAAAGATTAAAATCTGACTTTGATATTCTTTTAAAAATCAATTATCATTTTTTCAGAACTGATTTTAATAAAAACAGAAATTATACTGTTTATTTAAAATATTTTGAACCAAGCTTAACTTAGCTTCTGCGCCGAAAAAATGTAATTTGAAAAAAAACAAAGCAGGTCATAACCTTTCGCGTCGCTTGACGATTGACGAAAGGCACATTCATGACGTTTAGATAACTTACGGGTGGATAATTCTTTCTACGGATGGAAGGAAATGAAATTATTTAAGTGAACAAATTATTTACCTCGTTACTTTTAAGGAAAACTTTCAGCGCTCTAATTTTTTATTTATTTTTTTTTTTTTTTTTGTACTTAGCTTTCATTTTTACGTTTACGATGCATTATGGAAAATATAAAGAAATTAAAAAATAAGACTGTTAATAGTGAGATTAAATTTCATAAGAAAAAGGTATGTAATTAATTTAGGTACTTTCTTGTGAAATTTTATCAGAAGTGTACATAAAATACTATACTTTTATGTACATTTATTACATTTTACTGTGTTATTTGTATTTCCATTCATTTTATTATTAATTTTGATATTTCATTTATGGAAAAATGTCATAACTGAGATTAATATAAAAATAAGATCATATATATTAAAGTTTAGCAGTAGTTAAATTTCATAAGATGTAGGTACATACTTGTAGGTACCCTTCTCATTTGAAATTGAAAACTCAAATTAACTTCTCCATACGTGTTTCGCAAAAGTAAAGGGCTTAACAGCGGAGAACAATGCTGAACTCAAATAATGCAACTAAATTGTATTCTGGTTGGTCTTCCGTACTTGATAATTACTGTCCGACTATAAACACAAAAATTACATTAAATTTCTTTCCAAATTAATGCGTGTAAATACAAAAAAACGCGCTAAAAATTATCTATGTTATTTACTACCCCTTGTTGCGATTATTCAGCCCTTCAAAAAATCTGATTGATTCTGCACAAAAGACTTCGCCACTATAAGTAAATCATATGTCTGGCTGTCCGTTCCTAGGAACTGAGTTGCCGACACTCATACGTCGAATACGACGGAGAGTCCACACACACACACACACACATATATATATATATATATATATATATATATATATATATATATATATATATATATATATATATGAATTTATAACTCATCATCCTCCAACCTCTGACATTATTTTTCATTTTTCTATTTTCGCTTAGATCTGACATTGGTTAATCCAGATCTCCCAAGTATATATTTTTAATTCCGATCTTAGGCCTCCTCACCTTTTTAAATTTCAGAAGAGGTAACGATTTTTTTTAATTTCCCAAATAAATCATTTTTTGCCATATGTTATCTACCATCGGTGGAAATGGTACCATTATAGCTCCGAAACATGAAAGTTTTTGTGTAGCGATGTAAAATGTTTTTATTGTAATTTAATATAATAAAATGTTTATTTATATATATATATATATATATATATATATATATATATATATATATATATATTATTATTATTATTATTATTATTATTAAAAAGAAACGAATACTTTAAATGCCATGAGTTAATACTTATTTCGTTGTTTCGTTGAGGTCGGCAAATTGAACTCTATTGCTTCAGACATCGTTATACAAATCTTCTTATTATTATTATTGCTGTGTCTCTTAAATAGAGCTTTCCCTGGGTCTATATCCTTTTGGAAATAGCCATACTGATGATTACTAATATTATCATGATATATGTATATATATATATATATATATATATATATATATATATATATATATATATATATATATATATATATATATATATATATATATATACGTATTTGTGTATGGGTTTGTATCTCTGTGTATACGGTTGAGATGAAGAGTGTTTGTCTGCGTACAGTTATGTGTTTCCAGACGCTCATTTGTACTCTATTGTCCGACAGATATTTCGAGTTTTTTGATGTCGTTTAATTTTAAACTTACCCAAATCATTTTCCTCCTTGCTTGCCGTTCCCATCTCTTTTTAGTAGAACGACTATTATTGCTTCGTTCACCGCTTGTTAACTAACTCGTTTTTTTTTTTCGTTTTTTTTTGTGTGTGTGTGTCTCTGTGTGTGTGTCTGTGTTTTACTTCTGTTGTTATTTTAGACACTACAACCTGTCTAGGACGTTGTTCCACTGCCAAATTTAACATTTTTTCCTGCTGGCCTATTTCTCCAACCAATTCCAGCTTCAACGTCACTTTTGTTAAAGTCGCATGGAAATAAAAGAAGCGTTAGACGTTTGTTTCTTTCTTTTTATTAATCAGCTCTTTTATGTGCATCGTGTGGGGGAATTCAATTTAGTAGAGAAATAAAAATCTTAGAAGTGTTTTAACAGAGGTCGCAAAGTGTGACACGGAAATCCGAAGGCATATTGGGATAGCCAAAGTTGCATTCCAAAAGGTAAGTAGAGTATTAAGAAATAAAAAAAAACTCACTAAAAACACAAAAAAGTCACTAAACTATTACGTTTCGTATGGCAATGAGTGCTGGACGATTTCCGCAAAAATGAAGAAAAGACTTGAAGCAACTGAAATGTGGTTTTACAGAAGGATGCTGAGAATACAAGAGACTAAACATTCCCCTGTTTCTTAAAACTTTGTTAGATTTTAGGAGGCATCTTTTGCTCCCGTAAATATCCTTGATGTCTTTATTGCAAAACAATAAAAACTCTTTAAGCTTAACAAAAGATTTGATTTCTTTATCAGTAAACATAATCTCAGTGATGTCATTAAATGTAAACAAAACCTAATATCAGGCGTCCTTATATGGCAGTGAATGCTGGGCAATCTCCTCACAGATGAAGGAGAGACTTGAGGAAAAAGAAACAAAGAATAGGGTTCTGAACGTTTGTATAATATCAGGCCTTCTATATGGCAGTGAATGCTGGACAATCTCCTCACAGATGAAGGAGAGACGTGAGAATATAGAAACAAAGAAAAGGCTTCTGAACATTTGTATAAGATCAATCCTCCTATATGACTGAATGCTGGACAATCTCCTCACAGATGAAGGAGAGACTTGAGGAAATAGAAACAAAGAAAAGGGTTCTAAACATTTGTATAATATCAGTCCTCCTATATGGCAGTGAATGCTGGGCAATCTCCTCACAGATGAAGAAGAGACTTGAGGAAATAGAAACAAAGAATAGCGTTCTGAACATTTGTATAATATCAGTCCTCCTATATGGCAGTGAATGCTGGACAATCTCCTCACAGATGAAGGAGAGACTTGAAGTAATAGAAATATAGTTCTACAGAAGGATGCTGAGGAAACCATAGACCGAACTAGTTAGCAACGACAAAGTTTTAGAGAAAATGGAAACAAAAAGGGAACATGTACTTAACATCAGAAAGAGACCGTTATGTTCTCTATGGAATATAACAAACAAAAACGGCTTGGAAAGTCTAACACTCCCAGGACAGATTGAAGGCATTTGCAAAATAACGCATAAGATACTTAAGTAAATAGATACCAGAACAGGTATTAGGAGAACCAACAGTAAGACAAAATTTATTACGAGCTAAAAAAGACAGGAAGTTGTGGCGAGCCATGATCGCCTATGTCCTGAAATCACACGGCACTTAAAAAAGAAGGAGAGAGATAATAATGTTATTACTAAAATATTTTTAGGTCATTCAATCTAGTCATTTGACAAAATTTAATGGAACTCCACGGAGAAAATGAAAGACGACACGATGTAGCCATAATGCGGCTAAAATTCTATGGTTTCCTTCAGATGCCAGTTTCTCTCAGACTTGAAAGGCCTCTTCTGTATCAGCACATCTTATAGTTTGACTTTCCTGAGGCAGAGAGAATAGAGGGACGGGAGGTAAGTAGTGATTCAGACTGAGTTGTTATATACGCACACTAATTTCCAAAGAAGTAATGGATTTTATCACTTTAAATATTATTTTACTTGATATCCATATTTGAGTAGATGCACCATTTATTTATTAATAGAAAATATGCGCTCTCCGGGAGAGAACTGAACGTGCATCCACCATTGTAGGGGAAACTGTCCTTAGATTCGACGTACTCTTGTCAGCCATATCTGTCTATATCTCTGAGATGAGGTATTAGAATTACTTGCATTATTTACATTATTCTTACTATTATCCTCATCTTCATTGCTATATTCACAACGTTTCCGCCTCTATATCTCTGAGATGAGGTATTATGATTACTTGCATTATTTACATTATTCGGACTATAATCGTCTTTTCCATTGCCATGTTCACAATATTTCGGCCTCTATATCTCTGAGGTGAGTTGTTATAATTACTTGCATTATTTACATTATTCTTACTGGTATCCTCGTCTTCATTGCCATATTCACAACATTTCGGCCGTTGTACGCTCCGGCATTTTCAGCTGTTTGGAATTTCAAAACAAACCCTCAAGGACACATGACCCACTGGTTAAAGACGATGGCCAGATCCAGTGACAAGGCCCAAAGCTTTGTGAGTTGAATAACAGGCCACAGCAGTTTTGAACCAAAAAATTGGAGAGTTGATGTAAAGTGAAAAAACTGAGTCATCCGTGTAAGGCATGGCACGGGAAAGTAGAGAAATCTACTCTGGTGCACGAAATAAAGGGTTCTGCTCAAAATTCCAGTTACCTGAAGAAGGCCGGAGTGTACAACGGCCGAATCGTTGTGGATATGGCAATGAAGATGAGTATAACAGTCCGATTAATGTAAACAAAGCATAGTCAGTCATATGGAGTATCTTATATACTGTTTGATAAATAAACTGAGCATCCACTTCGTTATGGGTATCTACTAAAATAAGAGGGTGGTTGCTGGAAGACCCTATGTCAAGAGGACTCTGCACCATGCTACACAAACAGGAGAACCCAGACATGGTTATCAGAAAATTTTTGCTAACAAACCACCACTTACATCTGGCCGCGTAACTCCACAAACCGCAAACTCTTTCATTATTATATGTTGGATGTAGTTGAGCGTGAAACAAACCAGATTCTTTGTAATACTAAAGATGAACTAAAGGCAAAAATTATGTCAGCATTCAGCAAATTAACAAAGGACACCCTCCAGGAGAGTTGCAGGAGATTCAGAAGTCGTCTAGAGGCCGTGTTTGAAGCCAATTTCATTGAATAAATTTACTATTTGGTATTTCATGATATATTTGTGCAATTTTGATAAATAAATCTGTTAAAATGAGATATCAGTATATTTTTATTTTTACGTAGGTACCTCCACAAAATTGCTACAAAAAAAAATATAGCATGAAAAAAAACGATGTAATAAATTTTTATCGGCTTAAATATATATATCATTCTTAAGAAGAAACACCAAAGTATTTTTTGATTATTTTTAAAAAAAGTTTTACTCATTCTTATCAGGTCCGAAATTTTACTTAAAAAAAGTAGCTATCAGCCATTTTTTTTCTAATTTTGTAAACAAGTTAAAATCCTTGTTTATAATTATTCCAAAAATCAATTCTACGTTTTTCAAAATTTATTTGACTAAAATTAGCAAAATTAAAGATTATTTAAAATATTTCGAAAGAAGCTTTTACTTACTTTTTTCGAATAAAAAATTGTTGTCATTTTTCAAGTGCTGAGTGATGCCTGTCATCACATATCGACAGCTAACGCGAGATTCGTGTTATCATACGGATGGTCATACGTGACGTAACGTTTTTTTTTGTTTTTTTTACGTGAATCAGCTTATGTACTACCCCGTAATTAGTAGATAATAAAAAACAAAAAATTAGCATTCCAATTTCCTTTATTTTGTTATTTTATTATTACTGGAACTTAAAACATAACTTTGTTGATACTGTGGAATAATGTATTATTCCATCTACAACATTTTACGCGCGCGCGAGTTTCCTCCCTTTCCTCCACACTCGCGTGTGCGCGCGCGTGTTTGACACCCCTTCCTGCCTCTTTCAGTCAAATATAGTAGTAAACTGTTTTGTTAACTCCAAGCTACTTTTGCTAATCCTTCTTATGCAAATTAGATTTTTGAAATCTTCCCGCGAAATTTCTGTGACGTCACGGACAAACTGTTGTTTCAAAAGTTAGTTGTGATCCAAACTCGGACCTAAGCAGAGACTCATTTATCCCGGTCGATATTTAAGGTTGAGAGACGAGGGATATCTTACGATGCAAACACCAATAATTAATTCTTCGTCCCTTTTGGCTCGTCGCACAAATCCTTCTTCGAGGCGATGCAAACACCAATGATTAATTCTTCGCCCTTCTGGACTCGCCATAATTAACTTCTCATAGACGATGCGACCGACCGCACTGGCTCTTCGTCCTTTTGGCTAGACGTCCACAGCATTCCGCTGAAGTTCTCAACAGTTAATTCAAGACCTGACCGAACTCTGAGATCCTACTTTGAACCTGAACACAAAAAAAAATAACACAAAAAAATCACATACACTCTCAATTCACGGGACTCTAATCTGCTTTGAACCCGTACCTAAAAAAATATACATAACATTTCACTCACACTAACAAAAACTCGCAGTGAGTATTTTTCTTTGTATGTATATTATTCTGGTAGATTGACTTTTCTGGAACCTTCTTCTTAAAGAACTTTTCCCGCCTTAGCCATCTTGTTTTCTATTTTGGCGCGGAACATTTTCATTGATCCCTACCACGGGATAAGTTACTTGTTTTCTTTCATTTAATAAAAAAATTACTCTTGTTTGAATCCAGTCTTGTTCTGTCATTCTGTGCCGGCTATCTTAATATATTTAATTTGTTCACGTGTGGACTAACCACATCACTTCGTTGTTCATTCACGCATTTTTATCTTTTTTACTTTGCTTGTAGACTCGGTAGTTTAGTGTGGTGTCTGGCACAAGGCCACTTCGTAATAAACCAGCACTGCACCCTACCGGGCCTGCAACAATACTATCTATAGAGATAATAAATACTATAAATAATGAAATCTACGCTTAAACTCAAGCCACGTGACGTTTTATAGCTTGTGACCTTCCGTACTTTTTAATGACAAACCATTTAAGCGCTTTTTATCAAAACATAATTACATTTCTTCATAAGTGGGGATCATCGGATTGGTCCAAATTATACAATTTTCAAATCCCTAGACGATGACGAGCTAAGAAAGAGAAGTACAAAAGGTGGATGGTGCTGTTATTTATTTTTATAATTTTTAAAAATTTAATGAAAAAGTGTTAAAATTTCGATTTAAAATTAAAGAAATGAGAAATAATTGTATTAAAAATTCAATTTTAATTGAAAAAATTTTTTGCTTTCAGAAAATATTGTCCATATTCATACGAACAAATAAAGACAAATAAAAGCGTTTGAGATTAAATAGTATATTTGTTTTTATTGAGTTTTGTATGTTACAATTCAGAGCTGATTTTCAGGTAATGGGTTCATTAAAAAAACAAAAACAAACAAAACATGATTTACATTCTTCAAAGCCTTGTGCTTTAAATATTGTAATCACTAAAAACCGATGGTATGGAATTTTTTGAGTTTTTCATAAAATTAGATATGGGGGTGTTAATAAAAATAAAAAAAATATTTCTGCCATGACTTTAATAAAAAAAAACATATTCATAATAATTTCGATCATCTGTGAATATTTTCTGAAAGTTTCATTAACATCTGACAATTATTTTTATTTTTACAAGATTTTCCAAATTAATAGGTATAATACCAAAAAAACGCGCTAAAAATTATCTATGTTATTTAGTATTCCTTATTGCAAAAAAAGATAAACAAGGTTTTTTAAATCAAAATTTAGAATATTCTAAAAAGATGGAAAAATTTTGAAAAATAATTAAAAAAAAAAAATTTGGTCTATCCTCTTCATAAAAACATAAGCATTTTGACGATAAAATTTTGTTTTCGTAAATTTTGGCGTCTTTTTCATCAGACTATGCTCTATTTTTTCGCAATTTTGTGGAGATACCTATTTTTACGTAATTTAGACAATTTATTATCCATCGCACCTATATATATATATATATATATATATATATATATATATATATATATATATATATTATTTATTTAAAATTTGATTCCAACACGCTACATACGAGTTCTCATGTTTCAAAACAAGAACCGAAAACTTCAATATAATTATTTGAATTAAATTGAATTAAAGTACTAAGTACTAAGCTCCGTTCCATCTTCAAGCAAAATTTTTTGGGGAATAACTTATTCCTGAAATTTACGCGTTTTATAAGCATATTCATATTGAAATCAAAATTTCTATGGTAACGGCTAGATCAATAGTTTAAACAAAAGGGGCGTAAGGTGTTAATAATTTGTATCAATATCTCAGTTACATTCACAGATGTCAAGTCAGGGTAAGGTTGGGGGTGTCTAAATTTAAAGCGGAAGATGACATCGTCTAGTCTGGTTAAGCGTCTATATGTATAAATATATATATATATATATATATATATATATATATATATATATAAATATATATATATATATATATATATATATATACATAAACAAATATATATATATATATATACATATATATATATATATATATATATATACATATATGTATATACATATATATATACATATATATATATATATATATATATATATATATATACATATATATATATATATATATATATATATATATATATATATATATATATATATATATATATATATGTATAAATTTATCCTCGCACCCTCTATATGCAATATCAGTTGTCGACGCACAATAAGGAAACCAGTGGGGTAAGAGACATATTACTGCTTCTTGAATGTTGTTTAACATTATTTAAACCATGATATTTAGTGCCGAAACCTAAATATTCTGTACGTTATTTTAGGCTTTCACCTGCAATTAGGTGCCATATAATTGTAATGTGCAAATGTAAGTGAACCCCTAGGATATGTTTTTAAAATAATTGCAGCTTTTTTTTTCAGATCACGAACAAATCTCGGTTGTACGAAATAGTGACTAAGAAAAACTTTATTAAATGAATTAAAACTGTCAAAGATTTTTATCAAGCTGGAATGAAAATATTAATTAAAAATTAAAAATTAAGATATGCAAAAGTAAGTGAACTCTTATACTGTATTTTTCTTTTACATGGTTGCCCGTGCAAATAATAAAAATTACACGGGTATTTCTTTTATAAACTCTGTATACTGCAATCAAACAATATAACTCATTTTGTACAAAAAAGTGTGCAGTTATAGAGAAAATTAACAAAAATATTCAGTCTATATTTCTGAGATGAGGTATTATATACACTATTTACATTATTAAGACTATTATCTTTGTCGCCATATTTAACACAAGGTTTCGGCCGTTGTACCCTCCGGCCTTCTTCAGGTGGTTGGAATGTCGAACTGAACCCTTTATTTCGTTCACTGGGGTAGACTGTTCTAGTTCCACGTGTCATGTCTAATGGATATCAATTATCTCCTGTCAATTCCCCTCTCCATGTTCTCTACTGCCTTAACCAGGTATTGAACTCACCTCCCTCCTCAAAAATCCCAATCAGAGTCCTTACTGCCGGTTGCAGTTTATCGTCATACCCAGGACGACTGCTTCCTGAAAGATATGAACTTCTCCCTGCAGCTATGGAGAATTAATAGGACTAACTGGGTTCTATAGCTTATGTATTAAATCACAAATTCATATCTCTTGCAAACAAGCGTGGTGTGGTAAGGCCCATTATTGAAAGATTTTAGTTCCGAAGAGAAAAATGGTGAAGAAAATAATATACATATTGAGAAAACACACACACACACACACACATATATATATATATATATATATATATATATATATATATATATATATATATATATATATATATGTATGTATGTATATGTATGTAAGTGTATATATATATATATATATATATGTGTGTGTGTGTGTGTGTTTATTTGTATTCTCTTTTGTGTTTAACGTTACTATAATTTTCAAGAGGTTAACGAGTTTGCCATTCGAAGTCTGATTTTGGCTGCGTGTCAAACACCGAATTCTTGGCAATCGATCATGGCGTTTCCTGAATAACTATCTTATTGACTTATTTCTCAAAATGGAAAAAAAAATATATTTTTTACGATTTTAGCTTAGCGGTCTCGCGTTTGTTAGGGTCTCCAAGCTTCGCGTTCGAATTCACTGAATAACATTTAAATATTATTCTTCTAACATTGAATAGGAATATAAACATAGCAATGCAATTGCTATGAATATATAAATTTTCCCCGGTGTAAACGTAGTCAAATATATAGAGATACTTATAGAAAACGTAAAGAAGCATAGGGAAGAAACAACAAAACAACGTAAGAGCAATGGCACTATTAGATGTTTCTTTATAAGGAAACATTCGGCGTCCATTTGACGAAGCAGTCAGCGCCTCTTTTGGTTGGAATTCATAAATTCTTTAGCTTAAAACAATTTTTCCGGAAACTAGGTTTCTGAAGTCAACTGTTATTGTTTTTTCAGTTTCCGGTATTCAGAAACTACGCTTTTTATCTTGGGTCTATCGTGTTTGTTCTGCTCACGGATATCAATTCATCCGGTTAGAGCAGTGTGACAGGTTCATTGCTCGTAAGGAGTGCAATCGAGTCCCCAAAGACGTAAGGTCACTCTTCGCTGATAAAATGAGACCCTGTGTATACTCGCTCACAAGTCGGGTTCTTGAGATTACTGCCGGATCTGTGAGAGTGTGCTGAACAAGATCATGTCACTTTTAACATAACGGTTCTCCAAGGATCACCGAAGTTAAGCAATTTTAACCGTTTATGAATAACAGGTGTTGTAAGCTTGTATATGCGGATGCTGTAATTGATAAAGGCTCGAAATCCGCGAGCCGAGTTCGAATTGCAGTCTCGTACATTCCATTCACTTACGAGCAAAAATCGTTGAGAATGGAATGTATCAACTACTTTTTCATCACCAACTACGAGTTAATTAACAAGACTCTATCAGTAAATCATTATTATTTCCCGAAAATAATTCTTACACTCTAAAACTATTTTCTGGCTTTAAGGAACGTGCAAAAAGTTGATAAGCTGTATTATTAATATACAGAATTTAATTAGCAAGCAACGTAATGGCAATGATAATAGTAACCGTTTCCTTGTAAGGAAACATTCGGCATTCATAGACCAAGCAGCTGGTCCTACTGTCGGCTGACTCCAGACTTACTTCATGAAATTGAGAATCTTTTTATTGTGTTGGATATCGATTGAGGAAAGACCTTTGGCCTTACCTCCGCTGCATCAGTATGTGAGCGGAAATCGGAACTGGTGATAGCATGAACAAGAAATTCATTCGGTGGCTAAAATAAACAGGTGTCCTGAGCCTAGAATAAACAGGACGCACAGGTGTCCTGAACGGAAGGAAATGCGTGCTTGCATAGGTAATGGCCACACAAAGCTGTGTAGACGAGATACCGGAAGTTGGCGTAGCCACGGGAAGTTGCGTGGGTGTCTGAATCTTATTTGACAGGTCAGATTCTTGATCTGGACAGATGTTCACCAAAGATTTGTCACCATGAATACCTGTGTGAGCAATCCTAAACTCTGTGATTCTCCGTCAACCTACCCATTCGCTGCAAGTCGAAAAATATATATATATATATATATATATATATATATATATATATATATATATATATATATATTTTTGTGTGTGTGTGTGTGTGTGTGTGTATAAAATATATATATATATATATATATATATATATATATATATATATATATATATTATTTATATATTATATGCGCTGTATTTATTAGAAAGCGCTCAATAGAGATAGAGCTAACATATTTGGTTGGATTTATGTGAGTTTGTGACCCTGGGTTTCACGCTTTTGCGATCGTCAGACAATCTGATTATTTTTTTTTAATTTTGTGTTTATGTAGATTGCGGGTATTGGTGTCATTATGGGAGGGGTGGAATCGTCGTCGTGATGTCACTCATGCTAACGCAACCTTAGATGCATGTCCGTACACCCGTTGAGGTACGCAGACACACATACACACTCGCTCGTCTCCCGGGGCTCATACAGACATAAACATATATGGGCAGTATGGAATTTAACATATGTATGTATATGCGTGCTGCTGTCTATATACATACGCATTTGTATGTTGAAATTCAAAGATCGGAAGTGTAGCGAAAATTTCTCGTGAATGTCTCGTGAATGTATATATGTCAGCAATCCGAGACTTTTTCTATTTTTTCGCTGAATAATATTTCCTCGCATGCACGTATATACGTGTGGTGGGGTCTGTGTATATATATATATATATATATATATATATATATATATATGAAGAAAAATACAGAAAAAACAAAAATTTTAACATGCAATTATGCTGTATTAATACAGCATAATTGCATGTTAAAATTTTTGTTTGTTTTTTCTGTATTTTTCTTTATACTGTCGGATCTATATCTATATATTTTTATTATATATATATATATATATATATATATATATATACTGAATTGAGCCTACCAGTAGCATACGACAATTGTTTGCTTTGCATTCGGCGACTTCACTACTTATCATGTCACCTGGTTTCATCACTCCAATGCCACTGATCATTGCTCAATCTTTTACTCAAATAGTTGACTAACCCAAGCGTTACCCCAGTAATTCTGAGGACCTCTTTCTTACCTCTTACCCCTGATTCATGTTGTGCTCTAAAGCTCTGTCCTCTTAGCAACTCTTTCCATGTGGCAGTGTCTGTAGATATTTCTTTCCTCTCTCCAATCAGTCAAGAATCCCCTTTTAGCAGAACTTGTTTCTGTTATGTAAGCAGTGATTAAGACTTGTTTCGTGATTTTCTTTGCGATCTCCTTGGTATTATATTTTTAATCATCTTGAGTTAAATGTCACTGAGAATTTTTTTATATCCTAGGTAAAGGCCAGTACCTAAGCTTACGTGCAAGCAAAGAAATACCAAGAGAAACTACAATCTTCTTGGTTCTCTTGTGACCGTTCAGCCGCTTTAGCCCACAGGAATGGTAACAGACCTCTCTTTGTCCTTGCTCATAATGAGTGCAAGCGAGTGCTCAAAGAAGCATGGTCACTTTTCACTTACAAAATGAGACACCGTTAGCCTGTCACAAGTTTGGTTACAGAGATTAAATGAACGATCGAAGGTGTTATCTAATTACAGACACCTTGACAAATAGTTGTTGTGTATGTAAGAACCTTGATGAAAACATATATTTTCCCCTCTTGCTAACATCCGGTGTTCGTATATAAAGCTGGTGGAGTAAACTAAAATCTTTCATCCTACCTGTCAGACGAGAGCTAACGGTCGAAACCTGGGTAGCGTGATAGCTTTAAATTTGGTGACCCGAATTCCAGTGTAACCAATTATAACCATGGAATATTAGTGTTTGACCTTTATATATATATATATATATATATATATATATATATATATGATTCCAAATTTTTATATATATATTTAAAAATATGATTCCAAATTTTTAATTTTATTACAAAATGAAATTCGAAGCGTCTAGCTTCCATTTTTGAAACATGGTCATTATTATGTAGCGAAAAAAAGCTTATTTTAATTCAATTAATTTAATATATATATATATATATATATATATATATATATATATATATATATATATATATATATATATGTATGTGTGTGTGTGTGTGTGTGTGTATACCGTTGTATTGTGTATATAGGCCACATTTTTTCTATCATCAAAATCGTGCCTGCATTTCTGCTGCGTCATATAGAACTGACTACCTTGTTTTTTCAAAGATTAGAAATAGACAAAATTGAGACAAATTGATTTATTTTTTTTCGACCTGGATACTCAAGAAAGCATAACGTTTATATATATAAATATATATATATATATATATATATATATAGATAGATAGATAGATAGATAGATAGATAGAGAGAGAGTGAGAGAGAGAGAAAGAGAGAGAGAGAGAGTTGTATTCGCCGTGAATTTCTAAACTGGTGCAGTTATGGATTATTCGTTTGAAAATGAAAATAATTTTTAGAGTTTTGGAAATGAACGGTAGTGTGAATTAAAAAAGAATTTTTTTAATTATCTCCCTTAGACTGCATAACCAGGGGAAGTAATCGAAATATATTTTCTTTGAATAATCTCCCCTGGACTATAAATTGTGACAATATTGAATTTTTTTTAGAATAATCGGCCATAAATAATATGAACTGCAAAAAAAATTTTATCTTAAATATTATTTGCCACTTTGCGTGTGTGTGTGTGTGTGTGTGTGTGTGTGTGTGTGTGTGTGTGTGTGTGTGTGTGTGTGTGCAGGCATACATGCGAGTGTATAAGTGTCCGCGTGCTCACCTGTACATAGATATATATACACAAGTAAGTTGGCAACGAACAATAAATTAATATTTCATGAGTTGAAATTGGCAATACATAATTTTAAAAAAAGAAATATTGTGGCATATCTTATTTTTCAAAAACAATCATACACCTACACACACGGACATACACACACACACACATACACACACACGCACGCACATCCACAACACATACATACACACAAAGACTAAACGACACAGACATAAGAAAAATAAAAAATATTTATAACGTAATTTTGTGTGCGGATATGACGCTAGGAAATATAAAAAGCGGTTAAATTACAAAGAAAAAGTTTATTTTCATGTATAAAGCGCACCTCGACAAGAGAAAATGACAAAAAAATGAAGAGAATAATAGCAAAATAAAATTTATTTTCATGTATAAAACGCAGCTGATTTTCGAGCAAAAAAAAAAATGACAAATTAGGAGAAAAAGGAAGAGAAAAATGAAAAAGTATCTCATTTTCATCTATAAATCGCAGCCGATTGTGCAGGCAAGAAAACGACCAAAACATGACATGATAGGAAGACAAAAATGAAAAAAGAATATTATTTTCATTTATAAAACGCACCTGATTTTCAAGCGAAGACATAACAGGTGAAAACAAGAGAAAAATGAAAAAAAAAAATCTTATTTTCATGTATAAAACACACCTGATTTTCGAGGAAATAAAATGACCTAAACATGTGAAAAAGTGAGAGAAAAGTGAAAACAAATCTTATTTTCATGTATTAAACGCACCTGATTTTCGAGCAAAGAAAATGACCAAAACATGACAAAAATGGAAAAAAAATCTTATTTACATGTATAAAACGATCTGATTTTCTAACAAAATAAATGACCAAAATATATGAAAACGGAAGAGAAAAATGAAAAATAATTTTATTTTTATGTATAAAACGCACCTGATTTTCGAGCAAACAAATATGACTAAAATATATGAAAAAGGAAGAGAAAAATGAAAAATCTTATTTTCATGTATAAATCGCATTTGATTTTCGAGCAAAGAGAATGTACAAAACTTGTGAAATAGGAAGATACAAATAAAAAAAAATCTTATTGTCATGTATAAAACGCACCTGATTTTCGAGTGACAAAAATAACCAAAATATGTGAAAAAGGCAGAGAATTATGAAAACAAATCTTATTTTAATGTATAAAACGCACCTAATTGTCGAGCTAAGAAAATGACCTAATCATGTGAAAAAAGGGGAGAAAAATGAAAAATAATCTTATTTTCATATATGAAATGCCCCTGAGAGAGAAAATCTGTTGTTTGAATTGGCTAGCGTAATAGGTTGGGAGAACCACAATTTGGATAATTGAGCAATGGAAAAAATGAATGCCTCAATACCGGCAACATCAGTAACATTAGAATGTTTAAGCTGCATGGCGTGGGACGTATTAAAATTACCGAAGACAAAGGTGTTCACTGATGGATGGAGAGAGGGGGAATGAGGGTGAGAGAGAGTGAGAGAGAGAGAGAGAAAGAGAGCCATTTCTATATTGTCAGAGATCATGTCTATTATACTGTAGTCCTGAAAAGAAGGGAGAGCAGTAAAGAGGAAAAGAGATAGCTAACAGGGTGTAATAATGAAAGACGAAAATACATGAAAGAGATCTGGGAACTCGAGAGTCAGTTCCCTTGCCATCTGGAGATTATCTCGGATGTAAACACCAAGACTATGCATGTGAATGCTGGAATCTTTTCAACAAAGGGGAAAATAATCTGGAATAGAGAATTCGTAAGTAGGGTTAGTGCCAGGATTTAAGTTTGTTTCACAAAGCTCAAGGATATCCGGCGATTAATTCATGAGATATGATTCTATACTGCCAAGATTGGTGTAATAATATGCAACTGTTACTCAGAGTAGCCTCTCTAAGCGCGATCAAAGTGTTTGGTCTCCTAAGGAATAGTAAGAAGCAGCAGCCAACAAACTGACAATCCCATACCCTAATAATGCAAAGTCGTAGCCACTGACTAGTCCGATAACAAGAAAGTTACGCAGTTAGATCATAAAGACTCTGAAAGAAAAGCAAAGAGCCTGTAAGCCATATTCTGAACAGGGAACAAGGAATGGTCCACTCCCCCTGTCCAATAGACACGGAAGAATTACGGGCCGGATGATAAATCTAGAAGTATCTTCAGCCTTTAAACAAGCTTCAAAACAAAACAACATAACACCGAATTCCCAAGAGTTTCATCTAACCAATTTCACTCAGAAGGCTTTAGTCAACTTGCGATATGGATTGTCTCATCAAATCGATACTATCAAAGAAGCCCTATCACTCATCGACCCTGGTGAAATTCAAAGTCGAGCCTTATGTTTGGAACGCTAATGTTTTACAACACTCCTAGTGATTGTTGTATTTACTTTGGTCAAATTGGGGCTAGTCCTGTCTCAAACTGTTGCCATATCTGGTCTGGTGCTCTTATTGTACATCTAGAGATTCTTGACAAAATCCAAAGAAAGATCTGTAATGTAATCGATCCTAACCAGGCATCTCAACTTTAGTCACTTGCTCACCGACGTGACCTCTGTCTTTTTAATTTTATAATTTTTAATTTTATGTTAATGCGGGGAATTGAACGACAGAGAAAATTTTCTAGCTGCCATCAGCATGACTGAAGCTAAACTCAAGGCGAGCAACACTCTACGCCATCTGAGGCTCCCGGTTTTCCACAATCATGAAGTGAAGCGACTATGCTGAATCAATTGCTACATCTACTGCGAGGAAAGTTGGGTCAGTGTGTCGTGCCAGAAAACTTTTCTCGTCAGAATCCATATTGCACATTTATAAATCTACCATTCGTCCGTGCATTTAATATTGCTGCCATATCTGGCCCGGTGCTGTCGGTGTACATTTCGAGATTCTTGACAAAATCTAAAGAAGGATGTGTTATGTAAACGATGTTGATCAAACATCTCAACTTCAGTCACTTTCTCACCGACGTGACTTGGCTTCCCTATGTCTTTTTAATTTTATAATTTTTAATTTTATGTTAATTTGGGGATGCCCCCAGGCTTCTATTCTTACACCTAAGGTGTTTCTTATCTCCATCAACGACCTGTAGAATGGCATTAGTTTTCAAATAGGTATTTATGCAAATGCTATTTACTCCTGTTTTAGAAGCCAGTAAACATGGCAACTGCCCTCAAAAAGGACTTCTAATCAGTGGGGGTTGAGTAAATATCTACTTATCATCTCTCAGTTGCGTATCTGTCTTTAGACTGAGTCCGATCAGGGGCTTCTCTGTCAAAAGACAAAGGGGTAACAGAGAAAATTATACTGAAGAGGTGCCCAACCCATTGCACCAGAGGTAGGGATCGGTACTCGCACCGAGGACAGCGCAACCGACGGCTGCGGGAGCTGAGGGCAATTTTTGTCCTTGTACCAGGCATATGCGACTGGGTCCCCACCTAAAAAAGACCTTGTGACACATCTCGTCCAAGTCGGGTGGAAGGAGTTAATACCGTGCACAAATGGCTCTTTTTAAGTAATTTGTACGTCTACTTATCATCTCTCAGTTGCGTCTCTGTCTTTGGGCAGAGTGCACTCAAAGACGATTCCGTTAAAGGAGAAAGTCGCAACACAAGAAAATTATACTGAAGAGGTGCCCAGCTCTGGGGAACAGCTGCTTGTGGGCGCGCAATCCCATTGCACCAGAGGGAGGGATCGGTTCTCGCATCGAGGCCAGCGCAACTGACGGTTGCAGGAGCTGGAACAATTTTTGTTTGTGGCCCAAGTGTACGCGCTCGGTCTCTCCACATTAACTATATAATTAATATAGGGTTTCTTTATGTGCAATGTAAACTCAACTTATTTTCTTTCACCTTCAGATTAAATTACGCTATTGTCATTCAGCAAGCCTGATTTCAATAAGGATAATTACTTAAACAAATACGTCAACATTTCTATAGAAAATAATCGCTACAAATTATTCGTGTTTCAGTTACGTTTCTTCTTTTATGTCTCTACAAATCTCTTCACAATTTCTTGTCCTTTGTTGCACTTCGTAAATGTTGTCTTTTTAAAACATTTAATCACAAGCAATGCAATAATGCCACTAAGGCGGAGTTATAAACAATGCGGAGCTTTTAGTGAGAGGAAAAGATAGTTAAGAGGACATGTTTAAGTAAATCTGAAAAATGGCGATTGACGTTGTATTTAACTCTTTCAAAATTGTAGCTGACAGGGAAATCAGAAACGGGAAGAGACTTCCACAGTCGAGAAATCCGAGAAAAGAATGTAAACTGCGTCTAGAGATTATATGTAAATTATAAATTGGTATAAAGAGTTTCGTCTTTAATGTTAAAAGTCATATTATGATGTTGTTTAGATTCTACTCAATATTATTAACTTAGTAAAAAATTTTCCAACCAAAAACAATAGTTTTCTCTATCACTATATATCTAAGTTAACAAAACAGACTAATTTGACTGTCAGTAGTTTATTTGCAACTATTTATTTTGACACTTTTACATTATTATACCTTGTAAAACTAATGTAAAAAAAAATAATATGAAAAGATTTTAGAACAAATTCTTCAACTTCTTAAAGGAAAAAGGTAAAAAAAAAAAAATTATTTTAAAAATAAAAGATATATTAACAAAAAATAATAAGAACCTCCTAAAATTTATTGCACAAATGCTCCTTTCTTTTCAATAACTCTTAGCAGCCTATTATCAACATCTGATGTTAGATTTGCAATTTTAGCGGCTGGTAAGTTGTTTGCAGCAACTTTAACTGCCTCCTAGAGGTCACACTTGCTGTTGAATTGCCTTCCATTAGAATAAATATCTCTCTTGAGAATGCTCTACAGGTTCTCAATGGGATTCAAGTCACAGATATTTGAAGGCCAGTCCATAAGAGACTCTTCAACAAATCCCTCTACTTTCAACCAGGATTTAGTAAACTTTGATGCATGACTTGGTGCGTTGTCTTGCATAAAGATCATAGATCTACGCTTGGCTAAAGCCTGGTTATCAAGCCATTCAAAGAAATATTGCTCTAGAAAATCACAGTAACTTTTGGAATTCATTTTAACCCCGTCTTTCATTTTAAATTGACCCACGAGCTCATTACCAATAATCCAGCCCATATCATGATCCCACTCAATTTTCTTGAGTCATGTTGCTTGCAAACCCATCCTCGTGCCCATTCATCGGGCCCATCGAGGGTGATTCTTGATTCGTCTGTAAAAAGCACTTTACTGAAATCAGTTTTCATGTATTAATTTTTTTTTTGTCTACTGCAATCTTCTTTCCTTATGTTTTTTTGTTAAAATGGGTTTCTTTATTTGATTTTTTACATCAGCAAACTTCCTTAATGCTTTACACAGTGTTTCCCTTGACATCATAGGAGCTCCAGCGGCTTCAAATAGGAACGCACTTGATGCATTTGGGTTTCTTATTAATTCTCTTCGGATATGTGATAGATCTTGCTTTGTTAAATTCCTGAATTCAGCCTGAGACTTTTTTTCCTTGGTTGAATTCCCATTCGACATATTTTCTTGATTGTTCGATGATCCCTTTTCAAATCCTTAGAAATTTAAAGCGAAGACTTTCCTTTGCTAATTTCTTTGATTATATAGTTCTTTTCATTCATTGTTAGTTCTTTTTTACGAGCCATAATACTAAATTCTGGTTCTTGCAAATAACCTGTTGACACTGCAAATTGCTATAATTACTTAAAAAATATTAATTATCAATCTGAAATTGAAAATTGGGACTTAATTGCTTTCATGCTTACTCGCTATACATAATAGTACAAATTATTTCATTGGATAACACATATCTATGAATACCTCTTTTGCATATAATCTCTAGACGCAGTTTATTACAATAGGACGCACGGTTATATCTTGATATGTTCCGGATGGATATATTTGATCGAAGTAGCTAAGTGTGTTTGGCTACTATAACCAAGTAGAATACGGTAGCAGTAATCAAATGGTACGCGTCGTAGTCGCAGGTAAGAAGTGTAGACCAATAGGATAGCCAATAGCGTAATTCAATGGGCGTCGTTACACACTTAAAACTCTGTTGTACCTACACGTCCGTCTGTATTTATGACGGACACCAGCAAATCATATTCCAGTGAGGGGGAACACAGGTGTATGCGTATTCCATTATATCATACCTAGATATTTCAACGGTAAAATAGTGGAACCTCTCTAGTATTACGCTTAAATTCAGGCATTCGATCTACCTAGAAGGAAATTCAATCAAAAACATTTGTCATGAAAATATTCATAGAAAAGACAGAGGAAAGCTACCTCAAGTGACTGAATTCGAGATGCTATGTCAGGAACAATAACACTGCAAATCCTCTTTTGGATATTGTCAAGAATCTCAACATATATAACTAGAGCAACTGACCGCATATGGCAGCAATATTCAATGCACGGTCGAATGCTAGATTTATAAATTTGCAAGATATATGCTGACGTGAAAAAATACTTTGGTACGTTACAATGAATCACTACATTTCATGTAAAATGTAAGCCGAACGATTAATGATTTCCTCTCCTGTATGTTAACATCAGGCATGCTTATGGAAAGCAAAAAACGTCCTATATGAGGATTAAATCAGAGCATTTTTGGAGGGAGTGCGTTAAAATTTACAAGCCATTCCTTGCCCCAATTAACAACTGATTGAAGCCGCTATCTACACACGCTTGTAAGTAAGTCATGCGCTGTTTTCTTCAGTTCCAGACTTAAATGCCCCACGTGATTGTCAAATTATCTGAACCATCTTTCCTGCTAGAAATATCCACTGTCTTTTTTCTGTTCTTATGTATAAGGGTTCTTCTTCTTGTCATTTTCTGTAAAACTTCGTCTTTGCTCCCAAATTCAGTCTATGGTATTCTCAGCATCCTTCTCTAGAACCGTTGCTTCAAGTCTCATTTTCCTCTGTGAATAGATTGTCCAGCATTCAATGCCATATAGGAAAACTGGGACTAAGTAACAGTTGTTGCGGGAACGAAGAATGGGTAACCTGGAAGGCAGAACTTGTCGATGTTCTTGTTAGTGCTGAAAAGGTTGATTTCTTCTTCGCCTCAGTTAAATTCGAGGAAAAGGAGCTCATCGTATTTTGGGTAAATAAATGCATAATTTAGTTGTTGTTCATGATAACGGTCGTCTTTGAGTATAGAATCCAGAGGTTAGCAGTGAATATTTCGAAGACAGTAGGGAATCGTTGTTCAGGTTAGCAGTGGATATCCCGGTAAAAGTAGCAGAGCGTAATTCAGTAGTACTTCCTTCTGTTCCTCTTCACCTTAACAAGTTGGCACTGGACATTCGGGTAGAGTAAACAAAATAGCCGCCTTTATACACGACGGATTGGATATTCTACGTCTTCTGATTGGTTAACCTTTCTCTTGGTAGACTATAAAATGAGTCAAATCATTTGGGCTAGCTTACTAGTACATATATACACAAAAAACTGCAACACTCCCTCATTTTTGACTTCGCTAATATTTTGAAAGATTCCATAATATACCAAAAAAGCTGCAACATTATTTACATATGTACAAAAAGCCAGCATACTACACGATGCTGTTGTAAAAGGCGACAGGGTGGAAAGATAGAGAAAGAATGTTGATCATGGCTGTTGGCTGATTATTTGTGAAGACGGAGGCGGCGAAGGATGAAAGTTGAAAAGTATCGCGTTCAGTCTGCCTGCGGTGTTCTTGATCAACCTCTGCGTGTCGAGTCTCAGTCTTTCACTCTCTCTCTGTCTCTGTCTCTCTCTGTCTCTCTGCCGTTTGCGGCGTTGAATCAGGGAATTTATATCCGTGCTATCGGCTCCAAATCACAGTCTAGGTCTTTTATTTCTACTATCCAATATATAAAGTTCATTTCTTTCATTTAATACCGAAAACATGCGGTGAGCCATAATGCGCAGGTACGCGTTATCGCATTCTGCCTTGGGTTGTCGAGCAGTCAACATCCGGTTTAATGTAACAGACACGTCACAGTTCATTGCTCTTTTCTTTGTTTCCAATAAAATTTTCTTGATTCTTCAGTTTCATTTTTGTGTCTGTTATCAACACTCTTTTACCTGCATATCTTGTTGTCAAAATTGTGACCATCAATAATAAATCCTTGTATGCCTTCTAATTCTCACAGCATCGCTTAACTTGTAATTTGCATGTTGGGTTAAAAAAATAATTCGATTGTCTGAACAATTTCTCCAGTATGTTGACTCGAACCATTGTTGCTTATACGAACATCTACGTCATTTAAGCTCCTTTTCCGATTGATGTAATACTCTAACTGAGGTTATTCAGAGTTTTGATCTAAACAGCAATGGTTGAATAGCAAGGCATGCGTGTCATATTAATCTGATTGTAAATTATGGCGAATGGAGCTTCAAAAAGGCGGAATATTTTCGTTTATGGAGTAAAAGCTGGGATCATAAAAGCAGGGTCTCCAACGTTAAAGCAAAATACACCTTCTTATCGAAACTGTATCTCTGAGAAGAGCTTTTATGATTACTTGCATTATTCGGACTGTTATCCTCATCTTCATTGCTATATTGACTACGTTTCGACCGTTGTACGCTCCGGCCTTCTTCAGGTGATTGGAATTTCGAACCGAGCCCTTTATTTCGTCTAACAGGGAAGATTGTTCTAGTTCCACGTGCCATGTCTCTTCCGGATGTCTCAGTTATTTCCCTTTAACTCAACTTTCCAACTTTTTTGGTTCACTACTGCTGTAGCCTTGATAAAGGCGTTGGTTAGGTCAAGTGTCAAGACCCAAAGAGTTGGGACTTCAATACTAGGGTAAAGTTAAAGGAGGAAATTTTGATGAGAGCAAAGTTTAATCATAACATGCGTTTTTATTCTTTTTGTGATCATAAGATTTTTAATAAAAAATAATGGCTTACATTTTTTTTGAATGTATAATAATATTCTCTTATATAAAGTACAAGACAGCTACTTGTTGGGTCTCCTTCAAACTTCTCAACTGTAGTGTAAATGAGTTTACTAATTCCTCATAATAAGACAGTATATGTATGGAGGGGAAATATACGTACGCATATAAACACACAAAAATGGAAACAGATCTAAGAACGCACAGGTGTCACTAAAACATTAAAAGATAAAATGCCGATAAGTAATTCATCATTTCTCTTGGACCAACCTTAATTGTTTTATGACCCTTCGCGCAGAACTCTTCTTTGCCAATTCAAAAAAGACATTCGGATTACTAACACAAAACAGAGAATGTCTCATATCGAGAATATTTAACATTTAAAAAACATAAGGAAAAATTTAATTTTTTTTAATAATATGTGGAAATCTCCGCTTTTACCTGAAGACGGTCACGAGACCAGAAACACGTGTAGTAAAATTATGGAAAATAAAGCATAATATTTTTTTCTACAAAAAGCACATTACAACCAAAAACGTTTGTGGCACGTCTCTTCTCTTCTTTTTAATAGACATACTTTTCTATCGTTGGAACCACTACAACCTCTTTCTTTGATTTG
>CAHIKZ030001250.1:260000-382500 GCA_903632075.3 Acanthosepion pharaonis
TACGTGCCGTCAGTAATTAATCAGAATGGGAAGCTTGTGAACTTTATCTCGTAAATTTACAAAAGAATAAAATATTTTGCTTTTTATGCATAATAAACCGAGTAATCTTCGTAATATTGTTGGATTGGGTGCATAATGTGGCTTCTGGTCTATTTTATTCATGGTAGTCACAGCCCACATGTCCTCCTAGACGGCATGTTCCTGATATATACACGGTGTGATGTGTAAATTTTGCCATATTATATTTTGAATTTCGCCCATGTGCGTCATTTGTTCTTTATTTTGTCGACTTCACAGTCTAGAAGAGTCAGCAAGGCACCGTCTTTGGGGAAAAAAATCACCACCATGAGTAGCAGTTGCAGGTGGGAGTTTAAGATACTTGTAGCGTACCGGTGATATTTTTGTGTTTTTATTAAAAAGCTTCTAGCTTCTTTTTTTGTTGAATATTTTATGCTTGCTTGTCAAGGTAAAAGTAAAATAGTCATTAATCTAATCGATAAGCATTTCTTAACTCAGAAAATCATGAAAAACAACCGAAAATTGCCACAGTCACCTACAATATCAATTATGACTTCAGAAGAGAACAGGATGTAAAGGAAATGACACATAACGTCAATAATGACATATAGCATGAAATAATGACATAACATCAATTAATAACACATAGCTATAATAATGACACATGCCATCAAATAATGATACATAGCATTAAGTAATAACACATAGCTATAATAATGAAACATGCCATTAAATAATGACATTTAACATCAATTAATGACACAAACATCAAATAATAACATATAGCTGTAATAATGATTTATGCCATCAAATGATGATACATAGCATCAAATAATGACATACATCATCAAATAATGCCCATAGCATCACATAATAATACATAACTATAATTATGACATATAGCATGAAATAATAACACATAGTTATAATAATGACACATGGCATCAGATAATGACACATAGCATCAAATAATGTCACATAGCATCAAATAATAATACATAACTATAATTATGACATATAGCATGAAATAATAACACATAGTTATAATAATGACTCATGGCATCTGATAATGACACATAGCATCAAATAATAATACATAGGTATAATAATGACACATGCCATCAAATAATGACATAGCATCAAATAATGTCACCCATATTTTAGCAATTTTGACATTGCCTCGGTTATATTTCCTCTATAAATGATTTTCTAATTTATCCATGCAATTAATTTTACTGATAAGAGTGAAAAGACTTTAGTTTTAATCTTTTAAAGTAACAAATATCCTACAAGGTTAACAGCAAGCAAAGAAAACATAAGTAATATATCAACATTACATGATAAACTATTCAGTAACATAACCACTCGTGACAAAACCTGTTACCATCTAAACAGAATATTATAGTAGTAATTAGGTGGGGGAGGTCAGAAAGTGTGAACAAGTAAGTTACAATATCATATTTTGTTCTTCCATAACTTATAGATTATATATAAAAGATAGAATCAGAAATATATCGATCTTTAGTCATAAAAACTGTAATGACTTTCTTTTTTCTAAACTCCCTAGTTTCCTATCTACCATCCATTTACGCAAGCTTGTTAGTTAAGCGACTTATTGTTTCCCTGTGAGTTTTAATTTCTCCAAGCCCTCTTTCTTCAGTCTGTGTTTCAGAAATTTCGACGAGCGCCAAAATGAATTTCGTTACGAATTTTATTGTATACATCAGTCGAATTAACCGTGCCTTATGTGTCACGCATTCTTTTTTTCAAGAAAAATGGTGAGTGATTTTAAATCATTATGGAAAAAATGTTGCATTACATTACACAATGATCTTGTCGATGATGGGGGAAAACATTTTTAGTGGTAGGGTGCAAAAATAAATTGATCTGACCCCTTTGACATGTATTTGAGGCAATACTTTATTGAATGAATTCATGAGCAGCTTTGATATGACAGCTAAATTGTCGCAATAAATATGTATTATAAGACATTACACACTGATTGGTAATTTCTTGCTCAACTTGACGGCCATGTTGCTTCATTTTGATCTTTCAGATGTGACCACCATCTTCTGGCTTTCTTCTAGGAGACATTTTTGTTTAAATTTAAATTTAATTTAAATCAAAGGTAAAAATTTTCGGTGGGGGGGGGTCCCACTGGAATACCCTTTGATCAAAATGAAATATTTATCCAAGTAGCCTAGGTGTCATTACCTTGTTCGTATTCAAATTAAATTAACTCAAGGGGAAAATATTTTCAGTAAAGGGGGGCCAAGTACCGTAGCATATCTCCAATATGTTGATTCGAATCGAATTGCTTATACGAACATTTACACCAAGCTCATGTCATTTAAGCTTCTTTTCCGATTGATGAAATAAGCTAACGCCTGTTATTCAGAGTTTTGATCGAAATAGCAATGGTTGAATGACAAGGCATACGTGTCATATTAATCTGATTATAAATTATGGCGAATGGAGCTCCACAAAGGCGGAATATTTTCATTGAAGGAATAAAAAGCTGAAGCAGAAAGGAAAGGTCTCAAAGTTAAAGTAAAATACATCTTTTTATATTAATACATGGAATATTATTCCTCACCGGTAACATGACACGGAGATTCATGCACAAGGCAATCTTCAGGTGTTGAGTATAGACTGACCGTTACGTAATTTAAATTGAATAAAAATTATTGTTTTGTCCGTGTATTGTTTGGTATATTGAAATGTAATTGGCTTATATAAGCCAAAAAGCTTAGATAGGATTAAAAACATATATCAATATAGTGATTTCCTTTCGTCTTTCAATGATAATGTTATTAAGCTTATCAGAAAATATGAAAGGAACTTAAAACAAATAGACAAAACTTGACTATATTATTTATTGAAACCTGCATCAATGAAAAACTGCTGCCTAAATACACCAATATATATATATATATATATATATATATATATATATATATATATATATATATATAAACTTTATTTCAAGCTTTCATGAGCTTCCAATCCTTAGCTATGATTAATTAATGATGAACTTGACATTATGAACGATTTCATTGCGGTTCTTTTATTAAGCGTGGACAGTAATTATACATCCTTACTGATCAAAGTACAGTCCAATTGTGTTAATTTTAATCATTTCTAAGATATTATGGATCAGACCTTAATCTAACAATTGGGTAATTTTGCTCTTACACGATTTGGACAATTTAGCTGTAACACCCCACACACACACACACATATATATATATATATATATATATATATATATATATATATATATATATATATGCGTCTATATATATATGTGTGTGTGTGAGAGAGAGAGAGAGTGATAAACTAAAATTATAGACTGACCGTTACGTAATTTAAATTGAATAAATATATCTGGTTACCGCAATGCTGGAGCAGTTATATATTATACGGGGATTCAGTTATTTTTTTTTTATTTTTTAATATATTTAGCGTTATTAGAACAATTTATTTAACATTTGAAATAAACGGAACTTTATTTTTTATTATATATATATATATATATATATGTGTGTGTGTGTGTGTGTGTGTGTGTGTGTGTGTGTGTATACATATATATTGTATTTTGATTGGTCATTCCAGCTCATGTGACAGCGTTTCCCCTTACGAGGGCCGGTTAATTAATTTGAACCTTTTAAAACCTTTATTCTACAATCTACATTCAACATCATCACTTGATAAGACACCAGAGGTGTTGAAACAAAATAGCTATTTTGTAGTGATTTTATAACATATTTATGTTATAATTTTAAATAAATAATTATATATATATATATATATATATATATATATACACCGTCCTGGGTATGACGATAAACTGCATCCGCGTCCTGGGTAAGACGTTAAACTACGTCCACCAGATGGAACCACCTCTTAGTTGCTGGTGTTCCCAGGTCCACCGTGACTGAGGGTGGTAGCACCTATTAGAGTCCCAGCTATAAGCAAATATTTAACATCTAAACTTATGTAAAAATACCAGAAACACATTATAATAAAAAAAATATTACCAGCAATAATTTTTTAAGAAAAAATTATTAACAGCAATACTTTTAAAAAATACCAACAATACAAACAGCTATGCATTCTTTGAAAAAAATATGACCAGCTTTCGATTTCTTCAAGGAAAAATATTCCCAGAAATAGATTTTTGAAGAAAACATATTACCAGCAATAAAAATTTTGTTGGCATTAAATAACCCATTGAGATTGATATTCCGTAAAACAAAACAACGCAAACCAAACCAAACTATATATATATATATATATATATATATGTGTGTGTGTGTGTATTGTATGTATTTAGGAAGCATTTTTTCATTGATGCATATTTCATTGAATAATATAGACAAGAGGGAGCGCGTGTAATAGTTGATGTATATTGTGTAAATGTGAGATACGTATAGAAAAAAGGGCACTATTTGAGATTCTTGTATATGTAGCCAGTGAGCACGTATGGATTAACAATGTGAGTTTCATGGCTCAGTACCATCTTCAGATCAAGTATGAAATTAACTTGATTGATAATCACACTGACAGTCATCTTGCAGTGCTGATTAATACGTTCGCACGAACTCTCCTCGTCTCTCTCTTTCTTTTCTCTCTCTCTCTCTCTCTCTCTCTCTCTCTCTCTCTCTCTATATATATATATATATATATATATATATATATATATATATATATATATACAAGGTAACCCAAAAACGTTCTGTCCGTTTTAAAGGAAAAAAAAAAACGCTTCACAATATGTGTAACTTATATTTAGTCTTCGAAGTAATCGCCATCGGCATCCAACACCTTCTGCCAACGTGTCTCCAGCTGTTTTATGCCCTTGCGGTAGAACTCGGCGGGGGGGGTGTTGACGCAAAAGATGCCCGTGAGGGATTTGCGCAACTCTGCTTCATTGGTGAAGGATTTCCCACGAAGATGATTATCCAGGGAGTGGAAGAGGTGGTAATCGGATGGCGCAAGGTCAGGTGAATAAGGTGGATGGCACAAAGTCTCCCACCCAAGTTGCTGTATGGTATCCCTGACCACTCGCGCGACATACGGCCTGGCGTTGTCATGGAGGAAAAGCACGCCTTTGCGATTCACCAGTGCTGGCTCCTTCTGGCGTAATGCCTGTGGCACACGTTTCAATTGCTGCGAGTATAGGTCTCCACTCTCCAGTCACCGTTTGGCCCGTTGGTAGCAGTTCATAATGAACCACTTGAAGACCTGTCCACCAGACACAAAGCATAACCTTGCGTGGGTGCATAGGCGGTCTTGCGGTGTGATGGACAGCATCCTGAGGAGACAACCAATGTCTGGAACGCTTGGAAGTTTCGTACAGAACCCACTTTTCATCACTGGTAAGCACTCGATTGAATAAGGATGTGGTACGGTGGTGAGAAAGCAGCGATACGCAGGCTGACACTCGTTGTCCCTTGTGGACCTCCAACAGCGTTTGCGGAACCCACTTGCTCAGTTTGTACGTCTTACCTAGGCGGTGCAGGTGAAGTTTAACTGTTTCATCGGAAACGGTGAACTGCAAGTTCACCACACGTTAGACTACTGTCGTCTTCAATGGCCGCCTTCAGAACTCCGTCATTCAAGACCTGATGGCCGTCCACTGCGAGGCTCATCATGGAGAGACAAATCTCTCGACTTGAATTTTCGAACCCAACGCCTTGCAGTACGTTCATCCACAGCACTATCCTCAAACGCTTGACATATGCGGCGACTTGATGTAGATACTGATAAGCCCACTTTGAAGTCGTAATGCAAACAGCCCCGAACCCGAACGAGAAACTTCCATCATTCTCACAGCTGTCCGGCTTATAATTGATGGCCGGACACGGTGCGCGTGTTTTTTATAACGTCTGATGTTCCTACTTCCGGCTGTCCGAATTTGAAAACAATTGCTACACAGATTTCGTATATATTTCAACTTCATTCAAGGAGTGGTATTGCTGATAATGTGTTTCCTTATGAGTAAACTCAAACCTCTGTTTAGTCCCTCTATGTAGGAATTCACTTTTATGATAAACTTCAACTCCGATCTGCGTCTATACTCCCGGCTACCGAACCCAGACGCTAAATGCACACACCCGACATTGTTGATACTATGACTAGGTTGTTTGAAGTGTACAGAGACCAAAACAAAATCGTTGCTGTTGTCACTGTTGTTTTTTCTGGTGGCATTGAACTGTTCAGATTTCTCCCACATAATTCCCCTTTTCGCATTTGTAACAGAAAAAACTTTAAAAGAACATATGCCTTGATATATATATATATATATATATATATATATATATATATATATATATATATATATATATATATTGTTGCCAATTTATAATTTTAATTTTCAACATTTTAAACCGTTGTCATAATTTGAGGAGAAAAAATGATGCATTTCGATATTACTCAATGACCTTGCCGATGTGACCTCCATCTTCTGGCTTTCTCCTTTTGGACAGAAATCAGTCCCTTGTTCAAATTTAAATTAAATCCAAGGGGAAAAATTCAATGTGCAGGGGCAAAAATTGTTTGATCTGACCCCATAGATATGTATTTGATGCAGTAGTTGATTGAATTAATTGATCAGCAGATTTCAACATTGATATGACAGTTGAATTGTCGCAACAAATATGTATCGTAAAGAACTACACTCTGATTGGTGATTTCTTGCTCAATTTGACGTCGATATTTTTCATTTTGATCTTGACGATGTGACCCCCATCTTCTGGCTTTCTCCTATAATTTTTGGATAGGAGTCAGTCCTTTGTTGAAATTAAATTTAAATCAAAGGGAAAAAAATGTAGTCGGGGTGGCTGTGCCCCTGGGGACACCCTTTGACCAAAATGAAATATACTTATCCAAGTACCCAAGGAGTCATTATCTTGTTCAAATTTAAATTTAATTTAAATCAAAGCGAAAAAAAATCCAGGGGCGGGGTACAAGCCTCTTTTGATCAAAATGATCTTGACGATGTGACCTGCATCTACTGGCTTTCTCCTTCTATATTTTGGATAGGAGTCATTCTCTTGTTCAAATTCAAATTAAATTTAAATCAAAGGGAAGAAAACTTTCAAGCGGGGGTTTGTGCACCCCCACCCCAATCGTCTTTGATCAGAATGAAATATACATCCAAATACCCTGGGTAATGTAGTTTAAGAATATATATATTTCTAGGGGTCTATCTCGAAAACCCTAGGGAGAGTGCGATAACAGACAGACATAGGGGGCATCTTTATATAAAGAGATTTACTTAGACATTAATCTGAAATCTCGAGTCATGTCCTTAAATAACATCGATAGATTGCAACTTCTAGCCATGGCGCCAAACACTTCAAGAATGTGCAAAATCTCAGCTGTATATAACCGGTTTCTAAGATCAATGGTTAAAAATGACTTTGAGAAAGTGAAGCCTGTGGGTTGTGATGAATTTCTTGTGAACTGGCGCTACAGAATCACAAAGAACTGCAAATAATGGAAACCACTACACCTGAGGACAGCAAGTACAGACAAAATGGATATCACATGTAACACGATGAGAAAAAAAATGACATAATCAAGATGTTGACATTCCACACTAATTCAAATAAAAGGCTAGGAAGGAAAACTCCATCAAGACTAGAAAAAGCAGCAAAAGCTACTGGACTTGGGAAACGCATTTTCTTAAAACATTGTTTTCAGAAAAAGCTTTTATAAATTTCAACCGAAATTAGTACATGGCTGCTCGATGAATGCTAAAATGTCATCGTAGGGGGAAAAAAAGAGGCTGATATTTGTTAAAACAACGTAAGCAATCTCAGCTTAAATTCAAATTCATGCTAGCCACTCTAATGATAGGCAGCAGTTCTATCGAGATTGGAAAGAGCGATAACATCTACGAGAATTGAGAAACCTATTTTCCTAAAAAAAAAAGTTTTAAGGGAATGATTTCAATCGACAGAAGTACTGGCTGCTCAGTCAATGAATGCCAAACGTCTGCTTATAAGGAAAATCATTACCATATTAATCAGTATATAAAACTATGCTGAGCAGAGGCCTTAGTTCCAGTTTCTGGGAAAGAGCGTGTTATCTAGCGTGATCAACAATTTGAACAAGGACAGCACGGTCAATTCCTCGGCCACTATGACTTGTGACGTTTTGCTAGCACAGAATTTCTACCAAAAGGCTTGGGTCAACCCATAGTATGCATTTCTGGCACTTTCCAAAGGTGCCGAATGGGATCGACCCCTTACAGTCCTGACAAATAGTGGGATTCGAACCTGGTTCTCATGGTTAGAATGCAAACGTTCTAACCACTCGGCCACAAATCAAAGCATATGATGAAAGTGAATTTATACATTTCTTTTGTTCTTGAGAAATGACAACAAACATAATACACGCCATTTATTTATATTATTTATTGGAATGATTGGCAAAACATTGGCTAATTGTCAGCGTATTCAAATTTTATAAAATTGTAAATAATAAGCATTTCCTTAGAGTTGGTTCACATATTTTAATAATTTAATAAATGTTTATAAATTTACGAATGAAAAATTGTTTTCATATTTATATCTTTAAAAAAATAGGTATATGATAAATATTGCATTGCATTAATTTTAACTGTATTAGTTTTAAAAATGTTGTAAATATAAAATTATTCTTTTAAATAATGTAATAAATAAATATATTTTCATTATTTTTCTATTAAATTCTCAAGAACAAAAAAGTATAAAATCACTTTCATTATATGTTCAGGTTTTGTTACAGTTCTAATCATTGCTTTTGGAGACAATAAAGATTGCCGAGGAGTGAAGGTAGTTAAAATAATATCGGTGTCAAGAGAAAAGACGTCCTTTTGAGACACCCTTTTTTGCGAGGTCGAGACTTGAAGATTGCTTACTATTTTATCATACATGGTCGAGTATAGAGTTAAAATCTGTTTTATCTAAATTGCTAAAGCTATACCACCCCTCTCCTTCCTCCAAAACCCTACGTAGATCTGTTGTCTCTTTAATTCCCCTTCTTTTTCTTTTTCCCTTTTTCCTTTTCTTATATCATTTCTGTTAAGTTGACCGATTAAAGAAGTCAATGCCTGATCCTTACCTCAATATTAATTATCGTAATAAAAAGAAATATAAAGATAAATTTTAAACTCTCCCTTCCCTCTCTAAACTCAACCATGTCTCTCACACCATTCCTCATCACCCTCTAATTCATATAAGCTTAATACTGCCCGTCAAAAATGTAAATTTTAAATTCATTTTTCATTTCAACTTTGAAAGTGAAGTCTAAAGATCCAGAGAAAAATAAAATTATCTGGTGAAATAAAATTATTACAATGGAGTCTTAAAGTGGTCTGTTTTTCATTTAAATTAAATTATTCGCTCTGACTTAACATTGAGCTCTCAGGATTTCAACCTTCTTTCGATTATCCATACGGATTACCAACATTTTCGTTACTCATATATATATATATATATATATATATATATATATATATATATATATATATTATAAATTAATTGATTTAAAATATGTTTTTTTCACACAGTTCTAACCATATTTCAAAATGGAAGCTTGTTTCTCACGAATTTAATTTTGCAATTAAATTAAAGACATTAGTTCCATTTCATCCTGTAAAGCAAATTTTTGAGTAACTTTTAAAATTACTGGGTTTTAAAGACACAGTTAAAATCACGTTTCCATGGTTACAGATAAATCTACTTCAATTGGACAAAAGGGTTGTCTGGTTTTTCCTTATGTCTGTATCATTGTATGTTATTAAAATCATACAAAAGGGGTAGGGATGTATTCTTCAATGAATATATATATCATCGTCAAAAATTTATAAACTTCCAAAAAACAACATTTGAGAGGTAACAAAAAAATTTTCAATTTCGAATTAGCTTTCTGCTGAAACCATTAATTTAATTATCAAGGAAAACAGAAGAGAATTTTTGAAATTTGAGAGTCGAAACTTCTGGCTTTCGTATCTTTTTCAGGAAATGAAAAATATTTTTATAGTTTGGAAAAAAAAAGAAACATCACAAAAAAAAAATTTTGGCAAGGGAAATCTCTTCTATTCGTGTGTGTACGGCTTTACATTTCGAATAAGATATTTCGCCGGTCCCTGTAAAATAGACAGAAAGCTTTACCTTTAAATATAAATAGTGTTTTAGAATTAAGAATATATTATATTTGAGATTCACCACCATTATTTTCAATGTGTAGGCATTATTGAATCTGTTGTCGATGACTGTTTCTTCGCAAATTTCACCTGAAGTTTTTTTATTTTAAAGAGATAAATTAATTAAGGACAAGTTTTAGATTTCAGAGACGGTTATGCATGAACTGCTTAAATCATTTCAAGACTTTTATACTTCTTTTAATAATTGATGATGAATAAATGATTTTAACTTGTGCCAAACAACTGGCGGTAAAAAGATTTTAAATTTTCTTAACAATTGATGGTAAAAATAAATAAACTTCGGTGTTTAATCTGTGTGTTTTTATTTTTAACATTACCTGCCTTCATAATAAAAAAAAAATATTTACCGGCAAAAATGCCCGAGGGGTCTACTTTACCGAGACCGGTAAAATAAGCTTAATAACATATTTGTCTATTTTACCGGGGCCGACAAAATAACCTCTTCCTTTAGATTTTTGGAAAAAAATAAAATTTTCCTTTTTGAGAATGCAACAAAAAAAAAAATTTGGTAACATTTTACACATATTGAAACTATGATTTACTGGTATCTGAGGATGGCTGTCTGCTCCGGTAAATAGCCAATCCCTGCTGCAGACGCATGCTCAGGCACACGCTGATTTTATTCAACACCCACAGAGTCCTACTGTGATTTATACTGTAATTATGCTTAGCGGACATTGCTTTGCAGTTTCTGAGAGAGAGAGAGAGAGAGAGAGAGAGAGAGAGAGAGAGAGTAGTAGTAGTATCTAATGTGAGCAACAGTTTGAACAAGGCCAGCACGCTCAAAGCATCGGTCACGATGAC
Source organism: Acanthosepion pharaonis (assembly GCA_903632075.3). Lineage (NCBI taxonomy): Eukaryota > Metazoa > Mollusca > Cephalopoda > Sepiida > Sepiidae > Acanthosepion > Acanthosepion pharaonis. The sequence goes on from CAHIKZ030001250.1 coordinate 271,042, forward strand.
TTGTGAGTTCGAGGTGGCACAGCCATCGATACTTACCAAATATTGGCGTTTTCCCAATTTTCATTCGTGAAACGGCTTTCGTGCAAGTTGCGAAGGTGCAACACGCTGCCATCGCCAGAGGACGCGACACCAAAAAGGCAGTTTCCTGACAAATAGGCCATACCGAGATTCGATGTCGGGTTTCTTGGTCAGAAAAAAATGAAGCAAAATTCTAACCAATCGGTCAAGTGACCATTGCAATGCGCATGGTGTTTTTATAAGTGCGGATTAGAAGTTGCCCAAAACCGAAAAAACAGCATAACCAGCGTGGTGTTGAACTCATTATTGAGTTGTAATTGTTCTAGCGGGACAAGCTCGTTAACCATTAAGCCACGTCTAGCTGACCTTCCTCTTCATTTTAATGTATATATATCAAATAAAAATCCCCTTTTAATATTCAGAACAGTTTTGTGTGCAGGATCCTGCCTAAAGACTTCAAGTATTCTTTTGAATATTTATGAATTTAAATCTGCTTTTTTATCGATCAAATAATCCTTGAAGCCTTTTGTTTTTTACATTACTCTGTCCATTTACATTTATATTTAATACTATTCTTTGTCGATTTTTCTGTTCCTGAAAGTGAAGTTAATATATTCATTTCAGGTATTAAAAGGAAGTCATTTAAAAACTAAATTAAATATTCACTGGAAATTATTAAGCTTTTTACACTTCCGATAAATCGCTGAAAAATACCGGTTTCTTGAAAGGATTAGTCCAGAATCCAATCTAGAAGAACCTAACTATTAAACAAGCATGACGAATCATTAAATATCAAACTGAGAACAAACAGCTGACAATCTATACAAAAAATAATCACAAGATCTTTTAATTTCGTATCTAGTCTTTTAATTTCGTATCTCGTCTTTTAATTTCGTATCTCGTCTTTTAATTTCGTATCTCATCTTTTAATTTCGTATCTAGTCTTTTAATTTCGTATCTCATCTTTTAATTTCGTCTCTCGGCTTTTAATTTCGTATCTAGTCTTTTAATTTCGTATCTCGTCTTTTAATTTCGTATCTCGTCTTTTAATTTCGTATCTAGTCTTTTAATTTCGTATCTCATCTTTTAATTTCGTCTCTCGTCTTTTAATTTCGTATCTCATCTTTTAATTTCGTATCTAGTCTTTTAATTTCGTATCTCATCTTTTAATTTCGTCTCTCGTCTTTTAATTTCGTCTCTCGTCTTTTAATTTCGTATCTCATCTTTTAACTTCGTATCTCGTCTTTAAATTTCGTACCTCGTCTTTTAATTTCGTATCTCGTCTTTTAATTTCGTCTCTCGTCTTTTAATTTCGTATCTCATCTTTTAATTTCGTATCTAGTCTTTTAATTTCGTATCTAGTCTTTTAATTTCGTATCTCATCTTTTAATTTCGTCTCTCGTCTTTTAATTTCGTATCTCGTCTTTTAATTTCGTATCTCGTCTTTAAATTTCGTACCTCGTCTTTTAATTTCGTATCTAGTCTTTTAATTTCGTATCTCATCTTTTAATTTCGTTTCTCGTCTTTAAATTTCGTATCTCGTCTTTTAATTTCGTATCTCGTCTTTTAATTTCGTATCTCATCTTTTAATTTCGTTTCTCGTCTTTAAATTTCGTATCTCGGCTTTTAATTTCGTATCTCGTCTTTTAATTTCGTATCTCGTCTTTTAATTTCGTATCTAGTCTTTTAATTTCGTATCTCATCTTTTAATTTCGTATCTCATCTTTTAATTTCGTCTCTCGGCTTTTAATTTCGTATCTAGTCTTTTAATTTCGTATCTCGTCTTTTAATTTCGTAACTCGTCTTTTAATTTCGTATCTAGTCTTTTAATTTCGTATCTCATCTTTTAATTTCGTCTCTCGTCTTTTAATTTCGTATCTCATCTTTTAATTTCGTATCTAGTCTTTTAATTTCGTATCTCATCTTTTAATTTCGTCTCTCGTCTTTTAATTTCGTCTCTCGTCTTTTAATTTCGTATCTCATCTTTTAATTTCGTATCTCGTCTTTAAATTTCGTACCTCGTCTTTTAATTTCGTATCTCGTCTTTTAATTTCGTCTCTCGTCTTTTAATTTCGTATCTCATCTTTTAATTTCGTATCTCGTCTTTTAATTTCGTATCTCGTCTTTTAATTTCGTCTCTCGTCTTTTAATTTCGTATCTCGTCTTTTAATTTCGTCTCTCGTCTTTTAATTTCGTATCTCATCTTTTAATTTCGTATCTCGTCTTTTAATTTCGTCTCTCGTCTTTTAATTTCGTCTCTCGTCTTTTAATTTCGTCTCTCGTCTTTTAATTTCGTATCACGTCTTTTAATTTCGTATCTAGTCTTTTAATTTCGTATCTCATCTTTTAATTTCGTCTCTCGTCTTTTAATTTCGTATCTCATCTTTTAATTTCGTATCTCGTCTTTAAATTTCGTACCTCGTCTTTTAATTTCGTATCTCGTCTTTTAATTTCGTATCTCATCTTTTAATTTCGTATCTCGTCTTTTAATTTCTTATCTGGTCTTTTAATTTCGTCTCTCGTCTTTTAATTTCGTATCTAGTCTTTTAATTTCGTATCTCATCTTTTAATTTCGTATCTCGTCTTTTAATTTCGAATCTAGTCTTTTAATTTCGTATCTCATCTTTTAATTTCGTATCTAGTCTTTTAATTTCGTATCTAGTCTTTTAATTTCGTATCTCATCTTTTAATTTCGTCTCTCGTCTTTTAATTTCGTATCTCGTCTTTTAATTTCGTATCTCGTCTTTAAATTTCGTACCTCGTCTTTTAATTTCGTATCTAGTCTTTTAATTTCGTATCTCATCTTTTAATTTCGTTTCTCGTCTTTAAATTTCGTATCTCGTCTTTTAATTTCGTATCTCGTCTTTTAATTTCGTATCTCATCTTTTAATTTCGTTTCTCGTCTTTAAATTTCGTATCTCGTCTTTTAATTTCGTAACTCGTCTCGTCTTTTAATTTCGTATCTCGTCTTTTAATTTCGTATCTAGTATTTTAATTTCGTATCAAGTTTTTTTTTTTCGTATCTAGTTTGACATGAATAAGTGAAGATTAAGGTGCTCAGGGAAGCATCCACGCTGAAGCCTCTTCCGAAAATATCATTTCCTGAAAAAAAAAACTCTTTGACTTTGGTACACGGATGAAATGAATGTCATTAGATTTTTATCATCGCTAACAGATTCGTACAGTTCGCTTATATCATGAGCTTCCATGACATGGAATGCCCAAGCTGTAAATATCTGAATTTGTTAAACTAAAGAATACATATTATTTGAAAATATACCTTGCATGTAGAGACGCATTACGGATGGGCTTGTCAGGTTACTTCAGAAAGAAAATGGTGAAAACCAAAAAATATTTTATCACGCAATTATTTTGAAATTATTTTTTTTCATTACAATGATGTTCAACCTGTACAACGCCCGAAAGCCACTCGAGGTAGAGGGTTACAGAGTAAGAGGCACAGCTTATGGGCATAAGTGTGGAAGATAACGGTTAACCCTAGACTTAAACAGGTTAAGATTGTAGTGATAGGGGAAGCAATGTCTTGGGAGACGGTTCCAACAAGGCAGTCGTTCGTAGTAAAAAGCAGCACAAGCTGAACTTACGTCTGACAAACGTAACACGGATGAAATGAGAGTGGTTAGCTACAATATGCGTAGAATCGTAGGTTTTAGCCGTGAAGGACTAGTGGATCTAAACAAAATACATCATCGTAAGACATTTTACGGCAAGGCTTCCGACGTATCCTCTATGAGAAAGGAGTTGTAAGGTGGAAAATGATTCGTCACCTGCAAGGACCCGGAGACGTTTTGGGGCTCTATCAAGAATGGAAAGTGAACACTTGGCAGCTCTTGTCCATACATGGCAGCAATATTACATTTTCGGCCTGATCTGTCTCTCGTAAGTAGCAGGAAGAGTGACGTAATTGCTGGAGCCGTACAGAGAACTGACTATTTTTCCAGCAATGATGGATCGTATGTACGAGTTTCACTTGAGCTCTGGACTGAGTTAAAGTCCTAATAGTCGCTCAAGACACGGACTTCCCTGTGGGGACATCCGATCATCGTGATTGTTGAAATTTCTATGACCAGCCATTTTTCCAAGTGTGAGCTAGTTTAGAGGAAAGGTCAGCTGCTAAACGCTGGTCATCAAGGTGACCCTGTATAACGTTTTATCTTCAGTATAGATATTCACAAATGATCGGAATATATTCTTACACAGATCATTTATATGTAGTTGGAACAGAGTTGTCAGAGAAGCAAACCTTTGAAGACTCCGGCATTGATCGCTTGAGACTCTGTTTTAATATCCCAGCCTCCATATAACATAACGCATTCAGAAATTGTCAGGCACGCCCTGGAGTGAAATAATATGTTGACCATCTTTCCAGAATGTTTGGGAATGAATTTTCTCTATGTCTTTCAGGTACTCCCTAACGGTGTCACTCACTAAGATCGTTTCCCAGTATTGTATTATCAAGACGTCCTTACCTTGAATCGTACCAGGATCTCAGTGTCCTAATGTTCTAGCAATTCGATCAGTACCTAATTATCCGTATATCGAAGACTATAGTTAACTTGAAACCCAAAAGGCATGCTAAGTATGGATCCTCATTAATAGTGGAACATTTCATTGCATATTCTGGGTTGATGACATAATTAACAGCCTTCCTTTGTAACGCAAACTGCAACGGTGATGGGCGAAAAAGTCCTTTATATTTTCGTTATTATACCAATTGTTCTAATGTTCCGTGCCTTGAGGGACTATCGTTACTAACAGATTCATACCGTTCGCTTATATCATCAGCTTCCATGATTGGTCTATTTTTTTTAGGCCATGGATACTTTTATCGAAATATCGTTTTCGAATCGGATCATGACCCGAACTCCCTTTTCCTCGGGGGAGGATCATTGATTGACTGATTGATGCATACAATGTTATATATATATATATATACATACATATATATATATATATATATATATATATATATATATATTACTATTATTACTATTATATTATTATACCTTTAAATTCCTTGAGGATCATGACCTGAACTCCCTCGGCCTCGGGGAGGATCATTGATTGACACATACAATATATATATATATATATATATATATATATATATATATATATATATATATATATATATTATTTTTTATATATATATATATATATATATATATATATATATATATATATATATATATATTATTATTATTATTTACTATTATATTATTATACCTTTAAATTCCTTGAGGATCATGACCTGAACTCCCTTGGCCTCGGGGAGGATCATTGATTGACACATACAATGTTATATATATATATATATATATATATTATTATTATTATTATTTATTATATATATATATATATATATATATATATATATATATATATATTATTATTACTATTATATTATTATACCTTTAAATTCCTTGAGGAACATTGGGCAGCAAGATATGCGGTTTCGGTAGAACAAGCCAGTTTTTAAGTGATTAGGTTGTTAACCTACAGCACAACCACAACCTGGAACATTGGTTTTGAATTCAGAATTGTCCTTCTCCTAGACCAGGCTATAGGACCCAGTCTGCCTTGCTATTTATCCATGAGAAGAAGAGAATTCATACGTTTTCCCAGGACTGGAATTTGAACTCGGTTCTCCGAATCCACAATCCGAGCCGCTATCCATTACTCCCTGCCTCCTCTACAATAATGGTATGATAATGAGGTAATAATATTTTACTGATAAAATTCCTACTAATTAACTCCTCGCTGGAAGTAGAAGAGGTGGATTTATGAAAGTGAATACAACGAACCCAACTGTACATCACCTGGTATTCCCAAGCGGTCACCCGTCTAGGTATAGACCAAACTTGACGTTTCTTAACTTCGGTGATTGTACAAGAACTGGTGCTTCAACGTGATATGGCTCTGGAAGTGGATGACAGTCTCGCGATATGAGATTAGATATTACATTATTTTTATATAAAATCACCTACTGGCGAGGATTTCCAGGATGCAAAAAGGACCAGGCTCCCCCACCAATTCTCTCTCTGGCCTGTAGCCGTACAGAGAACTGACTATTTTTCCAGCATTGTAAAAAACGTAAATATCTGTCTATATTTCTGAGATGATGTATTATGTACATAAGCTTTTATTCGGTTTAATATATAATTGCAATTGATATCTATTCTAACAATCATAAAATGCTTAGGAAAATCAGCGAAGTATCGAAACTGTTGAATAGGTAAAGGTTGTCTCTCCGGTTTGATAGATGACATTGACTATATTTGGACAGATTGTGCTCTGTATGAAATACGTCACAATAGCTCTAGCTTTAAAAAAAAGCCTAGATAGGAATCTAAAACCATATACAGTGGGCCTCTGTATATTTGCGTTTCATTTGCTTCACACATACGCGGATTTTTCTTTAGAACATATGTATTGTTATTCGCGGAAACCCCGAATATTCGCGTGTTTTTATGAAGAACATTCGTACAAATTATCCGCTGAGAACTCCCTTGTTTCACGTATCTTTTTCGATAGAACATATTTTAAATATTCTTGTATTATTTTCTTGTTATTTAAGTGACTTGAAACATATAACAGTTCATTTTTATGTTAAAAATTGGCAGAATTGTACATCTTCATTGTAAAAAAAAACGCAAAAACATGCATAGTGCTTGGGCTTTCATTTTTGTTAGGGGCTCCAGCTGGGATCTTAAAAGTCGCTTATGCTAAGTTTGGGTGCATCATTCCAGTTCTGTTTTTGGAAAATGTTTTAACCTTTATATTTTATGTCTTATTAGACATATTTTATACAGTATTCTCAATGGTTGTATCGATCTATGCGTAATTAAAAATAGTTATTGTACGTATGAAAGAAAATGTACGTTAAGTGTATGGTCACCAATACTATTTTTCAAAAATGTTTTAAAAGGTGTCTGAAATGTTTCTAAAATGTTTATGATGAAAGTTTAAGGCATATGGGGTTTTAACAATCAAAATAGCTACTTATAAATACTTTTAGGAGGGTTACAAGTATTCGCGGATTCCAACTATTTGCGGCCGGTTCTGGTCCCGAACCTCCGCAAATACGGGCGACTCACTGTATATCTATAAATAAAAACTGAGTAAGTATTAGAAGAATCTAATCTCAAAAAACAATTTCTGCATGGAGGAAAGCAGAGGTTTTGGGACGGAGAGGGGTACAAGTGAGCCCAGAGTGGAACGGGAGATCTATGAGAAGAGAAATGTATGCCATTAGATTTAAAGAATTGACATTCTAATACAGGATGTTTTATTAAAACGGTTGGCAGATACATCTGTCTGTTTGGGAAGGACATTTCCAAGAACGCTAAGAGAGGGACACAATGTCACCGGAGTTTTATGGGATGAGAAATGCATGTGACCACTCTTAGATAAAAAACAAAAGAAAAAAAAATGTGTTTCCAGAATACGATGTGGCCTCAAATATTCAGCAGGTACATATGCAAGTTTGAATAGGACAACTCCAAGGGGACATGTTAGGGGACCTTACCCATAATAACACAATAGACTATTCCATAAGTAATAAATACTGCGCCTCAAGATGAAGCAGGGAGTTCAGTCAGAAGTCTGGAGGAAGGTCCGTCAGGAGTCTGTCAGTCAGTCAGAGAGAGTCAGTCAGTCGAGTCAGAGGCAGTCCAAAGAGAGTCGCGTTCAGACAATTACTACTAAACCTGATTGTTCGTACTAACACTTTCTACTTCTCTGTATATATTCCTGTTTGTAATATATCTGTGTTATTCCATATCCGTGTTCGAGTTCTTCTTTATTGGTTCTACCTTGGACTATCACCGTGGTACAAGGAACCGGACCATAACAGGACACATAGTGGGACACTGTCACCGGAGATATATGTGTATATGGGCAAAGAAACATATGTCACTGTTATTTTTAAGGACAATGAATCCTTAAAAATGCCAGTTGCTTGGTTGGTTTTGTTTAGGTTATGTTATGCCGAAATCTAAATATTTTGAACACAATTTTATGGCTTGAAAAAAAATCTAATTTGAGTGCATTTATATACTTTCAACTACAGATAGAATTTATTGTTGGTAATTCTAATATAAAATGTACTAATTCCCATTTTACTCTAAATAGGCATTGGTAATTTTTGCTATAAATATAAATTGTTGACCATTTTTACTATACTTAGGCATTGTTAGTATTTTTTTAAAACATAGGAATGTAAGCCGTTATTATTACTATAGAAATTTATTTTTATACTTTCATAGTCTTTTTTGGTGGGGGGGGGTAGTTCACTATTTACCCATAGCCGGGACCGAAACAAGGGCTACAATACCGGGTCAGGGTGAACCTGGGAACATAAGCAATGTCGCTAGTTACAACAGTCGGTTTGGGAAGACAGCTCCAAGTGAGCCCATAGTGGGATATGGTAACTGGTGATTTATAGCGAGAGGAATACGTCTATGTACCGATAAAGAACTGCCATTTCAATATAAGATATCAGCTTAAAGAAGGCTGCACCGCTCTATTTAGGAAGGAAAGCCTTGCATGCAACCAAAGCGGGACAGGGTAAACTGAACGCTTATAAGAACATACAGCGCCATATTTATATAAAGATCTGTTCATCCTTAACGCGCATGTCTAGAACTGATGTTCCAATATACGACAATTACCTAAGGAAGGTTGATAGATGCAACGTTCGAAACATTGTGATGGCAATCACACAGATATTCGCCCTGTGTCGTATTAGACTTAGTTAATCATTTTATATTGATTTATTTTTAGATCAATTGCCTTGCATGCGGTTTTCAACTTGTTATGTTCATCGTCTGTTATGAGAAGTCAGGCCATACTGTAACAAACTATCTCAGCTCCGATATTTGACTAATGCTCTGCAGTAAAAGACCGCTCATTGCCAACAGCGCTTAATTCCGGCTGTTTGGGGAAATTGCTTTTAACACGCCGAGAACAAGCTTAACTCTTGACAATTACCCTGGGAAAATGTATCAGTGCACGGTTTGATTGAATTCTTACATTGTCTGTCCTTATGCATATTCATCAGTGAGATCTAATATTATACGGATAACCGGAGACGGGAATATGTCTGGAGGTTCGTTTGGCTGACGAAAGCGCCAAGGATTTAACGGCTATCACGGAAAATGCTTGTTCCAATGTGCGAGTGATCTAACAGTTAACGTCAGAGAGACTGGGAACGTCGTCATTGATATCGAACTTTGATTGGGACATTTTTGTGTTGAAATTGTACTAACTGCTCATCAGCAACGAGGAAGTCTTAAAGCAAATTAGGAACAGGAGTTCTTAAAATCCCAAAAAGGTCATCATCAGAGATGTTTCAACTTTGTGTAGTTTCTCGTCGTCAGCAAATTTCTTCAATAATTTATATCGGCCGTCTCAAGGCCTGCCTTGTCCTGTGCAAACTCATGCAAGTGCTGTAGTTCTTCCATGCTCTTCACAGGGGTTCACGGAGGATGATAGTTTTTTTTTTATTGACAGTTCTTTTAATGTCGCTGTTCAGTATGTATACAAGATCATCCGTGAATGTTCGAGTCGAAATAAAACAGCATAGCTTCATGAAAATTAGAATACACATCTAATCGTAGCGTATATCTAAACAATTTCTATCGTAATCGGAGTTATCGTAATTAGAAAATGCCAGCCGATATTTTGGGGACGCGTAATGAAGAAAGATGGCGTAGAGAATGTAATAATGACATATTGGAGGCAAGCAAAAGAAAGAGAAGACAGAGAGTAACCTACTTAATGAGTTCGTGTGAATGAATGGCAGAATAGAGGCAAAGTGCGGTGGTAAAGGCTGAAAGATTAGAACCACGATAGAGGGAGTTTTGAAGAGCTACGATAACCCACGTAGGGGTCGGCACGGCAAGTAGGGGTTGGCACGGAAAGTTCTCCCAGGTTCGGTAACGTGTAAATTGTGTGGCAGATGGAGCTCTTCCGGTAGCTGTAATTCAGCTGTTAACTCTCAACCTGATTCCAGAAATAAATCCACTAGCTACTGAAGCAAAGTTCTACTGAAACAACATTATTTATTTAAGTTTAATCGCAGCGCTTAGTCCCCCAAAGACAATATTAGACATTCGAGAGCATTTCAAGTTGTGTTTCGTTACCATCTTTTCGGTGTTTGAGAAGAGCTACTTCAGGATGTTAGCCGTATTGCATTTAGCAAATTTGGCAGGATGTGGGGGAGCTAACATTTTACCAAAGAGAACATAGAAAGTAACCTCTGTAGATCAGAGTAGATATTTCATAAATAAAAAAAAAATAACAGGGTGTCCCTAAAGTCTGGCTACATAGGAAATTTTATTAACTATAATATTTTTATCTCTACAGATTAAGCATAGTTTTGTCGAAAGAAGAAAGAACTGACTTCTTTTTCTGGGGTGTGCCCAAGGAGCATGTGTACTTAATGAAAATTACAGATGCAACATACTTGATTGAATACATAATGAGAGAATATGCTAAAATTGGTGGCAATGTGGAATTATTGCATCAAGGTCACGTGAATCTTGCAAAGCGAACGGCCTTAAGCGGGTATTGAACTCACACTCTTTGGGTCCTGTTACTGGATCTAACCAACGCCTTTATCCACTGTGCCATGTCTCATTGAGGTTAGGGTAGTGGAGAACTTTCAGAGGGAAATTAACTGGAGATAACTGATAACTGACATCCATTAAAAACATGGCACGTGGAACTAGAACAGTCTACCCCAGTGAGCGAAATAAAGGGTTCAGTTCGACATTCCAACCACCTAAAGAAGGCCGGAACGTACAACGGCCGAAACGTTGTAATAAATATGGCGACAAAGATGATGACAATTGTCCGAATAATGTAAATAATGTGCATAATACCTCATCTCAGAAATATAGACAGAAATTTAAATCAATTTATTAAAAAAAAGAATTCATCATTTAATAAAGCTTAACTTCTACAACGAAACAGTACTTTTAACTGGAAAAAAGGAATTTATACCAGTTAAATAAAAAATATTCATGTAAAGCTTCATTTTAAAGAATAGAAAGCGTATTTTAAAATAACTTTCGCGAAAACGGCGCAGTAATCAAGACGAGTAAGAAGATACGAAAAGCAGTAAAAAAACCGTTAACAAGTAAGCTTCCGCGCATTACTGGGATAGGCAAACATGTAAACAACACCATTAATGGCGGTCGGACAACGCGAAAGAGATCGAACTTACATTGTCAATAAATACTAAACGGTAATCGATTGCAAAATGTTATTGTCATTTTCGAAATAATCAGGCAATTTCACACCATAATGAAACATTTTCTTTACCGTGGCCTTTTGCTGCTTACACTGCAAATTAACCAATTTCCATTTTTATCTGATCATCTATGAATAATACGTTAGGAACTTGCATCAAAGTGCACATTAACACAATAATTAACACATATCCTATATAGCCAAAACAATAGACACCTAACGATTGCCAGGGAGTACTTAGTTGAAACGTTTAAATAGATCTATAATAATCAAAAAGAGAATAATTGTAATTGTAAAATTAGCCATTTCTTTATGTGGAAACATTCGACATTTATTAACCGAAAATCGAGTGGGTTTGTCGGTTTGAAGTTTATAGAATCTTTCGTTTAAGATCTTTCAGGAAAATAGGCTTCTCACGCCCACTAACTTTTTTAATTGTTGATGGGGTTTTCCTTCCTAAGCTTTTGTTCGAAGCAGGGTTGGGAATCAGCATCTTAATGATGCCATTATTTTCTCTTTGAATTTCCAGTTTATTTTAGTTTTTGCCGTATTTGAATGCCTTCAACTGACGTGGTTTATGTTTATTTGGTACAGTTGTTTGTTATTCTGTGGCGACAGTTCAAAAGGTTTGAGGTAAGAATTTCCTCCCTATGAAGTACAGCGTTTATTCGCACAGTGTAATCATTTATCTTAAGAAGCAGTTGTATACAGCTGACGGTTTAGACATTTCTGAATGGGTGAGCCCCATGCATACCATCCGCATGAAAGTCTCCATCTGATGATTCTATTTAAAGGATACGTCTTGTCGTTTTAATGTTTTTGTTTTCTAGCATATTGCAGTATAGACAAGACTTAGTTCTGGTATGAGGCTTCTGATTGGGAGATTGGATGTCTTGAGTATGGGATCACCTCTTAATCAAATCCTGGGCATCTTTTCTTTTTCTATTTTTTTAGCGTTTCACTCCAAGCAACGCGGGAAGCCGCTAGCACGCAAGGGGTTACAGAGAGTTGGAGCTAGAGCAAAGAGAAGTGATAGAAGAAAGGATGAAGAGAAGGATAGGGAATAGATCAAGACATCTGGAGCCGTCGATTGACATTACATTTGAATAGTTGGAGATTATAGCTATGAGGGAAACAGGAAAGAGGTGCGAGACGTGAAACTATTGGAGTAGAAGAGACGGATACATTTAACAGTTTCGACAGTGAATGGGTGTGAGCGAGATGCCAGCCTACTAGAACGATTAAATTCATGAAGTCTGGGAACCAGCGAAAGCAACTTACCGGAGCAGTTACCATGAAAGTATTTTTAAAAAAGACAGAGGGAGGCGACGGCACGTCTGTGAGAGAGCGACTGCAAGCGAGATGCCAGATCAGGGCCAATTACGTTGCATATCCTTCTCTGGATCTTATCAAGAACCTTGAGACAAACAGAAGGGGCACCAGACCATATATGGCAGCGATATTCCATGCAAGGGCAACCTTCGAAATCTCAGAGGTGGGTGGGGCAGTTGAGGCCGCTGATATTTTGTTCACCAATGTTTTATGCCCATCCGACATTTTTAAAATTATTTTCAAAATTAATATTCTTAAATTATTTTTAAATTCACGTTACATTATCAATCATCAACAAATAATATGCATGGCGGGTGCTTAGTATGCAGAAACTCCCGTTCAGGTTGGAGTCCCTAAAAGGCTAGTTTCATTTGCTGTTTAGTTTAATGGTTAGATACTTGGAAAAAGAAATCGTAGAGCTGTGTAAAAATTGTGTCCGTTATATTCACCTTCGAATAAATGACCTACAGAAAGGCATGAACTTACTTCTTCACCCTCAGATATGAAAGGCTAAAATCTCGAGCCGTCGTAGGTAACCAGCATAGGAAAAGGACAAGCGTGAATTGAAACTTTTAAAAACTATATTTATTGTTATCACTTCTAGAGGAGATCTGCAATATTATTGGGCCTGATAAGGCATCTCGGCTGCAATCAATTTCGCACTGTATATTTTTTCTGTCACATTGCTGCTAATCTTTTCATGGCAGTTATACTGATAAGTTTTCTTCTCGCCTTTTGAATTCTTTTCTGGCATTTTAATTCCCTGTCAACTATGATCTTCAAAACATTTAAAGGCATTCGTCATCTATCTTTTTGAAACGTCTTCTTTTGTTGCCCTGTCTCTCCAATAAATTAATTCTCCTTATCATGGCTTTCTCGGTTTCTTACACATTCATAAATCATTAAAACAAATATTGTATATCGGCCTGGCGAAGCGTGTCCTATACAGCTATTGAAATAATTGAATAGTATTAAGTGATGCATGAAGTCTTTCTATGGTCTCCACTTGAGGTTGAATGAAAAAGAATAATTACTAATGGAGATCTTTCTTGGAGTTTACGCCCATTCAAAATTGTTAACGTGAATTATTGTAACGAAGTAGAAAATTTATAATTGAACACATCTGCTGTTCTCTTGAATGTGGGCGTGTTTTTTTTTTCTGGGTAGAACAAACGTGAAACCTTCACATTGTATTTAAAAATAGAGAATCTTAAAAAGAGAACACCGTGCGCTAATGATGAAAAATAGCAGAACTGCAAAAGCGGGTAATATATATAATGTATTTGCGTTTCCTTTTCCACCTCTTTACGAATATTGTTTTTCTATCTACATTTGAACGATAATGCCACAGATATGAAATAAAATAAGGTTCTGATTTCAACCATATGCTTTGCTTAAGGTAATCCTTTCTTCCCTACTGCGCGCGTGTAATGAGACGAGAATAAATAAATCTCAAACTCTCCTGGCTTAGAAATCAAAATATGGAAACTAGTTAAATTATGAAGCGACGTCGAAAGGAAAATAACCATTCGGGTCCAAAACCGCCGATGTTGCTGTCACGAAAGAAGAGATACAAGTTTAAATCGCATTTGAGATTTATTTATCACCGATCCATTTTGCCCATTTAAAGGTCGTAAAATAGCGCTCAGAGAGTTGTGATAACGGGTAACCAAGATTACAAAATTTGCCAAAAATAAATAATAAACCATTTCTACGCCTTTTATCACGTTCATAATTTCACTCTCATTTTTTATCCGAAGATAGTTCATTTCTACAAAATTTATCTTTGTCAGGCGACAACATATCTTCTTTAGGGCCTGTTAAGCTGGTAAATATTGTTATTGCATTTTAATGTTTGCCTAATCTTTAGGTTATAGCGAATAATACCGCATTCTTACACAACATCTACCAAACTAGATTCAAGATGTGTATTAAAGTAACAATGTGTAACTGATGCGGTCTGTTAGCGTCTCGATGCGTTAAAGAAAGGAGCGTTGGTTAAAGTTTTTTTTTGGGGGGTGCACGTTTGTAAATGTATTCAAGGGTTCAAGTTGGTGGTACCAGTCTTTTGGTGAGATACAAACGCAGACGAAAGAAAGAAAGAAAAAATCTACATGACTGAGAGAGAAAGAAAGAAAGAATGAAGAAGGATGTCTCAAGTGATTGACAAAGAAAGAAAGAAAGAAGAAGGGTGTCTGTAATGATTGAGAAAGAAAGAAAGAAAGGAAGGAAGGAAAAAGGGTGCCTCCAATCATTGAAAAAGGAAGAAAGCGTGGAGGAAAGGAAAAACTATGTCTCCAGTGACTGAAAAAGCAATAATGGAAGAAAGAGAAAAGAAGGAAGTCTACGCCTCTAATGATTGAGAAAGAAAGAAAGAAGTAAGATGTCACCAATGATTACGAAAGAAAGAACGGAAGTACGAAGCCTCCAATGAGTGACAAAGAAAGAAAAAGAAGTATGTCTCCATTGCTTGAGAAAGAAAGAAAGAAAAAAAGAAGGATGTCTGTAATGATTGAGAAAGAAAGAAAGAAAGAAAGAAAGAAAGAAAGAAAGAAAGAAAGGAAAAAGGATGTCTCCAATCATTGGAAAGAGAAGAAAGTGAGAAGGAAAGGAAGAAGTATGTCTCCAGTGACTGAAAAAGCAAGAAAGGAAGAAAGAAAAAAGAAAGATGTCTACGCCTCCAATGATTGAGAAAGAAAGAAAGAAAGAAAGATGTCACCAGTGATTACGAAAGAAAGAAAGAACGGAAGTTCGAAGCCTCTAATGAGTGGCAAAGAAAGAAAAAAGAATGAAGTATGTCTTCAATGATTGAGAAAGAAAGAAAGAAAGAAAGAAAGAAAGAAAGAAAGAAAGAAGGAAGGATGTCACCAATGGTTGAGAAAGAAAGATTTAACCAGTGAATGCGAAAGAAAGAATGAATGAAAGAAAGAAAGAAAAAAAGAAAGAAAGAAGAAGGATGTCTCTAATGATTCATAAAGAAAGAAAGAATGAAGAAGGATGTCTCTAATAATTGAGAAAGAATGAAAGAAAGAAAGAAAGAAAGAAAGAAAAGAAAGAAAGAAAGAAAGAAAGAAAGGAGAAAGGATGTCTCCAATGATTGAGAAAGGAAGGAAGCGAGAAGGAAAGGAAGAAGTATGTCTCCAGTGACTGAAGAAGAAAGAAAGGAAAAAAGAAAAAAGAAGAATGTCTACCCTTCCAATGATTTCGAAAGAAAGAAAGAAAGAAAGAAAGAAAGAAGAAAGATATCACCAATGATTTCGAAAGAAAGAAAGAAAGGAAGTACGATGCCTCCAATGAGTGACAAAAAAAATAAAAAAGAATAAAAGAAGAGGAATGTCTACAATGATTGAGAAAGAAAGAAAGAAAGAAAGAAAGAAAGAAAGAATGAAAGAAAGAAAGAGGGATGTCACTAATGGTTGAGAAAGAAAGAAGATTTAACCAATGATTGAGAAAGAAAGAAAGAAAGAAAGAAAGAAAGAAAGAAAAAAATGAAAAAAGAAAGAAAGAAGAAGGATGTCTCCAATGATTGAGAAAGAAAGAAAGAAGAAGGATGTCTATAATGATTGAGAAAGAAAGAAAGAAAGATGTCTCCAATGATTGAGAAACATAGCTAGTGCGAACGTTATAACTTAGGTATAATGTACAACAGAGTTGAAGGTCAATCGGTGCCAGGCCGACTCACTCTGCGTATTTTAGCTACGTTACCACAGCAAAAGACGCGATATATATATATAATTGATTCTCAACAGGTAGTGATCCTTTTGATGTATTGTATATATATATTTATTAAATACATTTTTATGTTTAACGTTCTTTTTTATAGATACAAGTATTTAAGTAAATGCTCTGTTTATAATAAACAGTATTAAATAACATTTAACGGCCAGAATGTCCGAGAAATTTTCATAGAAAATATTCGTCCTTTGACAGGATTCGAACCTGCATCCTATACGGAACCGTCATTTACTTAAATACTTGTATCTATAAAAAAGAACGTTAAACATAAAAATGTCTTTAATAAATAAATTGTCGGACTTTGTCCATTTCTTAATATATGACGTCATTTGTTTACATTTGATACGCCAGAGCAGTTATGAATGTACGAGATTCATGGAAAATTGGAGTTTATAAGCAGTAAATTCAACCTTGCCTACCGAACGATCCTTTGTGGCCGAGCGGTCAAGGCACGTCAGCGTAAATGACGGTTCCGTATAGGATGCAGGTTCGAATCCTGTCAAAGGACGAATATTTTCTATGAAAATTTCTCGGACGTTCAGGCCGGTAAATGTTATTTAATACTGCTTATTATAAACAAAGCATTTACTTAAATACTTGTATCTATAAAAAAGAACGTTAAACATAAAAATGTCTTTAATAAATAAATTGTCGGACTTTGTCCATTTCTTAATATATATATATATACAAATGAGACAAAGAACAAATGAATAAAAAATCCACAGTGAGAAACATTTAAGTTTTTAAAAATTTGCTCAATACAAAGTAGAACAAAATATTATTATTATTATTATGTTTTTATTGTAAGAGGTTATAATGAAATATTTTTAAATCGCTACATGAAAGCTTTCATGTTTCAATACTATGATTGTACTTCCTGAGGGATGGATATATATATATATATATATATATATATATATATATATATATATATATACCTCTGAGTGTTGACTTCTATGTTCACTTATATATATATATATATATATATATATATATATATATATATATATAATCTGGTCCATGTTTGTTTTCCCGGGGTACTGGTTATTCGTCGACACTTTTATTATGGTTGTATGCCCATTTCAATCCTCGATAAGTTGATGTTTTTATTTTAGATAAACATCCGCTACCCTCGTTAAAACATTTTGAGTTAGCCGAGAGAGGTATAAATTACCTATTTTTCATAAAAAGATATGCTGACTATATGATAATTACCTTGAAATTGCATGAAACTATAATGGTGGTCGGTCATTATAGGTACTCTGGTTTGTTTTTAAGATAATGTTAAGATTTGTTGAAATTCTTAATTCCCGAATACGGCTAGTACAGTTTGGCCGTGTTCACAGTGTTGTTAAGGGATTTTATTTTGTTTTCTTGATAAGAACATTCATTGTTCTTAGATGCTTTTTGCAATTGGATTTACTCATCATATTCACGGCAATAATTAGCTAAAAAATCTTAGTGACATTATTTATCATGTCAAACTTTTCTGTCACACTGAGTGCCCTAACATGGTTCTAAGATCGACCCCGGCCCTAATGTGTCAAAGGAAAGTTTTAGGTATGATCCTTATCGACTCTTATGTGATTTCGGACCTTCTATCTGTCAGATACTCTGCTAAAGAACTCACGAATATATGCTGCTTGTGATTACTTAACGTCATTCGATAGATGGCAAGTACTACTCCGTAAAAGAAAAAAAAAAGAAAAAAAGAAAGAAAAGAAACGGAAAGATAAAGACACCAAAGTTGTTGCATGTCTGTTCAGGCTGAAAATAAACTATAGAATTCATTTCCTGCTTTTCGAGAGCCTTTTCAATGATTACATGATAAATTCATTTTTCTTTGAACGCTTTACAACCAATCGTTTACCATCTTCTTACACGCGGATCTATTTTCTGTCAACATAAATATATTTTCTTCCTGTTAAATATAGGCCAGCTCTTAGTGTATCCAATAAAGGTCCACAAGATTTTGATGGAATGCTTTCGGGTGTTCGTTACGACATTATCAAGTGGAATCGTAAGTAGATGGGGATAAAAATCATTGATCATTATTTTTGCTTAATAGTATTTTTTTAAAATTTCATATGACGTAACGTAGTAGGCACAGGGATGAATGCATTTGACTACAAAATTCAATTTAAAAAAAAAAACATTTCACCCTAAGAAGCAAGGGGTTACTGGGTGGGAAACATATGAAAAAAAATTATTAGGATGCGAGAACAATAACAAAACTGGAAATAAGAAGACATTTAAAAGTTTGAAGATCAATGTTGACTGGAAAGGAGACAATACGGTAGAGAGTTACACAAGTGAGAAGTGTGAGTAAAGAAACTTTAAGCATAGAACTTACGGTTGCATATAACAATTTCATGTGTAAAATGATGAGACCTAACTGTCACTTTAGTACTACGTTTAAATACGTTACTTTAAATTACTTTTATTGTAGTCCCGATGACACAATCGTTATTTCCTTATTAATTTATTTTGTTATCTTGTCAAAGAATACTCTATGAGTAACATACTTCAACCGGTGTTTTTAGATGACTAAGATTATACAGTGAAAGATGTCGATAGGATAGATATCATAGGATATAGTTTCACTTTCTATGGAGGAGGAGCCTTGAAAATAACTGATGCAGATAAGTTTAAATCTACTGAGGTGACGGCATTTAGAAATTAAACTGACTGGATAATTATAGGATATGTCCACATTTTGAGAAGTTTTAATGGTAGACGCAATCTATGCCTACAAGAAAAAATAGAATTATTAAATTTAGAAATCCAAAGATACTGTAAAACCAAAGGAATGAATTAATTTCTAAAGGCCGTCACCGAAGTAGATTTAAACTTATCTAGACTCTTAACTAACTTGCCGGAATTGTCAACCTTTGGAAATTACCTGTGAATTCCTGCTTCTCTTCAGTTCTGACCAAACTAAAGTGAAATGCTGTCTTTTAACAAGTGCATGAACTGCTATCTTTGACAATTACACTGTTTATTCCACTTCTCTTTTTTTTTTAAATATCCTCCCCAAATTTCTCTTCTCTTAAAATTAACAAAGATATTTTATCTTTGACAATTACAATGCTATTCCGTTTATCCACTTTTCTCTCTCTCATATATACACGATACATCAAAAGGATCACTACCTGTTGAGAATTATATATATATATATATATATATATATATATATATATATTAACACAGCAATTAGCTCGTACCCAAAACTATTAGTCATATACATACGAGTCCTGATAAAAAAATTAAAAAATTTATCGCGTCTTTTGCTATGGTAACGGAGTTAAAGTATGCAGATTGAGTCGGCCTGGCACCGATTGACCTTCAACTCACTTGTGCATTATCCCTAAGTTATAACGTTCGCACTAGCTATGTTTCTCAATCATTGGAGACACCTTTCTTTCTTTCTTTCTTTCTTTCTTTCTTTCTTTCTTTCTCAATCATTATCGACATCCTTCTTCATTCTTTCTTTCTTTCTCAATCATTGTAGACATTCCTCTTCTTTTATTCTTTTTTTATTTTTTGTCACTCATTGGAGGCATCGTACTTCCGTTCTTTCTTTCTTTCGAAATCATTGGTGACATCTTTCTTCTTTCTTTCTTTCTTTCTTTCTTTCGAAATCATTGGAAGGGTAGACATCCTTCTTTTTTCTTTCTTCCTTTCTTTCTTCTTCAGTCACTGGAGACATATTTCTTCCTTCCTTTTTCAATCATTAGAGACATCCTTTTTTCTTTCTTTCTTTCTTTCTTTCTCAATTATTACAGGCACCCTTCTTTCTTTCTTTCTTTTTTTACTCTCTTTCTTCGTCAATCACTGGAGACATCCTGCCTCCTTTCTTTCTTTCTTTGGCAATCACCTGAGACATCCTTCTTCTTTCTTTCTTTCTTTCTTTCTTTCTTTCTTTCTTTCTTTCTTTCTCAGTCATGTAGATTTTGTCTTTCTTCCTTTCGTCTCTGTTTGTAACTCACCAACAAAACTGGTAGCACAAACTTGAACCCTTCAAATACAGGTACAAACGTGAACGCACAAAAACTGTAACCAACACGTCTTTCTTTAAAGCATCGAGACGCTAACAGACTGCAGCAGATGTACATTGTTACTTTAATGCATATCTTGAATCTAGTTCAGTTGATGTTGTGTAAGAATGCAGTATTATTCACTACAACCTAAAGATTAGGCAAACATTAAAATCCAATAACAATATTTACCAGCGAACAGGCCCTAAAGAAAATATTTAATATATTGTCGCCTGACAAAGATAAATTTTGTAGGAATGAACTATCTCCGAATGCAAAAAGAGAGGAAAGGTGAATTCGTTTCACCTTTTGGAAGTGGTGTCTGATCAACCAGTGTCCTTTAAAAGGTATCTGGTGAAATAAACTATTACAATGGAGACTTAAAGTGGTCTCTTTTTTCTTTAATATACAGTAGCGTCCAAAACTAAGGGACAAAATTTTAAAACCTAATTTTTGTTAGAAATAACAACTGTGAAAAGCTAAAATTTTGACAACCCGTAGTCGTCATCATCCATAATAACATACTAAAATTTGAATCATTTGCAAGGGATAGAAAAAGAATTATAACAATTATTTATTTATTTATGTCAATTTCAGCTTTTCACAGTTGTTATTTCTAACAAATATTAGGTTTTAAAATTTTGTCCCTTAGTTGTGGACGCTACTGTGTATATATATATATATATATATATATATATATATATATATATATATATATATATATTCCAACCACCTGCACCTGAAGAAGGCCGGATCGTACAACGGCCGAAACGTTATAATGAATATGGCGACAAAGATGAGGACAATAGTCCGAATAATGTTAATAATGAAGAAAATCAACATCATCTACCGAGTGTTCCAAGGATTGGGACCCCTACATTTAAAAAACATATATTATCGGGAAGTGGAATGAAAGTGTTGATGGCAAATACCTTAAATTAAAAATTCGGGGCGGCTAATTAATATATACTAAACAAGTTCCTCATTGTATGGAGTAGTTCTAACAAATTTAGTATAGGAGATAGATAAGGAAAATTTCGCTTAACAACCGAAATTACGATAAAACCAAAACATTAACACCCCAGAATTATATTTACATTATTCGGGCTGTTATCCACATCTACAGTTTATTTTTTTTTTTTTAAGCATTACGCCCCGAGCAAGGCGTGAAGCCACTAGGATGCAGGGGATTGCAGAAGATTTGGAGCAAGAGCAGATAGGAGTGATAGAAGAAAGGATGCAGAGAGGGATAGTGGATAGATCAAGGTAACTGGAGATGTCGATTGACATTACATTTGAATAGTTGGAGATTATAGCTCCCAGGGAAACAGTAATTGGGAAGGGTGTTCCACAGGTGAGAGGTGCGAGGTATGAAGCTATTGGAGTAGAAGAGACGGCTGCATTTAAAAGTTTCTACAGTGTAAGGGTGGGAGGGGGATGCCTGCCTCGTAGGGCGCTTGAATTCATGGAGTCTGTGAACCAGTGAAAGCAGCTCATCGGAATAATTACCATGAAAGTATTTGTAGAAAAGACAGAGAGAGGCAACGGCGCGTCTGTGAGAGAGTGACTGAAGACGAGACGCCATATCAGGGCCAATTAGATTACATATCCGTCTCTGGAACTTGTCAAGAACTCCGAGGTAAACAGAAGGTACCCAAGACAATATATGGCAGCAATACTCCATGCAAGGGCGAATGGTTGATTTGTATATTTGAAGTATCGAGTCAGGGGAGAAAAATTTCCTGGCGCGGCACAGAGAGCCAACTTTCCTCGCGGTGGAAGAAGCAATTGACTCAATATATTTGTTCCATCTTAGGTCAGCAGTCAACGTGAGACCGAGCAGACGCAGAGAGTTGCTCTCAAGAAGTTGAGCATCAGACATTCTAATGGGGGGAGGGAAGGTTCTCTAGGGGTGGTTCTCTATGGTGAAGTTTTTGGGGTGTTAAAGTTGACCAGCCAATTCTTGCCCCAATTAACAACCGATTGGAGGTCTATTTCAAGACGCACGGCCTGGTTAGTTTTGTCACCGACACTAGATTTGTTTTTGAGGCAGGAGTAAATTCTAGTGACGTCCGCGTAGATGCCAACTTGGGATTTACAACTTTTCGCCCGTTAGATGTTTCTACTTTCTTCAGGTGATGGAATATCGAACTGAACCCTTTATTTCGAATATCGGGGTAGATAGTTCTAGTTCCACGTGCCATGCCTATTCCGGATGTCTCAGTTATTTCCCTTTAACTCAATTTTCCAAGTCTTTTGGTTCACGTCAATTGTAACGCGCTACTGAACTGACAACTCTTTGGGTCTAGTCACTGGATCTAACCAACGTATTTATCCACTGGAACATGTGTCCTTGAGGACAATCTATCCCGGTAGACTAAATATAGGATTCGGTTCGAATTTCTAATCCCCTGACGAAAGCCGGAGCGTGCAACGGCCGAATCTTTGTGAATATGGCAATGAAGATGAGGATAACAGTCCGATTATTGTAAATAATGTAAATAATTATAATACCTCATCTCAGGGATATAGAGAGATCTCCAAAACTCTAATCTTGTTCTTAAATAGCTTCATCAGCTACAGATATGCATGTGGATTTTATTCATCGCACCAACCCGTGCATAAATATCTAAACTGACAGCATTATACAACCGCTTTCTCGGATCTATGAGTAAAAAATGTCTTCGAATGAATGAAACCTGAAAGTCTTAGAGCGGACCACCTAGATAGATGGATAGATAGATAGATAGATGCCTAAATTATATACGATCATAGATAGATAGATAGATAGATAGATAGATAGATAGATGCTTAAATTATATACGATCAGAGATAGATAGATAGATAGATAGATAGATAGATAGATAGATAGATAGATAGATAATGAAGAGGTTTAGATAGATAGATAGATAGATAGATAGATAGATAGATAGATAGATAATGAAGAGGCATAGATAGATAGATAGATAGATAGATAGATAGATAGATAGATAGATAGATAGATGCTTAAATTATATACGGTCAGAGATAGATAGATAGATAGATAGATAGATAGATAGATAGATAATGAAGAGGCATAGATAGATAGATAGATAGATAGATGCTTAAATTATATACGGTCAGAGATAGATAGATAGATAGATAGATAGATAGATAGATAGATAGATAGATAGATAGATAGATATGTAGGGTAGATAACAGTCAACTATAGAAGTTAAGCGGTTAAAAAAGTAATGATATTTCTTCTTGAGAGGGATTTCCATAAAGCACCGGTTCAAGTAAAGAAATTGCTCGAGTGGAAATTACATCTCATTGAATAGGAAGGTAATGAAGGTGGTTCGCTATAATGTTCGTGGCATGGAGTCTCTTAGTACTGGTGGAACTAAGATATGTCGTTCTTTTGGACACTTTCCATGGAAGTAGCGATCGAGCAGCGAGGGACTTGCGTGCTTTCGTCTGTAGGAACGGGTGTTACGTGGGGGGGAAATAATTCTTCAATCAAATATGAATGCAGAGATGCCTATGGACTATATCGAGAATGGAATGTGAAGCCTGGGAGGCTCCTGTCCATATATGGCGTTTAACTTCACAATATTTCTAAAACAAGACTCATACAGCAAACGCTATCACTTGACTTAAAATATTTTTGCCCTTCCTTGCCTTTAAAGGAGTGTCATTTGCCGTGCTGATGTTGCTACATGCCTTACTTCTTGCCTATATCAATTTTTTCTAAGCTCTATATTAAACATTAAATCTGTTACGAAAAAAGAACTAAACAAAATGAACGCAAAACGATCAGATTTAAAAAAAAAAGGACTCGTAACTGGAAAAACCGAATGAAAAAAGAATGTTAACAACAATTACTTTTTCACATCCACCCCAGTTCTGCGGAATTAGAATCAACGTTGAGTTTAAGCAAGCGAATGTGTCAATCGGAGTAAAGTGCCATGCAGATTTAAATTTTTCCCACTTGTGATGAATGCAGCTATCGATTTGTCTTGCATGCTAGCATGCTAGTTAACATTCGTGTCAGTCAGCTGTTGGCTCTCACGCTGAGCAATAGAATCTTCCTGCCTATTCGTGGCAGTCAGCTATTGGCTCTCTCTCTCTGGCCAGTACAAAATGGCCTCAAACTACATGAAAACCGCTGTAGAAGCATGAAAAATAGATTATTTCCATTATCGATGGGATTTGGGAAATGCAACGTCGGTCTTGGCCTTCCCACTAACTTGGAGCATGTGCATGTAAATTTTGGTGCAAATCCGTCAAAAATTGCGGCCGTGCTTGCGTTACACACACACACACACACATCCTGCCTTTTATAGACAGAGATTGTTAGCACGATAAGAACCCTGCTAAAACGACAAAATATATTAATATTTTTCTGTCTTAATAAATATTACTCCTTGAAGAATTTCAAATGAATGTTCATCTACAGAAATTATGCTCCCTTAAATTTTCCCATCTTTTTTGTACACTGAAGTATTGTTAACATGTAGTAAGTATAGAAGATTCTCTGGGCTCTTTCGGACCATGAGACCCTGGTTCGAATCTCATCGTAGTCGATTTATGCGGAAGGTAACCTATTGATGTTATTGGCCTGTTAATAAATCGGCGATCACAGTGCCCGGCACGAGTTGAAGTTAAGCGTTGTAAGTATAGTTTAGTATACAGACCTATTTGGGAACCGTCGATGGCTGTGCTGGGATAAAGTCATCTTGACCGACGGGTTGAGTATACTAGCCTTGTACTGACTGTTGTTCAGGCCAGATTATGCGATATTCCCCAGAAACTGTAACTAAGGTTAACACAGTATAGTTGCAGTATAAACCACATGTGGACCCTGTAGGTTTTGAACAAACAGAAATGTGTCTGAACAGGCGTCTGCAACAGGGATTTGTTAACCAAATTACCCAGAGGCTTTAGCGTCTAAATTACTCCTTTTGAGTAAGTTCAGTTCTTATTATCATCTCTCAGTTGCGTCTCGGTCTTGGAGAGTGTGCTCAGGGGCAACTCCGTTAAAGGACAGAGTCGCAACTGAAGAAAATTATACTGAGGGGTGCCGGCCCTTGGAAACAGCTTCCGGAGGCCGCGCCTTCTCGTTGCACTAGAGAGAAGGATCGGTTGCGGGGGCTCGGGGAATTTTTGTTCCTTGCCCGGGTTTACGTGCTCGGGCTCCCCACATTAAACCGACCTTGTATCACAACCTGACCTTGTGGGGTGGGGGTTGAGTAAATATAAATTACCCAGAGGGTTATGTGTCTGAATCAGTTATGGCATTGAATCTTATTCATCTGTGTGCTTGATAGTTTTCATGAATTTTTTTTTAATCATATCTCTTTCCTGGGGGCAATGTTGGCACACAAAAAAATACTGCAGAAAATCGGAAAACATAATAGTTCTTCATTGTCCCTGTATCCGATGCTGATTTTGGCTATTGGGAAAGGTAAGAAGAGAATTGAAGCTAGAGAAACATGGTTCTACAGAAGGATGCTGACGATACCATGAACAGAACATGTGAGCAACGACACAGTTTTAAAGACAAAACGAAACTAAAACGAAGCTTATCCTTAAAATCAAGAAGAGACAGTTGAAATTTCTAGTGCATCTAATTAGGAAAGTCGGTTCGGAAAATCTGATAGCCACAGGAGTGATTGAGAGTAAGAGGAACAGAAGAAAACAACGCCTAATATACTTGGTGAACTTGAGTAAATGTGTGACGGGACAAGGTTTAGAAGAAATAAGAGAAAGACAGCATTTATTAAGAGCTACGAAGAACAGGAAACTGTGAAGAGTCATGACCGCCTACGTCCTTGTAAGCGTTCTGAATGCAAAGGAAATGTTTATAGCAGATTATTTCCACAACGCAGAGAACAAATCACTGTAAGTTCAGACTCGAATATCGGGGGCAGTAAGAAATGCCGAAAACTCGATTCGCAGGTACTATCTCACAAATCAAGATGCACGTAACCAGTCAGAAAAATAACTCACTCTCCGACAAACGCAGTAGAGAAAATACATCTATTTTTCTCCCCGATTCGAGAAAAAACAACTACTTTTATCGCCCGAGAATTTTTTCCATTCGCCGACAACTGGGAGAGGACGTCCAATTTTTGCATATCAAAATATTTTTATATTGACTCCTGCGACGGACTTGTTTTTGTTTTTTTTTAATTTAAACATTCCGTCTTCAGCATGTCATGCGGAATAAGTGCCCTTCTGTTTGGTAAGTAATTTTCTTTTTCGCTACATTTTCCGTCTTAGGATACACGCGACACGCTGTCGCTTGGTTTGACGAGATAAGTCTCCGTTTTCTTCTCTATAGTCCTTAAGAGTCTCGGAACACAGAATAAGCAGGCTTTATCCATTAAGCCGGTATTATGGGGTTCAAAGGATTAAAGAATACTTAAATAATCCTACATTAATTGTATCAGAAACAGCCTTGAAGATGTCACTCTTAACTTTAAGCATCAATGTTATACAATAATCGAAAATATGCAAAGACATTGAATATTTTGGAGGAAATAATTATAAGTCCTTAAATGTTATGTATTTCACTTCTAATATATATATATATATATATATATATATATATATATATATATATATATATATATTGTGTATTTAGGCAGCATTTTTCATTCATACATGTTTCATTAAATAATATAGAAAAGTGTTGTCTACGTATTTGATGTAAATTCTTTTCATAACGTCTGATAAGTTTAATAACATTATCATTAAACGAAAAAAAATCACAGTATTGATACACATTTTTAATCAAATCTAAGCTTTCGTCTTATATAAGCCATTATCAAAGATGACAATTACTGTACAATATATTAAGCAATACACGGACAAGAATGTCATGATAGTCTGTTTCTGTTTACATGGATGATTTCCAAGCAACGATAAACCGTGCATATAAGACGCTGGAAGCTAAAATCGCACCGCAGCTCATGACGTCACACATGACCACGCGACAGTGAATTCGAGAATTATTAAGTATGGGAAGACGTTGGTATAAACGAATGTCTTCTATTATCAATTATAGACATTTAAGAATATTTGTGAACATTTCAACGTTTATTTTTTTTAGGTCAGGTTTCAACTTTTTATGTATATAGCTTCAAGAATTTTTAGTTTTTGTTTATTGTTTTCATGTTTAAGTATAATATTGTATTAATATTGGGATTTTCTTTCTTCGTTTAATGATAATGTTATTAAGCTTATCAGACATTATGGAATTTCATAAAATAAATAAACAACACTTCTATATTATTTAATGAAACATGTATGAATATATATATATATGTGTGTATATATATATATATATATATATATATATATATATATATTTATATATGTTTATATATATATATATATATATATATATATATATATATATATATATATGATAAAATGAAGTTTTAAGTTTCTATATTTATGGATTAAAATGCTCTCATAATGCGTATATAAATATGAAAATGGACAGGCCTGATATTGCGTTTAATGAAGCAGACTGTTCAACTATACATATATATATATATATATATATATATATATATATATATATATATATATATATATATATGTATGTATATATATATTAAACAAGAGATTGTTTAATTGAAACTAAATTGTTAGGAACAGTCTGACATCTCTACGCTGACCACCAGAGTAACTCGTACCATTTTGCATGAATTTTTCAATGATCTGGAAACGATGTATTCCGTGATAAAACCATCTCAAGGGTTTGGTTATCTGGGATGTCCACTGAACATTCGGTTAGAATAAGAGCCATTAGATTGGTACTTTGTGACAACATTGTAAACTGCAGTCTTTATACAAGCCATATGAACTGAGATTTCATGTTCGGAATAGCCTACTTCGTCTAATGTTAATCTATATTTTACTGGCAGGAAAACTGCCCATTTTTTTATAAATAATATGAAAATATTCTTTATTATCTTTATCGACAAAACTCTGTTTTATATTATTTCAAATTTGAGAACGATATATATATATATATATATATTGCATCTTCTTTATTATAAAAATATATATATCCTTCACTAATAAATATAAATTCTTTTTTTAGGTAATAAATTTATTGAAACAAATGATAGACTTATAAATATATAAGATAGCTTCTGTTGAGAAAAATTGCTTTAAACGACGCAGTGAACCAAATTTCCTAGCTGTAATCTTAGTAATTGAGTCAATATAATCTTTCCACATTCCTGGGACGCAGAGATTTTTAAAAAATAGTTAAATATTCTTCTCTTGCTGATAGATTCTTTTTACTCCGGTGGCAGTGTTTAAATATTGAATATATGAACTGGTACTTCCGCTATGTATTTAGGGACTCTTGAAATCTTATTGGACATGCCTTTTCTATAAATCTTTCAAATTTTGAAGATGATAGTTGACCATCAATTGATCTTCCTTTATAATCTTATCTTACGTCTTAAACATAATTACTTTTTTGTAATAGTCTCTAACTTGGCTTCATTGAAGTAAAACATTTAAAACTTTTTTTTCATGTCTGCGTCCCGGGTAACGGATCCTGTCTCATTGCTAGATTGTCTTAAACTTTTAGACAAAAGTGCAACATCCCTCCTCATTTAGACTTGTCAGGTTAGATAAAACATTACAAAAATATTTTAATAGCATCCATATTTTACTAGCATCGATCAGAAAACAGCGTTCAATAAGAATGGAGCAAAAACAGCATTATGTTTAGATGTAACAGAGCCTAGCTTCTTCGTGTTCATTCATTAAAAAACATCTAGAATTAATGCAGTTAATATGATATAACCGTAGTAGTCTATTCAATCGAAATTAACGGAAGACATGAAGGGGTAAAACTGGTAACATGAAGATCCAATTAAGAACACAGGTATTTTGAAATTTTTGAAATTCAATTTGTCACTGTGCTACCAGGGATCAAAAAGAGGATACTTTTATAAAGCAATTGTTAAGTTTCATGAAAATTGGTTGAAAGATCAACGAAAAATAAGAAAGAAACCAGTAAAAACCGCCATTTTCGCTATTTACGCAGATTTTCACTATATGGGTGGACACAGTTGTCAAGTTAAATGACTGATAAACAATCAACTTCTTGTTGGCTACAATTGAGTGAAGTTTGTATTAGATTGCTTGAAAATTGAATGAGTTTTTTTTAGTTTAAAATTTGTGTTGAAATCGATTTTTCGTTTTTCCGTGGTTTCTCGCTAAGCGCTCTGTCGTAGAAATAAAAATAAGGTATCGTTGAGCTCATCATGATGTAAGTAACCTACATACCGAAACGAAATCGGAGGAAAAAAGTTGAATTAATCGATATTTGATCGGCTTCATCGATTATTGTTTTTATTTTTTTTTTGTTGTTGTTGTTTTTCTAATTATGGATTAAAAAAGCTATCACTTACATTGAACAATGTATGTGTCAAGTTTAGTCAAAATCGGCTGGATGGATCTCGAGTGAAAACGTATCATATAGATAGACAGACACATACACATACACGCACAGACATCGTCTGTTTTATATATATATATATATATATATATATATATATATATATATATATATATATATATAAATAGATAGATAGATAGATAGATAGATAGATATAGATTAAAACCACCAGTGAATAGTAAAACGTTGTACATTTTATGAATGTGTTGTATTTATGATCGCATTTTCCGTGGAAATGTTTAGCGCTACGTAGCCATTAAAATTTGAGACATATTTCAGAACTGTTTGTGTGAATCAATATTTCACAAATTGATTAGAAACTTTCCTTTGCCGACAATAGTTTCTAAGAAAAACGACTTCAGAATTCTAAGTCAGAGGAATTATCCCTTTGCTGAAAGTTTACTAATTACTTCTTTAGATGCGTTGCTCGGCATCTTTTAGACACTCGCACTAGCATCACGATGGGATTTCCACAAAATTATAAGTAAGCACTTATCTTTGCGATGTAATTTCGTCAAAGGAATGTTAATTGGTTTAGTCAAATATCGCTGATGGATATTCTTCTTCTATGTGTCGTGGCCCGTTACGAAGTGGGCGAAAATGGTTCTCCAAATCTTACTATTCCTTGTGGCTCTTAGCAGTTGCTTAGATTTAGCTAAGACCATTCCACAATATATTCAAAAAGGTTTATCAAGCTTACTGCCTTCCTCTATCTATTCTTCTCTCAATATACATTGTGAGTGTTAAATTTTCCAAGCCCTCCTTCCTCATTATGAGTCCAAACATTTTCAACTGTCTCTTCCTGATTTTGTACATAAGTGTTCTTTTTGTTCTCATTTTGTTTAAAGGCTACCAACAATGGATTTTATCACAAAATGACCAACAATATATTTCATCTCTAGCTGAAAGTGTTCAAAATATTAAAATTTCGGTATAAAATAACCTGTAGAGTTCGATATGCTAATAAAAACATCAAGAAATCAATCAACATTGTGTTGGTCGCGGCACCAAACGTGACGTCCTAACCCTTTGCTGATTCGGATGGGAATCTGGTTAAATTCGGTATCAGCCTTGTCGTTCCCAGCTCGCCTCCAACGTCTGGTTACCGAAGTATCTGCTTTGATTTCTAGTCTAACTTACCCACGTTGTGATTTGATCTTAGGTAGACGAAATCTATCAGTCACCGGGACGCAATTTAAGTCGAGTCCGAACATGGGTAATACCGCACAAGTATATGTAAAATAAAATAAAATAACAACTCGAAAAGATCAAATGTGTTAAAAAAGAATAACAATATTTATATCTTGTTGCTGAATACAGGACTGTGTCTTTCTTTCAACCCGCTTATATGGATTCGTGACACTTTGTGTTTGTTAGGCGAGTCTTAACATCTTAAGTTGTTTTTTTTTTTTTGTAAGAAACTGGTGTTTGGTGTATCTTCAGGCGATATTCGTAAAACTTGTTTTGGTGGTGTGAGTCTAAGTCGTTCTTCAAAAATAAACTGTTCTTGGTTAGAAGTTGAGGACGTGATTGCGTGGGATCTTTCAGTCAGCTTTCTGCGAGGTGGGTCTCAGAGCTCACAGCTCAACTCTGTCTGCGTCTGCCAACTTCGTCTGTGTTACTCACTCTGCAACTGTCTGCCTGTCTTTCTTCAACCCAACTTCAAGTCCACACGCTGCGATTCTGCTTATATGGACGCCGACCAAAACCGGGGTGGGCTTGATAATTCTAAAACCACAATAAGGATAGGAAAATTTATTACATTCCATTTTTGGAAGTCCTTACTTTCTACTTAAAGGGAATCTCATATTGGTATCTCCCACCAATCTCCTGAGAGGGCGTCAACAGGTTCCTCTCTCTCTCACAGTGGCATCTCACACCAATCCCTTCAGGGGGCGTCAACAGGCTTCCCCTCCTTCTTCATAGTTTCCCTTCGCCTACCGCTCTCGCCACCCTTCAGCCACTGAATGCTCAGCAGCGTGGGTGTTTGCAATTATCGCTCAAAGGAAAAAAATATCTTCCCTTTTTTTCTCTTTTCTATCTTTTCTTCTTCCCGACATCAAACCCCTACGACTCTTTATCTTAACCGAACGTCGTCATTGAGATTTTCGTCAAATAATCATTGAGGTTGGTCAATGATTTTCCGCACTCTGTCGCCAATTATCTGTTCCTATAAAATATTTTTTCTATCATGGCCAGCTCTGACATAAAACAGGTGTTTTCCCAAATGATATCTCCGCAGATAGTTAATGGTTTCATCTTTCCTTCTTTGTAACTTGTTGGTGGTCCAGCTGACATTTTTCTCGGTCAGTGCGTGACCTAATTAATATTATCTCTTAGCACTCTGTTTTGTAGGCCACTTGACCAATTTGAAATTTTCATTATTGCCATGGGCAGACAGCTATTTTTTATTCGCTCCGTCGTAACATAAATCAAATTAAATCCAACAGATTCGAGATCGTACATTCTTCCCTAATGAAAATAAAATCTTTACCACTTTTCTTTGTTAGAAAAATTAACATCGCTAAGTGTCTTTTCGTGATAGCTTCTTATCACCTAAATTAATTTTCGTCTTTTTTTTCACGCATCCCTAAACAGTGTCACAATCGTACAATTTCTTGTATTCTGAAATATAACTTCAACAAAATTATAATATAAAACACACAAATCACCGACACTAGTAATTATTTCTGAACAAACATTTATATGCACAAAAGCTGAGAATCAGTCATCTTCCGTGTAATCAACTGTGAAAGTAAAACAACATATATCATATTTTTATTACTTCAACTCTCCCAACAAGATTAAAACTCAGCATTAAATGGCCGATAAGCAATTGATATGCCGCTAAAGAAACAAATTAAACATAAAGTGTGTTGCAATAACTTGGACCGATTTTAAATGTGAATTAAGTTTAAGCGTCTAATGATTTTTTTCTTTTTCTTTCAGATTTGACAACTTAAATCATTGGTAATCTCAACCATGGAAAGATTAACAATCAAAGAACGTGTTAAAGTTATCAAAGCTTTTTACGAAATGGACGTTCAAACAGAAATGCAATGAGATATTCCCAGGTTGCATCATCCCTCGAAACAGCGAAGTCAATTGGCCACTACGATCGTGCAACTTGACGCCTTTAGATTTCTTCCTTTGGGGTCATCTCAAAAGTAAGGTTTATGCCAACAAGACTTCAAAAGACAAAAGATGAGATAATAAAGCATATTGGTGAGATATAGGAGCAAGTATACAAAGACGTCATCAAAAATGTTGACAATTGAGTGGTGTACCGCCGAAGCCTTTGCGAACATTTGAGCGAAATTATCATTTCACATATAATTACTATGACGTAATTAACATGATTCACTAGAGAAATAAATAGATTTTCAATAATAACACTTATTTATTTACTGCTGACTTTGATCCGTCTTAATGAAACACCCTTTATAAGCAACATGACCAACAATACATTTTATCTGTTGTTGTAGTCATACAAATGCGTTTAAAATATATTTAGTTGAAGCCATAACATTGTGTTCAAAATATTTAGATTTCAGTATTAAATAATCCCATAGATGTTTCGATATGCCGCAAAAAATGCCAACCGGCGCTATGGAAAGTTTTTGATGGAGAATCTTTCCTCTTTCTTCAAAAAGAATCAAAATAAAGCACATAAAAATAGGGTTCATTTTGAAGTTCTTTCCTAAGTTTTCTGCTCGGTACATAACTGTTCTTTATAAACAGAGAGAAATAATTCAGAAATATGGCACAGGTGACATTAAATATATCTGAAGCTTTACGTCACGAAGCCCATTAAAAACGAAATATGTATGAATCAGCGGCAACATCTCATAAGCTGGTTTAGCTGTCAACTCCTTGAAACGAAACCCGGCCATTAAGTAAGGACTTTTGAAGTCTTTTTTTTTTTTTTTTAGATAAAGCAACTGTAACTAAAATATCTGAAAATGTCAAGAATATATTGACGGTCAAATTTCATGAATTTACCATAACAAATATTAACGCAGTTTTTTTTCTCATATATATATATATATATATATATATATATATATATATATATATATAATTATGTGCTTTCTGCATTCTGTTGAGGTTTCTTCTAGACTCGATGAATTACTTAATTATGATTATTTCAAATCCTCCTAATAATTTTTTTCACTTGTATATCCTTGCTTAAACCGGTTTCTAATGCTCTGGACTGCGCTGCTTGAGGATAGTAATCGTAGCTCGTGGAGACACAGTCCTATGGTTAAAGAGAAATTCGGATGAGTTCCACCAAGTAATATATGAGTGAGCGGCGCTATATCGAGTCTAATCCGTTACCTCTTCGTCACCGAGGCCTGTTTGTACAGTTGGTATGACATTTGCTTGATAACATAACTGTCCGGGTTTCAATTCTCGGTAGTGCATGCGCACTGCTGATGAGTCCAAAATATAGAACGAATCGGCCGTTCAGTGCTTTCTGCATTCTGTTAAGGTTTCTTCTAGACTCGATGAATTAATTATGATTAGTTCAAATCCTCCTAATAGTATATATATGGATATATTGACCTGCTTTCCTTTCAGTATTTGTCCTTGCAAATGTGACTCTCGCTTGTGCAGCCCCCACTTTTTGCCAACTGTTGATGTGTCGTATTTTTCTACATTGAGGTAATGACCTTATATTTGAGTTCTCACTCATGCTTGCTGTGCGTTCTTTCCAGCTAAGTAAGAAACAAGAAATTTTCGTTCAACAAAAGGAAAAGGACCATCATCAAGTCCAGTACCGGTTATGGTTTTAGGATCACTGCGCAGTTGAGCAACAGAAAACTCCAATAGTTTCCCTTTCCGCCTGTGGAATTCCGTTCCGTTTACTTAATTCTCTGATAACTGCAATATTCAAAATCTTAAATGCAAAGCCAATCGCCATCTGTTATCATTTTTAATCCCATTTATCTTTTGTCTTTTCCGCAGCTCTTCCAATGCTCAGTTTTTTCTTTAACTCCCTGTAACTCGCTGCGTTTTAGTGGCTTTACCGCCTTGCTTGGTGTGAAATGATTAAAATAGTTCTCTTCCCATATCGATACTGAAATCCATAGAGCTATTCATTCATGTGTAACTTGTATTAGGCAAGTATACCAGGTGGAGCGTATCACTCTCCAGGTTAAATAACTATTTGAAGACGCATGAATCATGAACACTTGGCTACCAATCCCATCAGGGTAATCGTCTACCCTGGCTGTTGAATTCAGTCTAGGATGCCCTCCGCTTAGCGCCGCCGTTTCATCACTACTATGGCTGCATATATAGCGATAGTCTACCCTATTGCCTTAGATAAGCATTTAAGATCCAAGCTTCATCCACTGTGTGAGAAGTCTTGATTTAATCCTGCTTGCAGGTTATACTGGATTACATGTGTAACTTGACGTAACATATAATTCTTCCTGTATGAAAGCGGGTGTTAAATACTATTCTCACAGATTAAGGTTCGTTGGTTTCTTTTGTTTTGTAGCATATCAACATATCTATGGGTTATTTAATGCCGAAATATAAATTCTTTGGCTTTTGGAAGGCATCTTTTGGTATTTCAATGCGCCTTCGGATTTCTGTGTCTCGCTTTCCATACTCTGTTAAAAGATTCCCTGTATATCTAAATTATTGCACTTGCTTGATTTTGGTATCTCCAATTCGTAGTTCCCATCTTGAGCAGTTCCTCTTGTTGAGTACCATACATTCTATCTTCATACAATTGATAGTTAAACCTTTCTTCACGCTTTCTTGTACTATCTTCTCTTCCAGTTTTCTTTTCTGCTCGAGAAATAGTCAACGGGTGGATGTACTGATATGTTTTTGTGGCGAAAGACATGACTTGCCTCAGAATTCAAAACGAGTGCGAACATTTCTTGCCTGCAAAGTGATGACAAAAAGAAATATAGCCGCTATTGTAGACACAACTTATGCGCGCCGATCTCGTCCAAAACGAGACGATATTTGCACACATGCAAATGTTGGCCGTCTTGGAATAGCATAAAAAGCAGGGTGCTAGCAGCACGTCAGAACTGAGGTTATTCGGCGGACAACGTTCAATAGAGCTGGACGTATGGATTGACAGACGGACAAAGAGGAAGCCGAAGTAGGCACGGCTGAGCTGGCGTCTGTTTCACAACTGTCCAATGTAATGGCTGAAAATGGGAGCCACGCAATCCGTTTCCTTGAGGCGACCGAAGAAGAAGAAAAAAACAGCTCGTATTTCACTTTTTGACCCCCATCCCTCATCACCATTTTGCTCTACAGTTTTATTCTTTTACTAATGAGGGTGTAGACATTTCCATTTATTTTAGACTGGGAACAATGAGTAAAGACAATATGGATTTGGAATCTCCATACACAAATTATCAGATATCGTATCCCGATTAGAAAAAAAAATGATGCCAGCCGACATTGTTGATCGTGACTGTGAGATCCAAGTAATATCAGCTTATACAGAAACAAAAAAAAAAACATTGTTGTTTCAAAAAAAAAAAAAAAAATCAACACAGGATTATCTAAACGCTGCATACTACAAAGAAACACAGAAAAGTCAAGATTATTGGTGAATTTAATTCGTAAATTAAAGTCTCTCTATTTCCATGACATAACACCTGCTTCCACTGGACTCTTTGAGAAAAAAAAACAAACAAAAAAAAAACACTCAACCTCATCGCAAGTGTCATCTAACACTCAAGCACAAACAGCTCACTGCTATGGGGGTTGCTACTACTGAAGATGGCTTAATAATTTGAAAAGCTTATTAAAAAGTCTACTATCGGCTAGCATGCATATAATTCTTCAAGACTTCCTAGACCATGGCTCTCCGTAACTTCCTCTGCTTCGTAGCTCATAGTAATGTTTGTTTTTTTCCCTTTTCCTTCCAACTCCATTTCGGTCATCACAACGAAATGTAGGTTACTTGCTGATTACCCCAATCCGTTATCTTCAGTATGACATGTGAGTGTCATATTTCCAAGCCATCTTCCCGTATTCTAAATCCTAAAGAATATCAACTATCTTTTTTATTCTATTTTTATTAAAAAAGAAATGCAGAAAACTGTACATTAATTGGAATTTCAAAGCTACCTCAAGTTTTTTAAACGCCACCGCCCGTTTGATGACAAGATGACGCCCCACTTCTAAATAGAGGCCTAAAGCAGTAATGTTGAACACTTATTAATTTTTTATTCAAAAAGACCATCAATCGAGCCAATGCGAATGATACTTTCTTTAGATGCATAGTGTGTGCTACCCCAGGGTTACTGTATGTTAGAGTTATTTTATCCTTGATTAATTGCCGCCCAAAGCTGTAGATCTCAGCCTGTCTCGTTATTTAACCATAGCTGGGGGGGGGGAAGAAGAGGATTAATACCTTTTCTCAAAGGTATTAGCACGTAAGTGAATGTAATGAATTCAAATGGAATTCGAACTCGGCTCTGGCGATTTCTTAATCCGAGCCGCTATCCATTGTCCCACCGTACCATGTAAAAGATAGTCCATTTTTAAACACATGGTTCGGTCATCCCATGAAACAATGACATAGCATAGGCCAGATAACGTAAGAAAAATATTACTGACTTCATTGTCACCGACTTTTGACAGTATGCAACAAAATGATTTCAAGTAATCTGGATTAAAACAGAATAGAGGTATCAAATAACGTCACCGAATCTTAAATAGCTGAATTGCATGAGGCCATTCCATTAGGAGGGAAATAATTTATCCTTTTAAGAAAAATCCTGGGTTGGAAAAGAAAAAGAAAAATGGAAATAAGACAGAAGGGGAGGTATTGAAAGAATAATATGAAATAATTAACGAAGAAGATAAAAAATAATAATTAATTCTTTGAAAAAGAAATCTCTCTGGTTAAATGGAAACGGAATTAATGAAGCCAAGCCGTATAAAGAATGTGTTCAAAGGTGGAGAAAATTGAACAATAATAATAACATCATACTATGAAAACCAAAAAATAGAAAACGATTTGGTCTCAAAAGCGCAATGAATTGCTTTTTAATGCTAACCACACCCAACCTCATAGATATGGAGCATGGGCCAACATAGAGACACTTGTTAATAGTTTGTCGCCAAACAAAAACGTTAATGATTGTTTTGGTTTGGTTTGTTGTGTTTTACGGCTTATCAAACTCAAATGGGTCATTTAATGCCGACAACTTTTTTTTCCTGGTAATATTTTGTTTTGTCAAAAATCTATTTCTGGCAATATTTTTTTTCTTCAAAAACTTATTTCTGATAATAATATTTTTACAAAGTATTTCTAGTATTAAAACCTATTTTTATACTTTTACAATGCTTTTTACCTCAGTTTATGGGGTTAACTATTTGCCCATAGCTGGGACCCTAACAAGTGCTACCACCCCGGGTCAGAGTGGATCTGGGAACACCAGCAATTAAGAGGTGGTTCCACGCTCCTCAGAACCTCCTGATCAGAGGTCTTGCTGTTGGACATAGTTTATCGTCTTACCCTGGACGCGGATTTAGTTTATCGTCATACTCAGGAGAGAAAAACGGTAATGAATCTAATAATGCGAAACTTAAGAAAGCTATGACAAAATTAAGAAATAATAAAGCACCATTTACCATTGAAAATACCTTACTTTCTAAAGCCAATAACAAGTTCATCAGAAACGCATCACCAAAATGGCGTTTATCATACAATAATGTCCAATCATTATCATGCAATAATGTCCAATCATTATCATACAATAATGTACAATCATTATCATACAATAATGTACAATCATTATCATACAATAATGTACCATGGGAACAAAAAGGTAATCTTCAAGGCATCCATACATACCGAGATATCTGTATTGGATCAATTATGGTGAAAATATTAATTAAATATTATTGTATGAACGAGGCTGTCATCGTTTTATGAAAGTCAATAACTCTTAAATCTGTTTGGATTTATTTCTGTTAAAGCATCTAATGATGGTATATACAGGATGTTCGGGCTAACTTTAACAGTACTTTTTAATGAAAAACAAAATAAACATCAAAGACAAAAATCAATTTATTGGTAAAATAGACAAGTGGAATATAGGTTATAATAACTAAAAGACAATTTACTTAAACAAGCTAAACTTATCATTTACCATAGCCTCGATCTGACTCTGGAATCTGGCACAGACTACCTTCAGTGTGTCCATAGGGAGAGCCTCAAAAACCTCTTTAATCTTGTCATTCACCTACGCCTTGGTGTTACAGGCAGTGCAGTTTGTGTTTTTCTCAACCGCATTCCAAACATAATAATTGATGGGATAACAGTCAGTCGGAGTGGAGACATTGCGGATTGTGATGTCGTAAATATTATCTGAAACCACTTCTGACATTTCTGGGAGTTGTGGTATGGAGCTGGTTCTTGCTGCCACCCTCTCCAAACAAGGCTTGACCACGATGTTCAGTTACTCCATATGACCAGACAAATTGGGCCGGAGACCCTGTTCAAAGATGTGAGGTAGCATGACATCATTCTCACTGGAAACACACCCCAAAACCATAATGGTTGGTTCTGGATTTTCAGAAAGCCATTTGTTGTTCTGTGTGCTGTGCAGCTGTCCCTGACAAAATTATTTTCATCAAAGTAGAATTAGATTGACCCTGCTTGAAAAAGAAGTTTCACCTTGTTCAAGAGATTCTTTGCCTTTGTCAAATGGTTTTCGCGAGGGTTTCTGTAAGAAGTTGATCTTTACATCTCTTGCCCGTCTAGTAGGGGAGGTCCACATCTAAGACCAGCTTCCTGGAGGAACAACAATTTTTCGCGACGAAGTTTGCATTCCCTTGCATCACTTTCTCCTGCAGTTGTTGGTTGAATAATGGTGTACGGATGCAATCGGAATGTCTTCTGTGTTCTTTCCTGCAAACCACAAGTCCCAATTGCAGCTATCTATTTCACCTCTTATTGTTTTCACTGTGTTCAAAGAGCATTGAGCAGCTATCCTGATTTCTGCATTTTGATGCCTCGTACGAATCATGATAATGCAGGTTACACATTTTACAATATTTAGGTGGTTTCCACTCCTTAAAGTCAGTTAACTTTGACACCTATAAAACTGTAGAAACTAGGGAACACAATGCGGTTTATTGTTGTGATATTCCAACCCAACTGCAAAAAAATAGAAACATTAGATTCTGTCAAATCTAGCCAAAACACTTTAAGAAGAGCACTAGTCCACGTACAATAACTATCTATAGGCAACATCGAGCCTGGCTAGTACCTAGATGGGTAGCAACTTGAGAATACCAAATGCTGTAAGGTGGGATTTGTGGGCGGGGTAATATATAATGGCTCACAATTGTTAATCGGAGAGTCGAGTTCCAATTACAGTTACACAGAAATACCATTGGGAAAGTTATGAATCCACGTATTCTCCCCCCAGATATGGATTAATTAGAAAGACTTGCATCACTAAATTATCATTATCTCAAAAACATTATTATAATCTAAAAATATTTTCTGGCTTTAAATATCATGCAAAGAGTTGATAAGCTGTAAAATAAATAATCAATCACTTAATTAAATACTGAAGGAAGTTAATTTTTTTCTTGTATGACTGATAACTGAGGTCCTCATTCAAGACCAGGTTCATGGTGGAAATTTCAACACCCATTTCACGTGCCAAAACCCACATTCCCTTGCCTGGGTCTTCCATCACTTTCTCTTTCAGTTGTTGGATGAAAACGAATGTGTGCACTGTTCCATCCTACAAGTCATAGCTCGGTAGTCTCAGTTGCAGCTGTCTATTTCAGGATTAATTGTTTTCACTGTGTTCAAAGAGTTTTCAGCAGCTGTCATGATTTTTGCATTTTGATGCGCAGCACGAATTATTTATATGCATTAAGTAGTCGTAGGTGGAGGAAAAGGGAGGGAAAACGAAAAAATGGGGAGGGAAAAGAAATAAAGCGGCTATGGGAAGAGGATGAAATGATAAGCGCTACGAGGAGATAATATTTGGCCATAGAATTTCGTTAGGATGTAGAATTTCATCTGCAAAGTGTGGTTATTTGTTTCGATAACTGTATTTCTGAAAAAAATTTTTAGTAACACCATAATTTCCCACCTGATGAGACGTCTAAAAAAGGTTTTTTACCTTTTTTGACCTTGAAATAAAAATATATAATTTTGTAGTCGATATGTGCATGTTCTAATGTAACACTGCATAAGATAAATAAATATTTAAGGCTCTACTTTTTCTATTGAGTGTAGTGAAAGAGATAATCAGGTACCCCGAAAAAAGTTCGTGTTTTGTGTGCGATCTGCCGAAGAAAAATTACCAAAAAGTAGTTAGCAAAAATCTACTTTAAAGACCAGAACCTATGCTAATGTTCTTCCCTCCCCTGAATGGCGTGACCAATCAGAAAATTCTCTTGGTGAACAGAAGTCGTTGTTTTTCGCTTATATAAAGGAGATGATTTTTTGAGCTGTGGGACGAACACGCGTTGTTGGTGTCGAGAAGTGTAGGTTGGATTTGTGACCCCCATTTTGTCGTCTCTATGGTGTGTGTTGAACTGTTACGTCGGACTTATCGTGTGAACTGCGATTTGGCTACAAGTGTTGCGGCCGAGAAACAGAAGAAATCTATTGCTGTTGCTACGATCAGTTGACAGTCTTTACTACAACATTGAGCACTATTTTTAAATCAATGTTTTGAACGCTGTAATCCTACTGTTCGTTCTCCTACACTTTGAGATATATATATATATATATATATATATATATATATATATATATGGTGAGGAGGTGGGTTTGTAAACAGTGACTTTTATAGCTATATAGCGAGACTCTTCGCAAAAGCGAATTGAATCACTGTCGGTCACTGGGCGTGTTTCTATCCACACTGATGAGCTGCGAAACAGTCTGTCTGTGGATGACGTTATATATATATATATATATATATATATATATATATATATATATATATATAAGTTTTTAATATATCCGTGTAACATATATAGGAAAAATAAGCTCCACTCAAGCTTCCCCAATGACAACGATCTTAAGTCTAGGGTGAACCGTTATCTATCCTACATATCCTCATCATATACCCTCTTGCTCCCTCCTTGTACGCCCTTAAAACAAACTTCATGTTGGAAGTTGAAAAATAGTATAGAAAAAGACGTTTATTTTGACTGTCATTGACTGTCCAAAGCCAACATCCACCCACACTGGAAATTATGGCTACGCCACCTGTATTAGGAGCATGTCATAAGCTAAGTCTGACACAAGGCTTTAAATTTGGGAAGTGAACTCGGCAATTATGATCACTTTGTTATCGAGGACGCAAAGTACCTAAAATTCTGCAGATGGATTCAAATGTTTTACATTACTAATGATCATCACTTCTGAACGGTTTACAATTTCCTGATGCCAAGGAAACA
This sequence comes from Acanthosepion pharaonis, assembly GCA_903632075.3. NCBI lineage: Eukaryota > Metazoa > Mollusca > Cephalopoda > Sepiida > Sepiidae > Acanthosepion > Acanthosepion pharaonis. The sequence goes on from CAHIKZ030001250.1 coordinate 313,342, forward strand.
TCTGCTTGATTTAATGCAACTTAAAGAGCGTTCTACAAGGGTTAATTAAAGGCCTTATCGTGTTTAGAGATTCAACCAGAAACAAGTTCACACAACTGAAAGAAATTTAATTTGGTCGAATACGTTTATTCTTCTCGTCCGAGCGATAGGTGATATGTTCATAGAAATCAAAATTAAATATTAATCTTTGCAGTTTTTTAAGGGTTTTTTTTTTTTTTTTTTTTTTTTCGGTCTATTTCCGGTGATCATATGGCGTCATGGCGTCTTACATCGCACTTATCAATCATTTTAAAGGAGTTCTACAAAATATTTTTGGAGACCAAAATCCAAAATTAATTTAATTGAAATACGTTTTTCTCGTTTTTCTTTGTTCATTTATTTCGATTTTGTATCTGCCATCTTTCCCGGAAAGGAAGATCGACCATTTTCTTTTAGTTCCAGCAACTAAAATTTTCTAGAAATATCACGGTCAACAAGATAAAATAGTATTAAAATCGAGTAGAATCTGAGATAATATATTGGTTGGTTGTGTTTTTTTTTTTGTTTAGCGGCATATCAACACACCACCCATATATACAAACTTCTTTTAGTTCCAGCAACTAAAATTTTCTAGAAATATCACGGTCAACAAGATAAAATAGTATTAAAATCGAGTAGAATCTGAAATAATATATTGGTTGGTTGTGTTTTTTTTTTGTTTAGCGGCATATCAACACACCACCCATATATACAAACTTACAGCACCTTGTATTCCCAAGCGATCACCCATCTAGGTATTGACCAAGATCGATGTTGCTTAACTTCGCTGATCATACGAGAACCAGGCTTTTATGGTGATGTGGCTGTAAGCCCTATGTTTTTTAAACGAAACATTTCCCTGTTTGCAAAAACATATGTTATAGAGAAACAACTTTATCTTTCTTATAGAAAATCGAAATCAATGCTATAGAGTTCGAAATCTGGTGTATTTGATTCTAATTACCAAGCTATTCTCCTGAAAAAAAGATTTAATCGACCATGATTGATCATTTTATCTGAGAAAAATATTCTTCCAATAAAGACAATAGCCAGAAAATGTTCTACAGAACATTGGTATATGTTTATAATTTAGTATTAACGACTATTCTATACTAGAATTATCTGTTAACTCCTCCGTCCTGGATAAAACAGTAAGCTACATCTGTGTCCTGGGTAAGATGATAAACTACATCCGCGTCCTGGGTAAGACGATAAAATATATCCGACAGCAAGACCTTTGATCAGGAGGTTGTGAGGAGGATTGGACCACCTCTTAATTGCTGGTATTCCCAGGTCCACTCTGACATGGGGTGGTAGCACCTGTTAGGGTCCCAACTGTGGTCAAATAATTAACCCCCAAACCCGTCCGCGTGACGGGTAAGACGTTAAATTACATCCCGCGTTCTAGGTAAGACGACAAACTACACCCAGCAGTAAGGCCTCTGTTTAGGAGGTTTTGAGAAGCGTGGAACCACCTCTTAATTGTTGGTGTGTCCACTCTGAGCTGGGGTGTTAGCACCTGTTAGGCTCCCAGCTATGGGCAATATTTAACCCCCCGCCAAACTCGGATCAAAGCTCTGTGAGAGTGTAAAAATAGGTTTTAATACCAGCAATAAATGTTTTGAGGAGAAATTATTATCTTTTTGAAGAAAAAATATTACCAGCAAAGCATTTTTGGAAAAATATTACCAACAATAAAAAACTTGTCGGCATTAAATAACCCAGTGTGGTTGACATGCCGTAAAACAAAACAAACCAAATTAAAGCTGTTAAATCCGTAATCCTAAAAAGTAAACTCTTGAAACTAATTCTATTAAATTTTAATTTCCATATTAAGACATATGTAAATATTTTTTTTTTCTTTTTAATCATTTCGCCACGAGAAAGCCACGTCAACACAACGGAGTATAAAGTGTGAACGAATATAAAAAAAAAGAAAAACATTATCAAAGAAAAAGAACAATAAAAGAAGAGGAAACAGAGATAACGATTGACATTGCATTTAAATTTTTGAAGATCAATTTTAGATGGAAAAAAGAAGCCGGAACAGAGTTCTACGGGTGAGTAGTGCGAGAAAGTAAACTGTTTACAAAGAATTTACAGTTACAACTAGCCAATTAAATTGTAAAACGATGAGGCCTTTTTGCAAGTCTAGTACTATGCTTAAATTCCTAGAGTCGTTCGTTAGAAAAATTACCATGAAAGTATATATAGAAAAGGCATAGTGGAGCGATATTACGGGAGTGCGAAAGTGACTGAACCTGAGATGCCAGGTCAGGGACAATAACATTGTTTACATTAAAAAATGAATGTTTTTATCTCTAAAATAAAAAGTCCGTTTGCATGTGACCTTTTTTTCTGCATATATACTTAGGTGTGTGCCAATGTATACGCGTCTGTACGTGTGTGAATATGTGAAGTTGAGATTGCCTGATTCTGAATGTCTGACACTAAGTGTGTGAATATCTACGATTTATGTTGCCCTTGGTGTCTGTGTGTTTCGTGAATTTATTTCTATGCTTATAGTTGTGTATATGCGTTGCTTTAAATAAATGCACTTAAAATGTGTTGCTCTCAGTCTTTTATATTGTGATCTTAGATGACTCGATTGGAGCAACGACCTTAGGTCTTTCTTACACGATCTTACACCAATGAATTCTGGCTTATCTGAGGCGTACTATCTAAAGTTGACAGTGAGTTACGCAGACAGTGCAATATACACAAACAAAAACAGAATACGGGCATAAAATTGCCCAAAACGAACATAGAAAACTGTAAAAAGAAATCAATAAAAATACACAAACTCGTCATTGTCGGTTGATTTTAATACGACTTGTATAAATCTGTGCACAAGATGTTTTCAAATATCTCCATTCCTGGAAGAAATACTACTACTATTTTAAGCCAAAATACATAACTATATGAATGTTAATATATTAAAAAAGGAAATGCTTACATTCTTAATCCCCAGTTATTTTATAAAAGCAATATGCAATATGTATTACATAAATTTATCCCATACTGAAATGATATCAGCACTCACTTAGGGGTTTAAATGAAACCGTCACTTCACTGGGGTGGGGCCAAATGATATCAAAACTTCACTAGGAGCGGGTAAATGATATCGACACTTCAATGGGTGTTTAAATCATATCGGCAGTTATCTCCTGTTAAACCCCTCTCCAAGTTCACCACCGCCATAAGCCGGTATTGAACTCAGACTCTTTAGGTCATGTCACTGAATCTAAGTAACGCCTTTATCCACTGGGCCATGTGTCCTGGAGGACAGCTGCTTATGAATTTCTGGCTATTATTAACCTAATGTCTTCAGCAACCGTTTTTTAACAGTGCTCAATTTTTGCTGTTAACATTGCTTTTTTCTTTTTTACCAGAGCTCATATTGCAATTTTTGTTGTTATTATAGCTTTTCTCTGGCACCTCTTATTGCTGGTTCTCATATTGCATTCATTTCTCTGCTTGGTCGGCTCAGGAGATTTATGTGGCCTAGCATATATGCTGATTCCTTAATTTTACGAACTATCCAATGATGTTCTTTGACTATAATCTCAACCTGATCCCACAGAGGGCGTTGATCTCCCTTTTCTCTCCATATGTGGTCAGCCACGCCTGATTTTTCCACTTACCCTCGTGTTACAGCTTTCTGGTGTTCTTGAAGCCTTACCTTAATGGGGTGGCCTGTCTCTCCTTCATATTTCTTTCCGCAGCTGCACGGAATAGCGTACACAGTCTTTCGTCATGTTTCCGTAATAATGTAAATAGTGTACGTAATACCTCATCTCAGAAATATAGACAGAAACATTACTTTTGTCTATAAAAACCTGTTCAATATTAGCTTTAATTTTATCTTTGTTCATATTGTCCTGTAACAGATATACGAGAATTATATCTGAATTTTTTACATATATATTTATATATGATAAGCAAATATAAATGGATATAAATCCGACAGAATGAAGAAAATATCTGGAAAAACAAAACAAAAATCCTTAAAATGCGATTATGTTGTTTTAATATGAATGAAATGTCGACGTCTGACGTTTCGGTTTAATAACCTTCTTCAGGACAATATTCATTAAAAATACAATTAACATAATCAGTATAACACGACGAAAACGATGGACATAAAGATTTTATTTTAAGGATTTTTGTTTTGTTTTTCCAGATATTTTCTTCATTCTGTCGGATTTATATCCATTTATTTTTATTATATATATATATATATATATATATATATATATATATATATATATATATATATATATATATATATATATATATATATATATATATATATATATATATACAAGAAAGAAAGAACAGTAAGATATATAATCCGGTGTTCTTATAGATATTTTTATTTTTTACAAAAGAGTGCTCAATGTAAATTTACAGAGCATTAATATTATAAATTAATTGATTTTCAAAAATGGAAGTTAAAAGCCACGAATTTAACTTTGCAATTAAATTAAAGACATTAGTTCCATTTTATCCTCAACCGAATTTTGGAGTAACTTTTAAAATTACTGGGTTTTAAAGACAGAGCTAAAATCACGTTTCCATGGTTACAGTACAGACATAAGAAAAAACCAGATACCCCTTGTCCAGTTGAAGTAGCTTCCATTTTTGAAACATGGTTAGAACTGTGTAGCGATAAAAACATATTTTAAATCAATTAATTAATAACATATATATATATATATATACATATACATATATATATATATATATATATATATATATATATATATATAATAAAGAATAAAGCAACATAAAACAAACACATATCAACAACAATTTCAATAAGCAACCAACATGATATACTTGATTCCATCAAATTTAAATTTCACCCGAGTTAATTGTTTTATTTAACCAGGTGCAACTTAACAATAAAGAAGACGAAAGGCTATAGTAAATGTAATTCACCGGTATATAAAAGTTATTGATCCTAAGAAATACTATAGATTTATCATTTAGTATTAAAACATTCTAATGTCTCATTTAATTCTTAGAAATAATTCACCACCTCAAAAATCTACTCGACCTGGGTATAACGATAAACTACATCAGCGTCCTGAGTAAAAAGATAAACTACGTACAACAGCAAGGCCTCTGATCAGGAGGTTTTGAGAAGCGTGGAACCACCTCTTAATTGCTGTTGTTCCCAGGTCCGCCCTGACCCGGGGTGGTAGCAACTCTTAGGCTCCCAGCTATTGCCTTGGTTTAATGTTCTTGGTCCTTTCTTTTTTTTTATTACCCATTTTTCCTCGGGTACCGATTTGTTCTACTGCAAGTTGAGCTATTCGAGGTTTTTCAAGTGAGTACCATTTATATATATATATATATATATATATATATATATATATATATATATATATATATATATATGTATAGTCATTTCATCCATAGCAAAGTGGTAATTCAACTAGTGCGCAGGAGTTTATAGTAAGTGAAAGTGAAAGTGAAAGAGACGAGTGAGAACAGGGATGATTTAGGAGAGGACAAAAGATGAACGGGATTCAAGAAGACAGAAAATAGCGATTGACGTTGCATTTAAACTTTTGAATATTGTAGTTATCATGGAAGCACGTAAATTGAAGGGTGAGAAGTGCGAGAAAAAACTGTTGGAGTAGAAATGGCAGTTGTATTTAGCTATTTCATCAGTAAAAGGGTGAGACCTAGTTGCCAATCTAGTACTGCGCTTACATTAATGTAGTCCAGGCAGAAGTGGAAAAATGACCTCGTCAGTGCAGTTTCCATGAAAATATTTGTAGAAAAGGCAGAGGGAAGCCAAGTCAGTGAGAGAGTGACTGAAGTTAAGATGCCTGGTCGAGATCGATTTCATTAAATATCGATCTTTGGATTTTGTCAAAATCTCTAGATGTATAGCAGGAGCACCAGACCAGACATAGCAACAGTATTCAATGTATGAATATATATATATATATATATATATATATATATATATATATATATATATATAATGCTATATTATAATTATTTTCTTTTTTAAAACAATAAGTCCATAGCGACACAAAAAGAGTTTCGTTCCATTGTCAAGCGATGCTAGGAATAACTTTCTAAGAAATTTACTTAATATATAAGCGCACACAATCTTAATATTTTGAGTTGTTATGGTTAAGGAAAATTCAATCTGTTTTGATTAGGGATGGTTGGGTTTTAATTTCACTAGACAACTTAAGTATAAAATATATGTTACTTTACTTTTCATGTTAAGTTTAGGTGGGGTGGGGGTAGCTGTCGTCTGGGTTTATAATGACAAAAAAAATTGGCATTTTTATTTAACCGCTTAATTCATATTTTTATACACAAAAATTTTCTAAAAGGATCATTTAAATATGAGTAAGTCATATTTTTAATATTTAAATTTTATTCCTACAGATTTAAAGTACCATTCCTCCTTCTAATAAGTAATAGACTATATGATATTTTTTACAAATAAATATATTAGAATTTAATTTCGTATTTAAAAATATTATCAAGTATAAATATATAATATATAAAATAATTGCAAAGAAGACTGGATTATAAATCTTACTGTTCTTTTTTATTATATATATATATATATATATATATATATATATATATATATATATATATATATATATGTGTGTGTGTGTGTGCAACTGTAGCGCTGTAAATTTCACCAATACCGAAGCTCAGCCGGTACGTCATATCCGATATGACCAGTAGTTCTCTCAAAACAGACATTACGATACCAGTCCGACAGCTCTCATTAAACAAAGGAAATATATTCATCTCCGGGACATCACACCTGTTCGCATTGTAGTCTTTCACAAACACTGAAACTTATCACAGCATTCATAGATATGTAAGCCTCGGAGATGCAAGGTACAATAATAGAAATCTCACAACGTTACAAACAAAATGTTATCTATTAATCTACACATAAAGTTTACTTTTATTTATCACGACCTTTCAGGACGCAGGTGATCACAGCTCACCACAGCATCAGATTCGCTAACTTTTGCATATATCTTTATCGTTATGCTGCCATCCATTCACACGAATACTTTCAGAAGATTATCCTCTAAATTCTCCTTGTATGCCTTATGAGTGTTGAATTCACCAAGGCTTCTTTCCTCATGATGTTTTCGGCAAAACGTCCTTTTCTGAAGCTAAGCTAACTTGTATTTTTTCTTAAAACCTTTTCGCTGCATACACATTCAATATTTTTGCAAGTATACGTCGGCAGAACTATTTCTCTGTCTTTTCAAGTCATTTGCTCATCGGCAAGGTTATTGTCCAGCATTCAATGAGAAGTTTTGCGGATCTGGTGGCCGATTCAACCCCATTTTCATTTCTTGATGTCAATCTCGATTGGGGCTTGTCTGATCCTGTCTTGGCCACCTGATTTTGAGGATGTTTCTGAGATATCGGTTGGTAAATGTTTGAAGTTTGTGGGTGTTGGTTTTGGTTACCCGTGTTACAGTTTTTGTGTATATGTATGTATATATATATATATATAACTAGATTATTTATTTTGTAATGATACAAAATTGTGGCACGAGGCCGATGAAGGGGAGGGGTAAAGGCTGGTCCAAACTAACTATCCTATACCTAGCTAATCAGATTCACGACCCATTCATACCTTACAATTTACCCATTCACCACAAGAACTCGTCCATCACCAAACACTCCTCCAACCACCATAATACCACATCCTCTCCAGAGGAACCTACCAAAACGCGCCCCAATCCATAAAAATGTGATGATGAATAAATGATATACATAAAATCCTAATAATGATAGAATGAAAGGGGAAGGAGATGAACCCAATAATAACTAAAAATAAACACAAAATACAAACTAAACCTAATTGATGTCAGTAGGGACCGTCCAACCCTCAAAATAAAGAGACCGATGTATTCTGTCCAGGGGACAGAATCAAGAAGCGCTCTCGCTAAGGGAGTGGGAGAAGAGGATAAAATATTATGCCGGAATGGGAAAATATAAAGATGACCCAGTCGAGATAAAAAGGCCAAAATAAACTGGGGAGGTTGGGAATCTCGACTTGGACCATAACCAAGGAACAGCCGGGATACAGGCCAGGAACAACACTTACTCACATCAACTAGGTACACTTAAGCTTGTCTAACCTAACCAAGGGGAGGGTTCCACAGGAAGCCACCCTGATGTGCTATAGGTTGACCTAGAAAAGAAAATCAAGGCTAGCCCCGGTCACACGAACCAAGCTCGCCTCTTTTCGCTAAAGACTGTCGAATGCAATCGTTTTCTATCAGATCTAATCTTCATCTTGAGCTGATGCTCAAAGAATTGGATTAGATGCTGATAAGAAAGACGGTTGCCCCGCAAGACTTCCTCCATTCGCGTCGTCCAAATCACCATTCGAGCCGTGGCCAGCAGCATCAGAAACATCATCCGTTTCACCCCGGAATACGGGGGCGACACATTGTCACACGCGTATGTGCGATCAATGGACACATGCTGTTCGGGAGCGAGACGAGCCGTCAGCTCGCCGACATGGTCCCATAAGGGGCGGACTCGGGGGCAATGGTAGAAGGCGTGCGAAGCCGTTTCTTCTAAACCAAGGCCGCACCGTTCACAGTCTGGCAAATCCGCCAAACCCCATATGAAAGCCTTGTCATTGAGAGGCAGCCGATTCCGAGCCAATTGCCAGGTAAGCGAAAACTCAGGGTTACTGAGGTAATCCGCCGCTGGCGCCCAAGACCAGTAGGAGCGATACTCCTCCTCCGACAAGCCGAGCCCCTCCACTAATCCACGATAGAAGACCTTCCTAGGCCGTGAAAGGTCACTGGACCGGGGAATGGCCTTCAAAGCGAAGAAAATCCGATTCATCCCGGGGTTTACAACGGCGCTCAACCCGCGAGATGGGGGGACTGATGGTAAGGCTAGGGAAGGCGACGAACCGAACTAGACAGTACAAAAGCGTCCGACAACCTTCCGTTCACCTGTACCACAGCACTGGGGGAGCGATACAGGAGGCTAATCCAGCGGCAGATGTTGGGTTCGAATCCAGCGGCCTGTAGGACAGTAGCAAGGTAGCGATGGTCAACCCTATCAAATGCCTTGGACTGATCCAAATTGATCAGCGCGGCTTCTTCGTCGTCTTTTACACCCTCTATGATCGTGCGGATCAGATGCAGGTTGCTCTGAATTGTTCGGCCCCTCACAGAACAAGTCTGCTCAGGTCCCAACAGAGACTCAGCAACTGATTGCAAACGCTCCTGCAGGATCTTGACCATAATCTTTAACTCTGTGTTTAGCAGAGTTATGGGCCTGTAATCATCTAGCTTCCCACCACTACCTTTGCCCTTTTTCCACAGAGTGATCACGCCCCTGGTGTTCCGATTGGGAATGGACCCCGACCGAAACCAGTTGTTGAACACTGCTGTCAAAATCGGAACAAAGATGTGCGACAGCCTCAAGTACAATTCATAGGGAAAACCATCCAGACCGGGCGACTTGCCTCTGCCGACCTTCTCCAAAACCGCGTAGACTTCGCCCTCTGTAATCTCTCCCTCGCAGCTAGCCGCTTCAGTCGGCGAAAGCCGAGGAAAGTCAGCCAAATAGCTACGAAACTCCTCCTCACGGAGACCAGGCTCCTTAGTAAACCGGTTCTCGAAATGGCACCGAAACGCCTCGCACATGTCATCAGTGGCCCGAAGAGTATGCCCCTCTGGGGACTTGACTTCACGAATGTAACGATCGCCACCTCGACGGACCTCTTCCCTGCGCAGATCTGCGCCCAAGTTCACGGCTTCAGAAGATATCTTGCTTAACTTATGTCTAATTACATGTACCGCTCGCTATTCAAACGATCCAGGGCCTCCCTAGCTAAGGCTATCTCTAGGGGATCCCCCCTGCCACAGCCGGGTGTAACTAGCTTTAAGCGTCTTCACCTTATCAGCTCTATCTAGAGCCAGCCGTTTGCTGAAATTAGTGGTGAAAGACCTAATCCTACACTTAAGTCGCTCCCACCACTTATTCCCGATAACCGCCCCCACTAGCTCCCGCTGCACTAATCTAGTTAGCGGATCCTGCAAGTCCCGCCTGTCCAGTAAAGACAGATTGAACTTCCAGTACCCAGCCATTCTAGGCCTATGGTCTAACGCCACCCGGGCAAAAACGAATTTGTGGTCCGCGTAGCCTACCCAGTGGAACGTAGGGCAATCCAGTAGATCTATGTCGGCTATTCTAACTAACATTCTGTCAAGGTAGCTAACTACCTTGTCAGACGGCCAATTAAGAGCCCACGTCCACATTTTCCCCCCGGGGTGATCGACCCGGTATCTATCGACGAGACCATAATCGTCGATCAGATCAACCAGGCTACGATCGCCCCTTCTCCCACTACCACCCCGCCCCCTGTCTAACTTGGAGTCCAGGATGGCATTCCAGCCCCCCATTAAAAACCCCAGCTCATTGAATCCACCAGGAACGGCTCCAACTGCCGAAAAAACGAGACCCGCTCCTCCTGGTCATTGGGCGCATAAACCGCAACGACTCGGAACGAACCACTTTTCACGGCAATATCGGCCACGATCAACCGGCCCTCGGCATCGGTATGCACAAGGTCCACCTTCGCATCAAGAGTACGTCTGACAAGCAAAGAAACTCCTCTGGCAAACCGGTCCCCATATGCTGAATAGACAACAAAGTCATCCTCCAGCACACACGCATCGGCACTGCAAACAACTTCGATCGCGGCAACATCCACATCAAGGGACAGAAGGTCCCGGAGCAGGCGGGCAGCCTTACTCCGATCCCTTAAGCCCTTCACATTCAACGTCGCTAACTTGATTGACATCTTCTAGGTCTGCAAAGAGAAAAAGAATAATTGCAACAACCTACTCACATACGGGACGGAAATCTGCGGGTGAAAGGAGCCCGACGGATTGTCCCAGGCTTCCCGTGCCCAACTCTGTCGTCATACGACCATCTGGGACAATTCCACCGACGCCCATAGGGAAGGTTAATTTGGCTGCCCTATATACAGAGGGATGGAGTAATACAGGGACTCTCCCTGCACAGAAATGGGAAAGTGTTTTTAAGGTCTTGCGTGCCAGTTTCAAAGATCCTAACCCCCGGGAATACCACCTTGCATTCCTGAAGAAAAACCAAATTTTCAAATGTCCCCCAGTGTCCCTAATACAGGTAACAATACCAGGGGCTTTAGGCAAATTCCTGGGGTCTTCTACAGACTTGCCATCCACGGCAGTCAGTTTAAACAATGGACCTTTTCCAACTCTCTCCTGTCCACCTTGCAGATAGAGTCGGGGCCAGGAAAGTATTTTTTCTTTTTCTTTTTTTCCTTTCTTTCTCTAGGGAGGACGAGGTAGATGTGTGAGGTAGGGAAGAAGAGGGAGGTGGGGTGGAAATAGAAGCAAAAGCGGAGATGGGCGGGGCGAAAATTGAAGCACGGGAAGGGGAGGAAAGAAGACTCCTTGTCATAAGCACTGCTGGTTTTGGGGACCCAGGGACTCTATCCGAATCCTCGTCTTTCCTGCTAATGTGCTGTTGTCCTGGTTCAGTGTCTTCTTCCTCCTCTCTATTCCTCTTTAATGAAGAGACTCGAGGGGGAGGCATTTGTTCCACCTGCATTTCATTATCCGATCCTGGTTGGCTCTTCGCTTGTCCCTTTTGTTCTTGCTGCTGCTGCTGCTGCTGCTTGGGAGCTTGTTTTTCCTTTTGCGGCCCCTTCTGTTTTTGTGGCAGTTTCCCAGGACTTTTCTGCACCTGCCCCTCTTTGGGCTGCTCCTGGGGTTGTCGTTGCTTTTTGGGGGACGACGCATCTTGTTTTGAGGGCGAGGATGTACTTTCCTTCCTACGCCCTTTCACAGTCTTCCACTCGCTGTCGGGAGCCTTCTCCTTCGCCACTTCCGGAACTACCGTTTTGGCTGATGGAGTTGTTGCTGTTGTTGCAGGGGGGGCGCTGGAGGCTGAGGGTTCTTGGCGGGACACACCTTTGCCATGTGTCCCAAAGTTCCACATGACCAACAGTATGGTGTGTGTTCCTCTACGACCACCAACATGCGTCTTTTTCCACATGTCAGTACGTTTGGTACGTCCCTAAAAGACTCTCTATTCATTGTAACTTGTAGGACTATGTCCCCAGTTGCAATGCCCGCCTTGCTTTTGATTGTGTCAACCTCTTTTACTAGTCCATATTTAGAGAAGAAGGCTCCCAACTTATCTTCGTTGATATCCACGGGCACTCCGTGGACGGTTATCTTCGTCCACCTAGTGCCCATGTATTCGGTTTGGAGCCTCAACGTTGGAGTAGTTAGAGTGCTCCCTGCCAGTCCTTTTGCTTCCTCTTCGCTCCCGAGAAGCATCTCCCACATTGCATGGGATTTCCGAGCTAATACTTTTGGAGTAATCTTCAACTTCCTCAAAGCATCCTCAACTGTCTCCCTACTGACCCCAACCAGCTTGCGACTCTTTACGTCAAAGGTCAGCAGGGAGATGACTTTAACTTCAATTGCCTCCAGGGCCTCCGGGATTGTAAGGAAATCATTTCCCTGGATAATTTTGTCTAACTTCGGCCTCAGCTCTTCATAATAGGCTGCATATTTTTTGGTCCGGTTTCCCGTCCAGGCCGTATTCGGTGATTTCTCTGGTGTTGACACCGATGACTCATTGTCGTTTAAATTGCCCGCCATGGTGGAATTTTCTTCCACCATGGCTTAAAATTGTAACTGTGCCTTAATTGGTTTGTTTTTTGTCAGGAGAAACAAAGAAAAGTCAAAACAAAAAGAAAGCAAATACAAAATATGTAAACTAAAAGTTAAAAATTATAATAAAATAAATAAAAATAAAACTGAAACAAAAAGATCACAACAATGGATTAAAAAGGAAACAAAACCAAATCAAAAACAAATGTACAAAGCAAAGCAAATATTAAACAAAGACTGAAACTTTCAACAAAATAGCAAAAATAACTTATCCAATACTTGAAAGACATTTAGCAAGGGTAATGTAGAACAAAACAATAGAATACTCCACACTACGAGAGAGTGGGGTATATGTAGGTAACTAGTGGTATATATATATATATAACTAATGAGTTGGTCCAAATGCCTTGACTCGCTTTATAGTCTACCAATAGAAGGTTAACCATTTAGAAGACATAGAACATTCTATCCGTCGTGTATAAAGGCGGCCATTTTTGTTCACTCTACCCAAATGTCCAGTCCAGCTTGTCAGGCGAAGAGAACCAGAAGGACGAACTATGCTTTGCTACTTTTATCGAAATATTCACTACTAACCAGAACAACGCTTTCCTACTGTCTTCGAAATATTCATTGCTAACCTCTGAATTCTATACGCAAAGACGACCGTCATGATAAATAACAACCCGCTAGGTTTCTGAGCCGTAAAGAAGGACCAACTTGACGTTGGTGTTGAAGATCCGGATCTTGTTGTAAACTGAGATGGTTGTTGATTCCCAGATTGGCCGGAGTGTTAAAAGTGTGTCGGAGTTGTTGATTCGCCACTAGTCTTTATCTGTCCCGCATCTTAATTGACAACCCTTGTGTTACGCCCCATTAAAAAAATAAGGAAATAAATATTCTGTGAAAAAATATGCACACGAAATTTAATTTCGATGTCATCTTGATGTAGTCGCACTAGGTCTTGGTTCAGACATTTACCAACTGATGTCTAAGTTACATCCGTAATATAATGTAGACGGATGTTGGACTGTACCAGACAAGCCCCAATCGAGATCAAAATCAAGAAACGCAAATGGGGATGAATCGGCCACACATTCCGCAAGCCTGCGTCTAGTGCCACTAGACAGGGCCCTTAAAATCCACAAAGGAAGCGAAAAGTTGGTTTGTCATTTTGTCTTTTCTCCTATAGGAGAAAAGACAAAGATAAACCTTTTTTTTTAATCAAATGAACCCAAGGAAGGCGATAATGCCATTAGGACGCACGGGACTACTAAGATTTAAAGATGATGTAAAGAATCTAAAATGAACAGAAAACCCACTCCTAAACCAGGAATAAAGAATAAACCTCTACTCCTATCCAACAAAAGACCGTGGAAGAGTATAAAACGGAAGATAGGGGAACTTTTCTACATCTATTAAGAAAAAATTAGTAAATAAAATTTCAGGGTTTAGACTTCAACGTTAGGCGTTTAGAGTTGAAGTAGAATTTAGAACGACCCCAAAATCCATTCCGAATCAGGAAACAAATCATAGCACTTTAGCCCTTTTCAATAACCCCAGAGGCCTGGGAACCGGGCGACAGGCGAGTATATATATGTCTGTTGAGAAGAAAATGATAATTAGTAAATGACATTTCAGGATATCACTTTCCTTATTAAATATTGCACATTTTGATACTAGAAGCCCTCCAAAGAAAGGCAAAATCTTAAAGATGGAAACACGAACAAAAAAGAAAAAAATCTATAGTATATATATTCTGCCTCTTGATTCCTTCGGGAACATAGGGCCGCAACAACATCTCTCAGCTCTTGGCTTATATCGTGCCGGCTGCCTTTACCTCTGCTTTAACATTTCTGTACCAAGTCTGTTTTAGTCGACCAACATTGGATTCCAGTCAAGGGCCGGCCTGGTGACACTAGAAGCAAGCATGGGAAATGTGTGGCCGATCCATCCACATTTCCGTTGCTTGATGTCAATCTCGATTTGGATTAGATTTAATTTCATAACAAGATTTAATTTCAATGTCCCCTTGATGTAGTCGCACTGGGTCTTGCTTCAGACATTTACCGACCGATGTCCCGGGAACATTCTCAATATCAGGTGGCCAGATATCGTCCTCAACAACCAAGTGTAGGACAGGACCAGACAAGCCCCAATCGAGATTGACATCAAGAAACGAAAATGGGGATGGATCGATCACACACTCCCCAAGTCTGCTTCTAGTGTCACCAAGCAGGCCCGCGACTGGAATCCACAAGGGAAGCAAAAAAGAAAATCGTTATTCTCAAAAACATTGTTAATGCAATATTTATTCACAAAATATTTATTAACAAAAAATATTCTTCTTATAATCTAAAATATGTGAAAACATTCATAAAGTTTTGATAAACCGTAACAAAATAAAATATATAAAATCAGTCAGTCGTTAGTTTATTTGCTTTTTAAAAACGAAATCAGATATTTCTTCTAGCCCAATATTTTCTGTGTAAGCAGGCGATAGGTTTTCTTTATATTTTGTTGCTTCTAGTACACTTATTTTCTTGCAAATTCTGCCATTATCTCTGGTTAAATTTCCTATAGGACATAAGGTTTAGCTTTAATATTTACAAATTTAAAAAGACGAGAGCATTTCTATCATACAACCAAATTTCGCATTATGATGTAAACAGGAAATGATCTTACTTTAACAGAATTAAAACATCGAACAAATATAAAGATTCGTATTCCCTTATCTTTGGAAAAAAATATAAAGAAAACTATATATATATATATATATATATATATATATATATATATATATATATATATATATATATATATATTCGAAGGGAAATACATTACATTTAATTTCAATTATTTACAAAAAATGTTTGTCATATTCAGTCGTTGTATAACATTCATTCTTAACGTTGGCAGTGACATTTTCACAGGCGTTATTAGGAGGCGCAATTATTGTAACTGGGCTGTACGATTATTTAACCCTTCGAACCCCGTGATGCCGGGTTAATGGTTCTCCACTATTTCCTGTCATTTGTACGCTTAATAAATTTCGTCTCTTTATTTTTTTTTATCTCTCCTAAACGGTTAACCGGGATGCTGTGCCGCTTATATCCAAATATTTCTGTTTGCTAAGGTGGATAGCCAATCCCTGTTGCAGACACCGGTTCAGGCATATTTTCATTTATTCAAAATAAATGTGATCTATCTGCCACTATGGTCAATTTTTCAGGAAGTAGAATCCCTGATGTTACCGGACTGGAGGGACGGCCCCAATGTGCAAAACCTTTGGAAAGTGCCCGAAAACCATATCACGGGTTGAACCAAACCTTGTGATTGAAATTGGGTAGATGGTACACTTGGGGGCCGTCGATAGCTGTGCTAGCACGAAGTCATTTTGGCTGAGGACTTGACCGTTCTGGCCTTGTTCAAATTGTTGATCACGCTACATAACACGGTCTTTGCCAGTAACTGTAACAGCATAGACGCAGTATAAACCACAGGCGGGCTCAGTGGGTGTTTAATAAACACAAATGAGCCTGAGCAAGCATCTGCAATAGGGATTGGTTAGCCGCCGTAGTAGACGAGTATCCCAGAATACGAGTGGCCAGCTATAGGTATGTATACACACACACGCATACATATATACATATACGTATATGTGTATATGTGTGCGTGCGTGTGTATGTATTTAGGCCGCAATCCTTCTTCCATGTACATTTCATTGAATACGACAGCCAAAGTGCTTTGATTTAGTTTTTTATACAACTTCTCTTGTGATCTAATATATTTTTTGTCTTTTCAGATGATAGATTATATAAAAACTGTCCGAATGTTCTTTTTATCCGAGCGCTTTCGGCTATACATTTAACCATTTTTAAGTTTGAAATATATTAACTGTTAACAAGAAATAGTTTGTTGCATGTATGTATTTATATAATGTGTTCATTTTCAAAACGCCATGAATATTTAAATGAGATCAATTAGATCTCATTTAAATTCTTTAAAGAATTAAACAACGTAAAACAAACGCTTATTAATAACAGATTTCCTAAACAATTGTTGGATTTCCATATTAGGCGTTTTCTGCCTAAGGCATATAATAGCAGCGACGAGAATAGAAACATAATTAATAGCATTAATATTTTTTATAAATGTCAAATGAATGAAAATTATGAACAAGACGAAGGTAGAATTGGCAATAGCAAAAAATTTAGATTAATTATTACAAAAACTTTAAAATCTCTAAAGTTATATTTAAAAATAATGATTCACATCTTAGAACAAAATTATATAGGTCAAATATTATTTACGGATTGTTTTTTTGCCCATTAAGGAATTGTATTCCTGATCAATCAAAATTCGTAAATAATTACATAGGTCATAGTACAACATATTTGACACGAAGACTCACTCTACACCTTTCTCTGTTTGAGATCCTATGGCATGATAAGAAACACCCATCTGATTAAAAATGAAAAAACGTGCAGAATATTATAATAATAATAATAATAATAATAATAATAATAATTAAATAATAAACATCATGAAATAAAGTAAGAAACTATATGCAACAAATTCAAAACGGTTTGGTTTGGTTTGTTTTGTTTTACGGCATATCAACCGCAATAGGTTATTTAATGCCGACAAAATTTTTATTGCTGGTAATCTATTTCTGGTAATATTTTTCCTTCAAAAATGTATTGCTGGTACTATTTTTTTTTCAAAAATGTATTGCTAGTAATATTTATTTAAAAAAAAAAACATTGTTGGTAATATTTATTTTTCAAAAACGTATTGCTTGTAATAGTTTGTTTTCTTCAAAGTTTTATTGCTGGTAATAATTTTTTACAAAGTATTTCTGGTATTAAAAACTATTTTACACTTTCATAGTGTTTTTACTCCAATTTCGTGGTTAACTACTAGCCCATATCTAGGACCCTAACAGGTGCTACCACCTCGGGTCAGGGTGGACCTGGGAACATCAGCAATTAAGAGGCGGTTCCACGCTCCTCAAAATCAGAAGCCTTGCTTTCGGATGTAGTTTATCGTCTTACCCGGGACGTGGATGTAGTTTATCGCCATACCCAGGACGGGCAAAAGAGAATTTCAAGTGGGTGAAGAAGTGAAAACCATAATGCACCCACTGCAGAGGCAAAAGACCTAAAAATGAAATCAATAACGAAATGAAATGTACCAAATGCAGAAACGATGGCAAGATAAAACTCTTCATGGTCAATACAATGCGCGTACCAAACAAGCTGGTGTAGACAAAACCCGTGCCCATCAGTGGCTACGTAGTGAAGGGTTAAAAGCTGAAATCGAAAATTTTATCCTTGCTTTATAGGACCAATGCTTGTTAACTAGAAATTACCAAGCTCACATAAAGAAAAATTGTGTAAGCAAAAATTGCAGATTCTGTGATAAATTGACCATCTTGTATCCGATAGCATAATATTGGCATCCATTGAATATAAAACCGAGTTGGCTAGTTGGGTAATATGTAGCTTTTATTGAAAGAAAACTGCAAGAAGTTGGTATGAACACTACCCAAAACCGATTACAAATATAGGACTTGTAACAATTTTATGGGACTTTATAATGAACACAGAACAACGAAAACTAATCGCTCAGACATTGTATTCAGAGGCAACAAAAAACAGAATATGCTTTCTTATTGACATTGCAGTCCGTATAGACTGTAATCTATCGCTGAAGAAAAACTATAAAGGTACAAGGACGTTGAAATCAAAATCTTCAAACTGTGGCACTTAAAGAAATCAAAAATTCCAGTTGTAGTTGGAGCCCTCGGAGAAATGAGTATTAAACAGAAACCAATGGAATAATAATAATAATAATAATAATAATAATAATAATAATAATAATAATGCCGTTCGAGTGAGAAATGATGTTGAGGTGTCTGTCTTATGACCTCCACTGGTAAAATTATAGCCCATGTTAATGGATAAAAACTAAACTTCATGCGACATCAAATTCTTTTTTGGGTTACCTTGTTAAAGTTTTAGTAATTTTGACTCTAAAATCTAGATTTATTATCAGTTGCTTTTCTCAGTACATTTCATTATTTTTGAGGACCAGTAAAAAAAGTTACTGCATTTTTTTTTAAGCTGTACGATGGAGGATAGAACATCTTAAGCTGCGGAAAATAAAGGCATGAAACAAGATTGGGTGACCAGCGAAAATTTCACATTTTAGCTTTTACAAAAGTGTTAAAAAGATTTTTTTTTTTTGCAAAAGGTGCTTTTTATCATTAGAAAAATACAATACTTCAAAATATAGAGTTAGTATTTGTCTGTTTTTGGTTCGAATAATTGCCTCAATTCACTATGGCTATGGATAGAATAACGTTCAGATTTTCTTATTAAGAATGTATTCTTTGTCTTCCTGTCAGTAATTCAAAAGGTCTTGGAGATTCTATACATTTAGTTGAAAACCCTTGTTTCTTCAGTTCCACCACAATGTTTCAAATGAATGTATATATTTTTTACTATATATATATATATATATATATATATATATATATATATATATATATATATATATATATATATATGTGTGTGTGTGTGTATGTATATACAGCAATATATATTAACACTAGTTTGCGTAATGTATTAGGTTTAATTTTAAGTTGTTTTAGAGATGGATTATTGTATATGTTACTAATAATAATATCAATAGTATCAAAAATGTCTCATTAGTGAATACAGTTTCAAGTTCAATTGAGGCTATAGCTTCAGTATTAGGTTTTCATTTGTTTCTATATATCACCATATATATATATATATATATATATATATATATATATATATATCACAATATATAACTATATGTAACTATATATATATATATATATATATATATATCTTTTCAGAGTTTTTCCTACTCCTTGTTCTGCCAACTATAGGAAGTGTGGGTTTGTAAACAATGACTATTACGACTATTATAGCAAGACTCTTCGGTAAAGTGAATCGAGTCCTCTAAGTTATTGCATGTTTATTTAAAAATAAATAAAATTTAATTCCGTCCCTGCCGACAGCTTAGTGGTAGAATCTCTGACTGACGCCAGTTCAGGCGGGTTTCGTTCCTAGAATGAGGCAACCGGACATCTAGCCCCCACCTCCTATCCTAACTTCTAATTGTCTATGGTGTGTGTATGTCACCACGAAATGTATCTTTATGCATTAGACATCCGTCGACTTTCTTTCTCTCCTCTTTTTAAAATAAAAATAGTAATAATGTCGTTTTTTGACGTTAAAATACGTCAAAAACGACATTATTACGTCATTATTTTTGCACCAACCTAATATATATATATATATATATATATATATATATATATATATATATATATATATATCACAATATACGATGGATCCCTTTATTCTCGATTATTCCACCAAAAACATCATCGTCCCTAAAAGGAACAAATAGGAACTCAGCTTATTATATAAAATGTAGAGTCCCGTTAGTTGAATGAGATGGAAACTATTTCTCGCCAAAAGGGAACACGACGATGAATGTGAATCTATCGATTTCTTTGGATTTACGTCACTGAAACCAGCCCCTAGCGATGACCTTCACATAGAATTTGAAAAAGAAATTATTCTCTGTGAGAAATAGAATCAAATACGCAATCAAATATAAAACCCTACAGAGGAATATGAAAAAAGACATTTCCATGATACATAATACTAATAAAATCATCATTAAGTCTGATAAAACTGGCAATTTATATTACTATTGTTAGACATTTTCATGACGGTCGTCCTCGAGTATCGAATCCAGAGGTTGGCAGTGAATATTTCGGAGACAGTAGGAAAGCGTAGTGCAGGTTCGCAGTGGATATCACAGCAGAGTGTAGTTCATCCTTCTCCTGGTCGCCTTTGGTCCTTCCGGTGAATACAGTGTTGGGCGGCTTCTGATTGGTCAACCTTCTATTGGTCAACTATAAAGGGAAATAAGTCATTCTGACTCGCTCACTAGTTATAGGCATTATATACCCAAAAAACCGAAGTTAATTAAATAAATAAGAAGGTCCCAGCTGGATAGTAAAATGATACTAAGGACTTTGTAAGAATTACAGCCACATACTTAAGAACGACGACAGGGTCCTTAAGCTTCATAAGAAACAGGATTTTATTAACGTAAAGATCTATAAGGATAATTTCCCCAACAATCCACAGTTCCTACTGGTTAATCCTTACAATAATAATATAGGAAAATTCAGCAAGGCTCTATTAGAGCGACCCTGCAAATACACTGAGAATACGATAGGGGTCAACCAATGGAAGAATATTAAAGTTTTATCAATTGGTTCTCTAATATAAAAGAAAATAAAAAAGATAGTGCACCTTCATGAAATTTGACATCAAATTCTACCCGTCTATCATGGAAGACATGTTAATGGCTTCTATAACCCTGGCCAAGTATTATTTCTCCATGACCGGCCAGGAAATCAATATCATTATGCAATCCCAGAAAACCATTCTATATCACGACGGTTCTATATGAACCAAAAAAGACAATCCAAACTTCTCTATGGCGTTGGGAGCGTTCGACTCCGTAGACACTTGCGAAATAGTTCGTATTCTGCTACTGTGGAATCATAGTTACACGTTCGATAGTTATCCTTCCTACGAAAGGCCAATCCACAACAAAGTGACCGGTTTAGGAAAAAAAACTCTTCAAATTCTTCAAGGATCACAGACTTAATATCAAAAGAAAAAGCAACGCAAAGGTGATCAAATTTCTGGACACTAATTTGGATCTATCCAAAGGACTATATATGCCTTATACTAAAGAGCTTTATAACCATATATATATTAACAAAGAATCGAACTACCCACCTGGAATTCCAAATAACTTGCACAAATCTATAGAACACAGACTCCCAGCTAACTCAGGCAAAAATTACAAGTAAACACAAAATTAAACTAGAAAAAAATTCCCAAACATTAGAAAGAATACCAATAATAAACGTTAGAATAAAAAAGCAACCTTTTAACAGTAATGTCAAAACCAACATTGGTAGGGTTTCCTAAATTTAATTCACAAACATTTCAGCCTTTACTCAACAAAATATTCAATAAAAACAATATTAATATTAGTTACAGCTGTACTAGAAACCTTGAGCAACATATAGCAGAGCATAATAACGTAACTAAATAAATACATGAGCAACACCATTAGCAAGATTAACACAGAAAAAAGGGTAATTGTCGAAAAGTCCGATGTCCGATGAACAATAAATGTATGCATAAAGGCGTCTTCTACAAAGCTAGCATTAAACATAATGGCGAGAAAAATTTACTTCGGTTCCACAGCCAATCGCTGGAAAACAAGATTTTATCATTACAAAATTACAGTTAACAATAAGCAATATGCAAATGCCACGACACTCTCAAAAATTTACTAGGATGTTAAAACAGTAGTAAATTGGAATTTCGTCAGCAAATTTAAAACCTTTCACGGCTGTGGCGACCAATGCCGCCTGTGTTTGCTGGAAAAATTGAAATATTTTAATTCTGGATAAATATATTATCCAAATATCACATGCCCTTTCTATATTTTAGGTTATATATTGATTGACCCCTTTAACCATTTTAAAGTCTATTATTACTTAACAAGTTAACCAGCGTTCCTCTTTATTTTTTAAAGTAACCCCCCACCTACACTCTACTTTCTATTATATTTAGTTTATTTTAAATTTAAGCTTTAAATCTGCATTTAATTTAGCGTTTCTGCGATGAAACCCATATATATTTAAAACCCAAAATAATAATTTCTGCCTGACGAGTTGGTAAAACAACGAAACTTGCAATTCGAACTTTATATATATATATATATATATATATATATATATATATATATATATATATAGTTACGTGTAGTCAAGATTTAGTACACAAACAATCATATATATGATTATGCGTGTACTAAATCTTGACTACAGATAACTATTTTTTTTCAATAATAGATGAATGGCAAGAAAAAGAAGCAACAAATGAGGTTCTCCCTGCTAATTTTCTATTTGCTTCTTGAGTTTTCATTATTTAAATTTTAGGCTTTTAAATTAAAGTCTGTTTTTATTAGATATACTTGGGTATTCATTTTGTTTCTGTTATGGTCCGGTTCCTTGTACCACGGTGGTAGTCCAAGGTAGAGCCAATAAAGAAGAACGCGAACACAGGTATGGAATAACACAGACATATTACAGACAGGAATATATACAGAGAAGTAGAAGTGTTAGTATGAACAATCAGGTTTAGTAGAGAGAGCAATGTAGTCTCGACCAGTATCACTATTCCAATGTCTTGCAGTAATTGTCTGAACGTTACTCTGTTTCGGACTGCCTCTGACTCGACTCTTGACTCGACTTGAACAACTGACTCACTTGAACTACGGACTTGGCTCCTTGCCTATTGCTGAGGCGCAGTATTTATTAAGTATGGAATAGTCCATTATTATTATTATTATTATTATTATTATTATTGGTAATGCTTATTTGTTATCACTTTTGTTTTTGAATATTCTACATTGTGATAATAGATCTGCCAAGAAAGGTGAAAATGATGCAAGAACCTGAACTTTAAATTTCTAACGATTAAAGTGCTTCCTATATATTTTCCACTTTGTCATTAATACACCTAACATCATATATCATCTTCTCCCAAATATATATATATATATATATATATATATATATATATATATATATATATATATATATGGATCATGATGACTTAAGAAAAAACCTTACAAACCCCTATCTGTTATAATTTATTTCATGAATATTATTATATTCATCTCTTCGAATGTTTTTAAGAAATGGAACCAATCCATCCAGACATATACACCGGGGTAAAAAGAAGAAAAGGAAAAAAGAAGTAAAAAAAAAGAAGGAAAAGAAAAAAAAGAAAAAGCAATTAAAATAATATTAATATAAATTAAAAAATATAAAAAAGAAAGAAAAGTTTTTTAGAATTAAAAATATAGAAAGAAAGAGAAGGAGACAGAGATAGCGTGAAAAGAAAGAAAGGAAAGAAGGAAGAAATGAATGATGTGCCAACAACAAAAATAAATTGACAGAATGACCAAGAAAACATTTCCTTAAAAGAGCTGAACAAGATAATATATCGGGGAAGAGAAGGAAGAGGTGGATCAGAAGCAAAATAGTTACACTTTGTCTAATAAAGTCATATCATTTTAGACGGCAATCATCAATACATAATACAATCATCATTATTATAAACTAATAATAATAATAATAATAATAATAATAATAATAATAATATCCAACATAATTAAAATAATAATAAAATAATATAATAAAATAAATCAATAAATAGAACTAATAAATTTAGATAATTATAAAAATCCAAAAAAAATTCTTAAGGAAAAGAAATAATAAAGATAATAGTATTAGTATTAATAATAATAATAATAATAAAATATATATAATATATAAATTATTAAATTATTAAATAAAAATTTTAATAATTATAAATGAAGAAAGCATGAGTAAGACAATCACGTAAATAATTTAATATATCTACAAACCTATATAGAAAAAATGCCTGACGAGCAATATCACTTCATATACACATGCATACATATCAATACATTTCGACATAAATGATTGTACCTATATAAAATAAGAATCAACATTTCAAATGTCTATCCCCCAAAGTCAATGGATGTAGGGGATTTTAAAATTATTCTTATGTCGACACTTGACTGTAAGTTTCTTTGATTCAACAATTGGTTAGCCTTTTTTCATTTAATTAATGTAGTCTCTCGTATGCATCTGTCGGGGAGGTTGTTGAGAGTTTGAGACTGGCAGATGGCATCCCATTTAATTTGTGGTGTGAAGCTTCTATCATTAAGTTTCCAATAATGCTTAGACAGAGCAGATGTATTAGAAAAGGAAAGCCTGTGATTCTAGAGTTTCTTTTTTCCAATTCCAAACAGATATCCAGATGTATACTTTTTTATAATTAAGATTTTCTTTTGGAAAAATTGTAGCTTTGTGCACTGCATTACCGAATACCGAAGTACAGATAACCACAACTGAGCAGTTGGTGCAATTACTACAATTACATGAGGGCTTGTTTTCAGGTATGTTGCTGTCATAAAATGATTTTAATATTTGGTTGTTTTTGGAGTCAATAATATTATGTATGTTGTTAGTGCAGGACTAACTAATTATCGAAGATTTTCTATTGAAAATGTTTTGTAGTGGGTTGCTGTAAATAGAATGCTTGTTGATTAAATTAAGAAAATATCTGCCAATATTTACATTAGACAGTTTAGAGAAAGGGGTGTTAATTCATAATACTTTTCTTTTTCTGTTTTTGGTTTCAATAGTTTTATTGTTTTTCAAAGATTCCTGGCAAAACAATTTTTGTTTGAAATTTTCCTATTGATATTTAGAATATCAACTTTACTGTGCTGTGGTTTTTAGAAATATAGTCAGGCAATATATATATATATATATATATATATATATATATATATATATATATATATATATATATATATAAAATTTATATATAAATAAATTATTTTATTCGAATTAAAGATTTTGTTAGACGATAATCAATTAATTCTAGGGTTTATAGTGTTATGGATTTATCTAGTTAATGTGTTTGGATGATTGAAGTTAACATTAATATAAATAGGTTTTTGATTGTTTTTTTTTTTTTTTTTTGCTAAATGGCTTAAATGTTTTACTAGAGTTGTTGAAAGTGTTATCTAAGAAATTAACTGTTTTAAGGTTAGTTGAGATTTCAATTTTAAAACCCAGGAATTGGTAAGCCATTATAATCTTCTCCTGTATTCTAGAAGGGATACGACATTACTCTTTAGGATGAAAATATGCCCATCACCACTATAAAGATCTACTTGTTTAGGATTATTAATCTTTCTAGGAGCGTCTAATACATAAATGTCTGCTAAATCAGCAATTTGAGCTGAATCATATGCACCCATAGGGACGTTAAAGTTATCCTTAAGACTTTTAACCCAAGTACAAATGTTATATATTTGTAAAGATTGTCTGGAATATAAGATAACCTCGAATTCATCATCTGTAATATTTATATAGTTTTTAGCAATATTTAAACTTTTCAATAATAGATCTTTTGAAATGGTGTTGGTGGGTAGAAATAGTGCTATTGCAATTGTCTTTTTTTTTTATAAGTACTAGTGATTTTATTGAGGAGGAATTTTGATAGTTGGAGGTTTCAATTTTGAAAATGTTTCTAGATTTATCGGCTTTAATTCACATCTTCTTATGACAGTGTATGCTGGCCAATTTCTTCACAGATCAATAGGAGACTCGTAGCCATAAAGATATGTTTCTACAGAGATATACTAAGAATACCATCTTTCATTAAACAAGCCAGACAAGGAAGAATTAATTTTTATTAGGTCTTTTCCAGCATCCTTACATTTTTCCGTTATGTAAGATTA
This sequence comes from Acanthosepion pharaonis, assembly GCA_903632075.3. NCBI lineage: Eukaryota > Metazoa > Mollusca > Cephalopoda > Sepiida > Sepiidae > Acanthosepion > Acanthosepion pharaonis. The sequence continues at coordinate 339,570 of CAHIKZ030001250.1, forward strand.
TGGGAGTATATATATATATATATATATATATATATATATATTGCCTGATGATATTTCTAAAAACCACAGCACAGTAAAGTTGATATTCTAAATATTCACTTATATTGGTCTATATCCTGTCTTTTTTTTTGAAGATTCATTATTTTTGTGGCAAATGTCCGATATTTTAATTGTATATTATTTATTCAGACTTATTTTTATTTTTAATATTCTCGAACAATTTTATAATTTCTGAAGAATTCTTCCGAAGATTATTATAATAGTTTCCTTGTATAGTATGTATTATATTTTAAGTATATATATATTTTTAATTATGCCAAATTCTGTTTTATAAGGATTAAATAATGGTCGTAGATTATTGTTGAAATTAGGTCTGTGGTCTTTAAAAAGTAAATATGCATTCTTTGTATGACTTTTTCCCTTCTGTCTGCGATATCAAATTTATTAGCAAAATCAGCAGCATTTTTGATAATTAAAGAAATAGTGCTATTGTAATTGTCTTTTATTATAAGTATTAGTGATTTTATAGAGGAAGAGTTTTTGATAGTTGGAGGGTTCAATTTTGGAAATGTTTCTAGATTTATCGGCTTAAATCCACATCTTCTTTTGGCAGTGTATGCTCGCCAATTTCCTCAAAGATCAAGAAGTGTCTCGTAGCCATAGAGATATGTGTCTACATATCTTTCATTAAATATGGCGGACAAGAAAGATATAATTAAGTTTTTATTAAGTTTTTTTTTATTATTATTTTCCAGCATTCTTACGTTTTTCCGTTTTGTATGATTATGGGAGTATATATATTTATTTCCTGTCGACATTAAATATTCTCTTACATTGGTCTATATCCTCTCTTTATTTGAAAATTCATTATTTTTGTGGCAAATTTTTGATGTTTTTATTGTATATTATTTATTCCGTCGAGATAGCTTGGACTTTCATGAGTCTAGCGCGTTCAACCATCAGGGTCCTGAATCAAAGTAGGAATGTCATTAGAGTGACATTCTTTGTCAAAACATAGCTGGTTCATATAACTCAATACTGAACGGCCAACGCGTCTTTCTCCATAGCTAGGTGTCCAAAGCTGTAGCACATCACTCATCAGTTCGTGATTTGGTCGAGAACAATGTCCTGTTATGCGTATTCTCCGTTCACGTAACATTTTAGAAATATAAATGATGCTTCCACAGATCAGTGATTTATTTGGATGTTGTCTCCAAGAGATGTAAAATATAGATCTCAGCATCTGAATGTTGGTTCAATCAAACTTAGACTCTAGAGTTTTAGTTAAGATCCAAAAAATTTCACCATACATTAAAATTTAAGCGTGCTATTAGACTGGCATCTAGGTCCCGCACTATATATTTCTTGCTGACATTAAATGTATTGAAAATAATATAAGATTCGTCCGAATCAAGGAAAGTAGTTTTGAGCTGCTATTTAATAGCAATCTTATAGCAGTGTATGCTGGCCAAAGATCTTTCATTAAATTCGTAGGACAAGAAATATTTAATTAAATTTTTATTAAGATTTTTTTTCCAGCATTCTTACGTTTTTCCGTTTTGTAGGATTATGGGAGTATATATATATATATATTTATTGCCTGATGATATTTATAGAAACCGTAGTTTTCTAAGTATTCTATCTCTTACATTGGTTTATATCCTCACTTTTTTGAAAATTTATTATTTTTGTGGAAAAATGTTCGATATTTTAAGTATATATTATTTATTCAGTCTTATTTTTATTTTTAATATTCTGGAACCATTTTATAGTATCTGAGGAAATTTTCCAAAGATTATTATAATAGTTTCCGTGCATAGTCTGTCTTATTTTTTAAGTATTTTTTTTTTAAATTAAGCCAAATTCTGTTTTAGAAGGATTAATTAATCGTGGTCGTAGATTATTGTTGAAATAAGTTTGTGGTCTTTAAAAAGTAAATATGCATTCTTTATATGACTTTCCCCCATTCTGTCTGCCATATCAAATTTATTAGCAAAATCAAAAGTATGTTTGTTAATTAAAGAAATAGTGCTATTTTAATAGCCCCTTTTTTTATAAGTACTACTGATTTTATTGAGGAGAACTTTGTTATAGTTCGAGGGTTCAATTTTGGAAATGTTTCTAGATTTATCGGCTTTAATTCACATCTTCTTATGAGAGTATATGCTGGCTAATTTCTTCACAGATCAAAAAGAGACTCGGAGTCATAGAGATATGTTTCTACGGAGTATTACTAAGAATACAATCTTTCATTAAATACACCAGACAAGGAAGAATTAATTTTTATTAAGTCTTTTCCAGCGTCCTTACATTTTTCCATTTTAAGATTATTATATATATATATATATATATATATATATATATATATATATATATATATATATATATATATATATTGCCTGATGATATTTATAGAAAGTGCAGTAGCAGTAAGGTTAGTTTTCTAATATTTTGAATTGGTCTGCTTCCTCGGTTTTTTGAAAATTTTGTTGTGCTTGTTTTTAATTATTTAATCATTTTTTAAAATATTAGTTTTGTGGCAAATTTTCGTTGTTTTTATTGTATATTATTTATTGAGTTGACATTGTTTTGATATAAATGACTCTAAAACGGCCAATCACCAGGATCATTCATCAAAATCGGAAGGTCATTAAAGTGGCATTCTCTGTCAAAAGATAGCTGGTCAATATAGCTCAATACTGGACGGCCAACGCGTCTTTCTCCATGGCTAGGTGTCCAGAGCTGTAGCTCATCACTCATCAGTTCCTGGTTTAGTCGAGAACAATGTCCTGTAATGCGTATTCTGCGTTCACATAAGATTGTAGAAATATGAACGATGCTTCCACAGAACTGTGAATTAGTTGGATTTTGTCTCCAAGAGATGTGAAGTATAGCTCTCAGCATGTGAGTGTTGGTTCCATCAAGATTAGATTCTGGGGTTTTAGTTAATATTCAAACAGTGGCACCATACATTAAAACAACCTCTACAGTGGCTAGAATATACCTCAGATTGAAGTTGTCTGGTAGGTCAAATGTCCAGATTACATTCATTTCATTCAAGGCGAACCAGCGTTTATCTATGCCAATTTTCACATCCATTTCAGTAGAATTTATTGCACTTCCTACGTATGTGAATGATTCGACAGATTTTATTGATTCACCAAAGACATTTTAACATTTCTGGTTGAATTTTATAAATCCAGTTTTAGTGGTATTCACATAGTGTCCCAAACAGTTAGAAGCATTTTCTCGATAATGTAAAGCTCTGGCATTTGTATGCATGTGTGTTTGTGTCTGTTTATCTGTGTGTGTGCGTGTAATTGAATATCCAAGTCTCAGAATATAGTGTTAATGCTGAAACTTGATTAAAATTGATTTGATTTCCTTTTGTTTTGAGGCATATCAACATTAATGGCTTATTTAAAACAGACAAGATTTTTATTGCTCGTAATGGTTTTCTTCAAAAATGTATTGCTAGCAATATTCTTTCCAAAATGCATTGATAGTAATTTTTTTTCAAAAATGTATTGCTGGTAATAATATATTGATGGTAATAACTTTCTCTTCAAAAAATTATTGATGGTAATGTTTTTCCAAAAACATGTTGCTGGTATTAAAATCTATTTTTTACACTTTCATAGTGTTTTGATTCCAGTTTGGAGGTTAACTATTTGCCCATATCTGGGAACATAACAGATGCTACCACCCCGGGTAGAGGTGGATCTGGGAACACCAGCAATTAAGAAGTGATTCCACGCTCCTCAAAGCCTCCTGATCAGGATATCTGGATACTGGATGTAGTCTATCATCTTACTCAGGACGTTTGATTAAAATTACTATATCAATAATTGTATAATTTCATGTTAATATTCGATGATTTTTCTTCAATACAAAAGTATTTATCTCGTGGGGACACCGAATAATTAATACAAATGCAAAGATCAAAATAAGCGACTTGGATGATAATATTTTTTTCCGAATGCAGCTGCAACTGTAATACAAATACTTCATTACATTTTCTCCGATGAGAACATTTATCAGTGCAAATGGGCATTCTGACATGTTCGTTTCATAGCTTCTGTATGTTCTATAAAGGATTGTATAAACAGCAAGTTAATTCCAACCTCGTCTCGGTGTAATCCATTACGAACGCCTGCAAATGTCAGATTCCTAAACGTAAATATCTGCTGCTCAATGTGAAAATTAATGAATCACCATCAAATAGCATAGGATTCCTGAATTCCAGTATCGACCACAAAACGATTGAAGTTTCTCTGACGACGGAAAGGAAGCGGGGGCGACTCAATCAGGCTGATGTGAACGGTCGGATGGGAAAGGACAATTTTAGAAAATCCCCATTTTGCCATGAATCAGGTTCGATAGAGATTATGCCATGTAGGCGAAGGCCGAGATTTAACTGTCTTTATCACGCTATGTTAAATTGCCAGTAGAGACGTTATTGATACTGGAAATGTGCCAAGGTTTGGGAAATTGGCAACTGGGAATGCATTTGTTCAACGGACGATTAGTGTTTCATCTACAGATTAGCAGAATGAAAACGTCGAAAGTTAATTCGCTTCCGCACGAAAATGTTTTATTTTAAATTGTTTATTTAACCCTATAATCCTCACCCACGAAAAACGTAGAAAATTAATTCGCTTCCAATCTAACACTTCCTAAATTAAATTGTTTTTGTTTTTACTCAATAATCATCCACCCACAAAAACACGTCGAAATATAATTCACTTCCCATCTAAAACGTCTTATTTTCAATTGTTTTTTAACCCAATTATCTCCCACTCAGAAAAAATTCGAAAGATAATTTCACCCAATAATCATCCAGCCACTAAAACACGTCGAAAGTTAATTAGCTTCCAATCTAAAACTTCTTATTTTTAAAATGTTTTTTTTTTTCACCCAATAATCATCTGCCCACAAAAACAAGTCGAAAGTTAATTCACTTCCGATCTAAAACGTCCGATTTTAGATCGTATTTTCACCCAATAATCTTCCACCCACAAAACACGTCGAAAGTAAATTCACTTCCGGTCTAAAGCGTTTGATTTTAAATCGTTTTTTCACCCAATAATCTTCTACCCACAAAAATTTGAAAGTTAATTCACTTCCGATCTAAAACGACTTATTTTAAATTGTTTAATTTTACCCATAAACATCTACCCACAAAACACGTCGAAAGTAAATTCACTTCCGGTCTAAAACGACTGATTTTAAATCGTTTTTTCAACAAATAATCTTCCACCCACAAAAACTTCGAAAGTTAATTCACTTCCGATCTAAAACGTCATATTTGAAATTGATTTTTTAACCAATAATCATCTACCCACGAAACAGGTCGAAAGTTCATTCACTTCCGATCTAAAATATCTGATTTTAAATCGTTTTTTCACCCAATAATCTTACACCCAATAAAACTTCGGAAGTTAATTCGCTTCCGATCTAAAACGTCTGATTTCAAATCGTTTTTTCACCCAATAATCTAAAACGTCATAATTTAAATAGTTTTTATTTACCCAATACTCATCTACCCACGAAAATTTCGAAAGTTAATGCACTTCCGATTAAAAACGTCTGATTTTAAATAGTATTTCACCAAATAAACTTCCACCCACAAAAACGTCGAAAGTTAATTCATTTCCGAACTAAAACTTCTTATTTTAAATCGTTTTTTAACCCAATAATCTTCCACCCACAAAAACTTCGAAAGTTAATTCGCTTCCGATCTAAAACGTCATATTTCAAATTGTTATTTATTACCCAATAATCATCTGCCCACAAGAAAACGTCGAAAGTTAATTCATTTCCGATCTAAAACGTCTGATTTTGAATCGTTTTTCACCCAATAATCTTCCACCCACTAAAACTTCGAAAGTTAATTCGCTTCCGATCTAAAAACGTTCTGATTTTAAATCGTTTTTCACCCAATAATCTTCCACCCACAAAAACTTCGAAAGTTAATTCACTTCCGATCAAAAACCACTTATTTTAAATCGTTTTTTCAACCAATAATCTTCCATCAACAAAACACATCGAAAGTTAATTAACTTCCGATCTAAAACGTCTGATTTTAAATCGTTTTCTCACCCAATAATCTTCCATCCACAAAAACTTCGAAAGTTAATTCACTTCCGATTGAAAACGACTTATTTTAAATCGTTTTTTCACCCAATAATCTTCCACCAACAAAACACATCGAAAGTTAATTAACTTCCGATCTAAATCTTCATATTTAACATGATTTTTTTTCAAATAATCATCTGCCCACAAAAACAGGCCGAACGGTAATTGATTTCCGATCTAAAACGTCTAATTTTAAATCGTTTTTTCACCCAATAATCTTCCACCCACAAAAACTTCGAAAGTTAATTCGCTTCCGATCTAAAACGTCATATTTCAAATTGTTATTTATTACCCAATAGTCATCTGCCCACAAAAACACGTCGAAAGTTAATTCACTTCCGATCTAAAACGTCTGATTTTAAATCGTTTTTCACCCAATAAACTTCCATCCACTAAAACTTCGAAAGTTAATTCTCTTCCGATCTTAAACGTCTGATTTTAAATCGTTTTTTTAACCCAATAAACTTCCACCCACAAAAACTTCGAAAGTTAATTCACTTCCGATCTAAAACGTGTGATTTTAAATAGTTTTTTCACCCAATAATCTTCCACCCACTAAAACTTCGAAAGTTAATTCACTTCCTATCAAAAACCACTTATTTTAAATCGTTTTTTCACCCAATAATCTTCCACCCACAAAACACATCGAAAGTTAATTCACTTCCGATCTAAAACGTCTTTTTCAAATCGTTTTTTCACCCAATAATCTTCCACCCACAAAAACTTCGAAAGTTAATTCGCTTCCGATCTAAAACGTCATATTTCAAATTGTTATTTCTTACCCAATAATCATCTGCCCACCAAAACACGTCGAAAGTTAATTCACTTCCGATCTAAAACGTCTGATTTTAAATCGTTTTTCACCCAATAATCTTCCACCAACAAAAACTTCGGAAGTTCATTCACTTCGGATCTAAAACGTCTGATTTTAAATCGTTTTTCACCCAATAATCTTCCACCCACTAAAACTTCGAAAGTTAATTCACTTCCGATCTAAAACGTTTGATTTTAAATAGTTTTTTCACCTAATAATCTTCCACCCACTAAAACTTCGAAAGTTAATTCACTGCCGATCTAAAACGTTTGATTTTAAATCGTTTTTTCACCCAATAATCTTCCACCCACTAAAACTTCGAAAGTTAATTCACTTCCGATCTAAAACGTTTGATTTTAAATAGTTTTTTTCACCCAATAATCTTCCACCCACTAAAACTTCGAAAGTTAATTCAATTTCGATCTAAAACGTTTGATTTTAAATAGTTTTTTCACCCAATAATCTTCCACCCACTAAAACTTCGAAAGTTAATTCACTTCCGATCTAAAACGTTTGATTTTAAATCGTTTTTTCATCCAATAATCTTCCACCCACTAAAACTTCGAAAGTTAATTCACTTCCGATCTAAAACGTTTGGTTTTAAATCGTTTTTTCACCCAATAATCTTCCACCCAATAAAACTTCGAAAGTTAATTCACTTCCGATCTAAAACGTTTGATTTTAAATAGTTTTTTTCACCCAATAATCTTCCACCCACTAAAACTTCGAAAGTTAATTCAATTTCGATCTAAAACGTTTGATTTTAAATAGTTTTTTCACCCAATAATCTTTAAAACTTCGAAAGTTAATTCCCGACTAAAAATTTTAAATCGTTTTTTCATCAATAATCTTCCACCCACTAAAACTTCGAAAGTTAACTTCGATCTAAAAAACGTTTGGTTTTAAATCGTTTTTTCACCCAATAATCTTCCACCACTAAAACTTCGAAAAAACTTCGATTGAAAACGTTAATTCATTTTTAACCCAATCTTAAAACGTTTGATTTTAAATAGTTTTTTTTTCACCCAATAATCTTCCACCCACTAAAACTTCGAAAGTTAATTCACTTCCTATCAAAAACCACTTATTTTAAATCGTTTTTTCACCCAATAATCTTCCACCCACAAAACACATCGAAAGTTAATTCACTTCCGATCTAAAACGTTTTTTCAAAATCGTTTTTTCACCCAATAATCTTCCACCCACTAAAATCTAAAACGTCATATTTCAAATTAATTCAATAATCATCTGACGTCGAAAGTTAAAACGATTTGTCTGATTTTTAAATCGTTTTTCACCCAATAATCTTCCACCAACAAAAAACTTCGGAAAACTTCGGATCTAAAACGTCTGATTTTAAATCGTTTTTCACCCAATAATCTTCCACCACTAAAACTTGAAAGTTAAACGATCTAAAACGTTTGATTTTAAATAGTTTTTTCACCTAATAATCTTCCACCCACTAAAACTTGAAAGTTAATTCATCACCACTAAAACTTTTTAATTCACTTCCGATCTAAAACGTTTGATTTTAAATAGTTTTTTCACCCAATAATCTTCCACCCACTAAAACTTCGAAAGTTAATTCAATTTTCTAAAACGTTTGATTTTAAATAGTTTTTTCCAATAATCTTCCACCACTAAAACTTCGAAAGTTAAACTTCCGATCTAAAACGTTTGATTTTAAATCGTTTTTCATCCAATAATCTTCCACCCACTAAAACTTCGAAAGTTAATTCACTTCCTATCAAAACCACTTATTTTAAATCGTTTTTTCACCCAATAATCTTCCACCCACAAAACACATCGAAAGTTAATTCACTTCCGATCTAAAACGTCTTTTTTCAAATCGTTTTTTTTCACCCAATAATCTTCCACCCACAAAAACTTCGAAAGTTAATTCGCTTCCGATCTAAAACGTCATATTTCAAATTGTTATTTTTACCCAATAATCATCTGCCCACCAAAACACGTCGAAAGTTAATTCACTTCGATCTAAAACGTCTGATTTTAAATCGTTTTTCACCCAATAATCTTCCACCAACAAAACTTCGAAGTTCATTCACTTCGGATCTAAAACGTCTGATTTTAAATCGTTTTTCACCCAATAATCTTCCACCCACTAAAACTTCGAAAGTTAATTCACTTCCGATCTAAAACGTCTGCCGATCTAAAACGTTTGATTTTAAATTTTTTCACCCAATAATCTTCCACCCCTAAAACTTCGAAAGTTAATTCACTTCCGATCTAAAACGTTTGATTTTAAAAGTTTTTTTTAATTCCACCCACTAAAACTTCGAAAGTTAATTCAATTTCGATCTAAAACGTTTGATTTTAAATAGTTTTTTTCACCCAATAATCTTCCACCCACTAAAACTTCGAAAGTTAAAACTTCCGATCTAAAACGTTTGATTTTAAATCGTTTTTTTTCATAATTCTAAAACTTCGAAAGTTAATTCCTTCCGATCTAAAACGTTTGGTTTTAAATCGTTTTTTCACCCAATAATCTTCCACCCAATAAAACTTCGAAAGTTAATTCACTTCCGATCTAAAACGTTTGATTTTAAATAGTTTTTTTCACCCAATAATCTTCCACCCACTAAAACTTCGAAAAGTTAATTCAATTTCGATCTAAAACGTTTGATTTTAAATAGTTTTTTTTCACCCAATAATCTTCCACCCACTAAAACTTCGAAAGTTAATTCAATTCCGATCTAAAACGTTTAAAACGTTTGATTTTAAAATGGTTTTTTCACCCAATAATCTTCCACCTAAAACTTCGAAAAAACTTCCGATTGAAAACGTCTGATTTAAATTTTTAACCCAATAAACTTTAATTTTAAATAGTTTTTTCACCCAATAATCTTCCACCCACTAAAACTTCCGATCTTAAAACGTTTTTTTTAATTTTAAATCCGATCTAAAACGTTTTTCAAATCGTTTTTTTCCCAATAATCTTCCACAAAAAACTTCGAAAGTTAAAACTTCGATCTAAAACGTCATATTTCAAATTGTTATTTCTTACCCAATAATCATCTGCCCACCAAAAACGTCGAAAGTTAAATCTAAAACGTCTGATTTTAAATCGTTTTTCACCCAATAATCTTCCACCAACAAAAACGTTTTGATCTAAAACGTTTGATTTTAAATAGTTTTTCACCCAATAATCTTCCACCCACTAAAACTTCGAAAGTTAATTCACTTCCGATCTAAAACGAGTTTTTTTTCTAAAACGTTTGATTTTAAATAAAACGTTTTTTAAATAGTTTTTTCACCTAATAATCTTCCACCCACTAAAACTTCGAAAGTTAATTCACTTCCGATCTAAAACGTTTGATTTTAAATAGTTTTTTCACCCAATAATCTTCCACCCACTAAAACTTCGAAAGTTAATTCACTTCCGATCTAAAACGTTTGATTTTAAATAGTTTTTTCACCCAATAATCTTCCACCCACTAAAACTTCGAAAGTTAATTCACTTCCGATCTAAAACGTTTGATTTTCAATAGTTTTTCACCCAATAATCTTCCTAAAACTTACTTCCGATCTAAAACGTTTGATTTTAAAAGTTTTTCACCCAATAATCTTCTAAAACTTCGAAAGTTAATTCTTTCGATCTAAAACGTTTGATTTTAAATCGTTTTTTCACCCAATAATCTTATTTTAAAATCTAAAACGTTTGATTTTAAATAGTTTTTCACCCAATAATCTTCCACCCACTAAAACTTCCCGATCTAAAACGTCTTTTTTTCAACCAACTACAAAAATCGAAATAATATCTAAAACGTCTTATTTTAAATTGTTTAGCCACAAGGAATTTTCGACATCTGGGAACAAAATATAATGGCGACTGTATTTTCCTAATTAATCGTTTCTTAAATATATCCTAAAAAGTGATGAGAAATGGGTAGCATACAACAATGTTCAACGAAAAATGCAGTGAATTGACGAGGATAACTCACCAAAAACCACATTGAACTTGAAGCAGGAGAGGTTATCTTTCTGCACGCGTCGGGTTATTATTCGTTTTGAGATTGTAAACGCAATCTAATATTAAATGCATATTTATTCGCCCAGCAGCAGCAATGATTCCATAAAAATCTAGTTGAAAATTCTTCCGCACGCTTCAATAATAAATATCATATACTCGATGAAAATGGAAGACTGCTTTTTAGCAAGTATAACACATGTTAACGTTTTGGTACTAGGTTGGTTGATCTGTCAATAATTAAACTGAATCCAGATCAAACGATTGTTACAGTTTTCGTTTGACGGAATGTTTTGATTGTTGAATCCTTCTTTAATAGGAACTTTTTGTGCCCAAAATATTTGGTTTGAAATGAACATTAAAATACTTGAACTACTGAATCTAAGCTGTGAAAAAAGAATAGACAACAGTCAAAAAAATAAAATTATAAAGTGTAATATCACCGAATTTACTACTGCGTCCTTCCCCGATCATTACATTCAATGCAATACTAAAAATATATAAAAATACATTTTTATCGTAAAATTACCAACAGTACATTTTATGATCTATAAAATATATATTTATAAAACATATCTTTACTGGGAACATATAAAATTATGGACAAAATATCCGTAGTTGAATGCTTAAAGTTACGTACAAAATACTTAGATTTCCGTCTTAAATAACCCATAGATGTTTTGATCTGTCGCTAAATAAAATCAACAAAAAATATTCTTCAACACTTAGAGAAGTGTGCGAAAAGAATAAAAGATAGTTTTAAACTATGCTCAAGTTAATTTTTAAAATTTCCTACAAGTATAAAAATATTTTTAAAAATGACAAAAAAATAACATTTTTTTTTTACAAACGTCGCTACTTGGCTGGTTGCATTTCAAACATTTTGAGACGTTGATTACCAGTAGAACCATTTTTCTCAAGACAAGTAACGTTTGTACAATGACTTGTAATTTTTGTGAATTTCTTTTTATATTTTTATACTTATAGGCAATTTAAAAAATAACATGAATGATACAGATCTACTGTCGGAACATTGTGTCTTTTTTTTTTTTTTTTTTTTACAGCGTGCTCTTCTCTGAATGATTGTGGTTATACGTTAGCTAAACGCCAGCCATTACCTAATGGCTAAGTCCATTTTGCTTGTGAGGAAAGACGAAAAAAAAAAGATAATAGCAAAGAAACTGTTCGCTTTTAGTGAGAAGAAATCATGCATAATAATGAAGAAATACGTAAATATATAACAAAAGGGAGGTAGAGAGAACGATAATATTTGGACATATTCTTCTGTTTCTGATTTCAATAGTGTTCCTTGACTAATAATGAGTCAGTTTCTTCTGACAACATCAGCCTCTGAAACTCGTAGTGGCCATCCGTGTTGTACAGATATTTTCTTCCCCTTATTTGCTGCCCTCACAGTTGCCAATTTTGACAAGAGATCGTATTTTTTTATTTATTTGGGGTGCTCTTACGTGTACATATGAGCCAACGCTGACTCTGAGGAAAGAGGATACATTTACATTACTGTTCTGTAGTTGGACTGTACCCCAACACTTTTTCCGGTATAGTGAAGAGATGGTGATTATTATTATTATTATTATTATTATTATTACTGCAGTATTTTGTTCCTGGATATTACGATACTCTATATCTGTCAGCAATACCATTGATCGGTAGATGAGAAATTTTAAGGAGCGTGGAACCACCTCTTAAATGCCATCGTTCCAGCCTGGAGTGGTAGCACCTGTTAGAGTCCTAGCTTTGTTCAAGTAGTGAATTTCCAAAGAAAAAAATTAAAACACCAGGAATGTATAAATTTACCAGCAATACATTTTAAATACCAGCAATACATTTTATTTTTAAAAATACCAAAATAGTTTTTATAATAAAATTACAAACAATACATTTTGATAGCAAAATGACTCAAAAATATAAACACTAAAAAGTATAAAAAATAGATTTTTATTGTAGACTTACCAGCAATACATTTTAATAAAAAAATTAAAAACAATACATATTAGTAGTAAAATTACCCACTATATATTAAAAATTACCAACAATGCATTTTAGTAATGAAATTACCTGCAATATATTAAAAAATATCGGAAAATTACCCACATACAAGGACCTGCAGATCGAGATTAACAGGATGTGGCGAATGAAGACTATAACTGTACAAACAAGAATCGGATCTTCTTGAGAAAAAAATGGATAATTTTGCTAAGGGTTCCAGGTAACATCAACATACAGGTTGCCCAGAAGATCGCCCTACCAGGAACATCCCATACACTAAGAAAAAGAGCTATCTGTTAAATGAAAATTCTCGTATAGAGCCCAAGGACCATAGTTTAAACCCGGTTCTACAGGATATAAAACAGGAAACATAACATATACAAATAATAATAATTTAAAAATTTGGTTCACTCAAAACAAAGCCAAATGGTAATGCTAATATTATCAGTTTCCCTATACGGCGAAATTTGAACGAGTAGCCAATACTGTTTTTGGTTGAAATTTATAAAATCTTTCTCTTAAAACAACATTTCTGGAAAATACATGTTATCGTCTACAAAATATATAGTAAAAAAAAAACATACGTCTACAATGAAAGCATAAAATTATCTAGTTGAAAACATACAGCTGCGTACAATAAATTTAGATTTCAGCATTAAATAACTGTTATGTGAACTTACCTATAACGATAATGGACTCTTCCTGACACTATAAATACTGCGCCTCTCAAGAGGTATAATGAATGAATGGTGTGACTGTTGAGCTCTCTGCTTTGAAGAGAGGAAACCGGACGAAGCTCTGCCGAAGGGCAAGCACGATATAAAATCTGGTAATTAATGCATCATTAGCGAATAAACAGAAGCCTTATGTATCATTCAACTTTCAGCTCTTCCGGGATTAATTGTGCTGTTCCTGAGAGGCTTATTTCTGCAAAAGTTCACCGAGGCAATCACTTCCAATTTTCTTCATCCATGTTTCCATTCAGTCATTCGCTGTACCAGCTGCGCAACTCAAAATTAGTATCATTGTGACCATTTTCAATTTCCAAAGCATTGCGTGTTCAACGATTGTTGGTTCCTGATTGGTTATTTTCTCGACTCCTTTTTTCTCTATCTTTCTATCAAAAGAATATGACGGATCACTTATCAATTCTTATTTTTCTCTTGTGTACTGGTTTCTTATCTGAGTGTATTGAAATAGCCCACAAAATCTTGCATCCTTCTGACTTAATTGCTGTCTCACATTTCTTTTTGCTCGTTGAAAAACCCCACTAGTCGATCAAAGTCAATTTTAGAAACATGATTGTAATGACAAAAGTACGCAGGTGTAGGCTTTAGGAAAGCTTTATTCAACTGAGAATACAAGATTCTCGTACAGTGTCCTTTTATAGTCCCAGTAAACAGAAATAGTTCTCTCAAAGAGGTGAGTAACAAAACAAGTGAAGATTACTCTTGATTATTCCTCCTACATTTATACTCATCAATGAGTGCTATTCTTCTTTCTATGAGCCTTGTCTCTTCAGGACGTTGGCGATCATGGCTCTCCACATTTCCCTGCCGTTCTTGATAAACGTTATATCTCCTAAACCCTATTCCGCTATCCTTTTGCACAAACTTGCTAGGTTGGTTATGTACTGTTTTCTTTTGTTCCTCTTGACTCTGTTTCTGTAATGTGAGTATCTAATTTACCAAGCCCTCTTTTCTCATTATTTGCCCAAGTAATTTCAACAGTATCTTCCTGATGTTGAGTATCATTTTTGCTTCCATTTTCTCTAAAACTTCGTTGTTGCTCATATTTTTGGCCCATGGTATTCTCAACATAGTTCTGTAGATACACGTTCTGTAGTTTGAAGTCTCTTCATCTTCTGTGATGAGATTGTCTAGCATCCATTGCCATATAAAAGAACTGATATCACATGACAGTACAGTAATCTTTTTCTTTGTTTCTAACAAATCTTTCCTAATTCTTAATATTTAGAATTTAGGAGGCACATTTCAGTGTCGCACATTCCGTCCTCTGTTAAAACTATTCCCAGATATTTAAATTGTTGTACTTGATTGATTTTGGTATCCCCAATTTGTAATTTGCATGTTGAGCTGTCCTTTTTTCTAACAACTATGCATTCTGTCTTCTTGCAACTTAGGCTTCTATGTTTCTTCAATAACTTCAGTAAGATTTCTTAAGCCTTCCTTTCTGCATTTGTTACCTTACTCGTCTAAAAGTTAGATAGCAATATATATCATTTCTATTTAAATTACTCGCTACCGCTAAAGTATTAAGGCGTTGACTGATATTAAAGAATTTTTCAGTACTTTTTTCTAGCGTAATTTTCTTCTTTTTAATAGTCATCTTAGCTTTTGGAATTCATATTTCACAATCTCAGTGAACCTTCGGATTTCAGTGTCGCACTTTCCGCCCTCTGTTAAAATTTTCCCAGATATTTAAATTATTGTACTTGATTGATCTTGGTATCCCCAATTTGTAATTTGCATGTTGAGCTATCCCTTTTGCTAACAACCATGCAGTTTGCCTTCTTGCAATTGATGCTTAATACTTTCTTCTTGCTTTTACTGATTACAGTCTTTATGAATTCTTGTAGTTTCTTTTCTGTGTCTGGTCTCAACACTGTGTCATCTGCATACCTAATGTAGTTAAGATTGTTGCGGCCAGTAATGAATCCTGATAGGACTCCTACTTCTCACAGAATCATCTCACTGTATACGTTAAATAAGTTCAGTGAGGCGACATATCTTTGTCTTACACCCCTTTTTATTTTTAATAGTTACTGAATTCATTTCATATTCGTATGCAGGAGGTTTGCTGTCAGTATAGGTTCTGGATTATTCTAATATCCTTCCCAAATATGTCATAATTACGTAGACGTTCAAGCAGCTCTTTGGGAGGTTAGTTTTTATCAAAAAGTCTCACTTATTTAACCTCTGTGTTTGTCTGTTGGTATCTCAAATTATCGATGCGATGTTATCTTTTATCTTTCTATCTTATGTTTTTTCTAGGATAATCTTTGAGATTATTAGTTTTATTCTCATTGCATGTCTTTCGGTGGCGATCGCTAGTACCAGTAAATTGTAAATGTCGATAATATTTCTCAGTCTACCAGCCATGTGTAGCAATGATAGTTGAATAGTTTAGAACTTTATTTGAATTTCCAGAACCTCCAACTTGTCTTTGATTTTTTGGACGTCTTTCAAGAGTTCAAACACTGAGGAACAGATGTGCCATCGATATGTTCACTGCATATTCTTAGTCAGGAGAAATAGACTACATCCAATTTCCAAATTTTATTACGTAATCCCTATTCAACATCAATAAAAATATTTGGAACTAGTATAGAGTAAGTCCTACATTTACTAATTTCAGTGATTGTATTCGATTTTTCAGAGATTTGATCAAGTTATAAACAATGGCCTGAGCCATATTTTGCTACTCCTTTAATGTTTCTTTAAGGGTTGCTACTGACGTGATTTTGGTTGCATGCTTTCGAAGTGTTCGCTCAAGGTGCTCCCAAACATGCTCTATTGGATCCATGTCAGGACTTTGGACTTCCCTTGGCAGTAACTTGATTCCGTGCCATTCTTTCCAGGCCTCCGCTACTTTGCTCGTATAACATGGCACTCCATCTTCTTGAAAAACGTAGACATTCTTGTCAATCTGACTGGTTTCAAATTGTGGGAGTAGCCATTTCTCTAATATTGGACAATATTGTGAATCATCCAACCGCTCGTCAACAAGAATCAACTCAGATTTCCCTCCAAACAAGACAGCTTCCCACACCATTACTCCAATCCTTCTATGTTTCACGGTAGGCTTTTAGTGTTCCAAGTCTCATTCTGATTTCTCCAAACATAAACCAATCTCGAATTAGAACATTGACAGAATTTATTTTCATCTGACCAATTTACAGACTGGCAAAATTCGTAATCTTTACTCTCGAATTCTCTCACCCAGTCCATACGTCTGTTCTATTAAACTTTGAAAGTGCTTCTTTCTTGCAACACTTCTTTGATAGCCTAGATCTTTCAGAGTCTTTCTCACCGCATATGGCGAAATTTCCATCCTGTTGGCAACATCTTTGACGCTCTGACCAAAAGTTCTGATGACTTCCCTATTCACTGCCTTTTTCGTTCGCTGAATAACCGAAAGGCGTAATAACAAACAAGTTACGGAAAATATTTTGGGCCTTGGGTATGACAATAAACGACATCCGCGTCGTGGATATGACAATAAACGACATCCGCGTCGTGGGTAGGACAATAAACGACATCCGCGAACTGGGTAAAACAATAAACTATAACCGCGTCCTCGGTAAGACAATACACTACATCCGCGTCCTGGGCAAGACCATAAATTACATCCGCGTACTGGGTAAGAAAATAAACTATATTCGCATCCCTGGTAAGACAATAAATTAATACGCGTCCTGGATAAGACGATAAACTACATCCGCGTCCTGGGTATGAAAATAAACTGCATCCACATCCTGAGTAAGACGATAAACTATATACGCGTCCTGGGTAAGATGATAAACTACATCCGCGCCCTGGGTAAGACAATAAACTACATCCGCGTCCTGGGAAAGCCAATAAACTACATAGGCGTCCTGGCTATGACAATAAACTAAATACGCGTTCTGGGAAAGATAATAAACAATATACGCTTCCTGGGTATGACGATAAACTACATACGCGTTCTGGGTAAGACAATAAATTACATCCGCGTCCTAGGTATGAAAATAAACTACATCCGCGTCCTGGGCATAACAATAAACTAGATACGAGTCCTGGGTATGACAATAAACTACATACACGTCCTGGGTAAGACGATAAACTATATCCGCGTCCTGTGTATGAAAATAAACTACATATGCGTCCTGGGTAAGACAATATACTACATCCGCGTCCAGGGTATAAACAATACACAACATCCGCGTCCTGGGTAAGATAATAGACTATATACGCTTCCTGGGTACGAAGACAAACTACATCCGCGTCCTGGGTAAGACAATAAACTACATACGCGTCAGGGGTAAGACGATAAAATACATCCGTGTCCTGGGTATGAAAATAAACTACATACGCGTCCTGGGTAAGACGATAAATTAGATCCGCTTCCTGGGTATGACAATAAACTACATACGCGTCCTGGGTAAGAGGATAAACATCGTTTGAGTACTGGGTAAGACAATAAACTACATACGCGTCCTGGGTAAGACGATAAACTAGATCCGCTTCCTGGGTATGACAATAAACTACATACGCGTCCTGGGTAAGAGGATAAACATCATATGAGTACTGGGTAAGACAATAAACTACATACGCGTACTGGATAAGACATAAAACTACATACGAGTCCTGGGTAAGACGATAAACTACATACGCGTCCTGGGTAAGATGATAAACTACATCCGCGTCCTGGGTATGACAATAAACTACATCCGCGTTCTGGGTAAAACAATAAACTACATACGCGTCCTGGGTAAGATGATAAACTACATCCGCGTCCAGGCTAAGACAATAAACTACATCCGCGTTCTGGGTAAAACAATAAACTACATACGCGTCCTGGGTATGGCAATAAACAACATCCGTGTCCTGGGTGAGACAATAAACTACATCCACGTTCTGGGTATGAAAATATAGTACATACGCGTCCTGGTAAGACAATATACTACATCCGCGTCCTGAGTATGACAATAAACTACATACGCGTCCTGGGTACGACAATAAAATATATACGCGTCCTGGGTACGACAACAAACAATATAAGCTTCCTGGGTATGACGATGAACTACATCTGCCTACTGGGTAAGACGATAAACTACATCCGCGTCCTGGGTAAGACAATGAACTACATCCGCATCCTGGGCAAGAAAATAAACTACATACGCGTCCTGGGTAACACAATAAACTACATACGCGTCCTGGGTAAGACGATAAACTACATCTGCTTCCTGGGTAAGACAATAAATTACATCCGCGTCATGAGTAAGACGATAAACTACATCCGCGTCCTGGGTATGACAATAAACTACATTTGCCTTCTGGGTAAAACAATAAACTGCATCCGGGTCCTGGTTATGACAATAAATTGCATACGCGTCCTGGATAAGACAATAAACTAAATACGCGTCCTGGGTATGACAATAAACTACATCCGTGTCCTGGGTAAGTCAATAAACAACATCCGCGTCCTGGTTAAAACAATAAACT
Source organism: Acanthosepion pharaonis (assembly GCA_903632075.3). NCBI lineage: Eukaryota > Metazoa > Mollusca > Cephalopoda > Sepiida > Sepiidae > Acanthosepion > Acanthosepion pharaonis. The sequence continues at coordinate 358,747 of CAHIKZ030001250.1, forward strand.
ACACACGCGTCCTGGATAAGACAACAAACTACTTACGCGGCCTGGGTATGACAATAAATTATATACGCGTCCTTGGGTATGACAATAAACTACATACTCGGCCTGGGTATGACAATAAACTACAGACGCGTCCTGGGTAAGAAAATAAACTACATACGCGTTTTGGGTATAAAAATAAACAACATACGCGTCCTGGGTAATACGATAAACTAAATCCGCGTCCTGGGTAGGACAATAAAATACATACGCGTCCTGGGTAAGACGTTAAACTACATCCGCGTCCTGGGTAAGACGATAAACTACATCCGCGCCCTGGGTATGACAATAAACTACATACGCGACCTAGGTATGAAAATAAAATACATACGCGTCCTGGGTAAGAAGATAAAATACATCAGCCTCCTGTGTAAGAAGATAAAATACATCAGCGTCCTGTGTATGCCAATAAACTTCATCCCCGTCCTGGTAAGACAATATATCACATACGCATCCTGGGTATGACAATAAACTGCATACGCGTCCTGGGCAAGATGATAAACTACATCCGTGTCCTGGGTAAGACAATATGCAACATCCGCGTCCCGTCTATGACAATAAACTACATACGCGTCCTGGGTAAGACGATAAATTACATCCGCGTCCTGGGATAGACAATAAATTACATACTCGTACTTGGTATGACAATAAACTACATACGCGTTTTGGGTAAGACAATAAACTACATACGCGTCCTGGGTATGACAATAAACTATATACGCGTCCTGGGTAAGACAATAAACAACATACGCTTCCTGGGTATGACGATAAACTACATCCGTGTCCTGGGTAAGACAATAAACTATATCCGCGTCCAGGGTAAGACAATAAACTACATACGCGTCCTGGATAAGACGATAAATTACATACGCGTCCTTGTTAAGACGATAAACTACATCCGCCTCCTGGGTAAGACAATAAACTACATAGGCGTCCTGGGTAAGACAATAAACTACCTCCGCGTCCTGGGTAAGACGATAAACTACATCTGCTTCCTGGCTATAACAATAAACTACACGCGTCCTGGGTATGAAAATAAACTACATAGGCGTCCTGGGTATGACAATAAACTACATACGCGTCCTGGGTAAGAAAATAAACCACACACGCGTCCTGGGTGTGACAATAAACTACATACACGTCCTGGGTAAGACAATAAACTACATACGCTTCCTGGGTAAGACGATAAACCACATCCGCGTCCTGGGTTTGACAATGAACTGCATAAGCGTCCTGGGTAAGACGATAAATTACTTCCGCGTCCTGGGCATGACAATAAACTACATACGCGTCCTGGGTAAGACGATAAACTACATTCACTTTCTGGGTGTAACAATAAACTACATACACGTCCTGGGTAAGACGATAAATTACATCCTCGTCCGGGGTGTGACCATAAACTACATATACGCGTCTTGGTTAAGACGATAAACTACATTCGCGTCCTGGGTTTGACAATAAACTACATACGCGTCCTGGGTAAGGCGATAAACTACATCCGCGTCCTGGGTATGACAATAAACTACATACGCGTCCTTGGTAAGACGATGAACTACATCCGCGTCCTGGGTATGACAATAAACTACATACGCCTCCTGGGGAAGACGATAAACTACAACAGACAGCAAGGTCTTGGATCATGTGCTTTTAAGGATCATGGAACCACCTCTCAATTGCTGTTTTTCCCAGGTCCACCTTGACCCGACTTGGTAGCACCTATCAAGGTCTCGGCTATGGGAAATAGTAAACCACCAGTCTCAAATTCGATGGGTTTTGGTTGAAGTAGGAAGAGATGTAGGATGAAGGATCCGAGCAAATCCCAAGTCACTACCTTACGATCGGTTTTGCTAGTAGAGATGTTAGGGAATGAATACTATAAAACTATACCTATCGTTATTCAACGGACTTTCTCAAGACAAATGTGAGAATTTTAGTTTGCATCAAATATATATATATTTTTACAGTTACTAAAAATTTCCAAATATAAGAACGCTCATAAATATCCAGCAATTTAACTGAAAAGATTTTAGGTGTTGATCTTAGATTACGCGAAATAACGTCTTTGAAAGGCTCAATAACATATTAAATGAAATGTCTAAACATTTAGACCTTAGAACACGCCATTTAGTATACTCTAAAAGAAAAAAGAAAGAAAAAGCGAAAGAAAAAAGTAAAGTTTCTTGGATTGAAATATGAGATGAACGTCTCTATTATACATCTCCAAAAGTTGAAATGATGGATTCAGCTGTTTTCCTCATATATATATTGTTGTGTATGATTCACCTAATTTACATAAGCGGACTACCGACCATATAAATATGGGTTGGTACCGGAAGACGGGGAAGATAGTAGAGATTAAGAGATTGAATCCAGAGACTCTGCCCGACTGCGATTTAGTCAACCCATTATGCAGGAACAGTCTTCCCAAGAATATACCAAACTAACTGAAAATATTGTGTACCTATTCTTTGTTTCAATACATTTTGTTAACGTACATTTTGTGTTGTATTATTCCATGCTTATTTAAGCTTCAACATATATATATATATATATATATATATATATATATATATATATATATATATATCATCAATTATAGAACTGGGAACCTTTGCTGCAAGTCGGCATCCATGGTGTATGACGCTCCGAGTTGGGACCGAGATATTCGATCCCATACGTCAACAAGAAGAGAATCTGCTACGCTCAGCCGCGTCCACCACGTACACTCCTCTGTAAATATTGATTACGACTTTTAGGTGTAAGCTGGTCCTTTGCACATATTTCCCTCATTGCCATGAGAGGGAGAAAGGGATTAAGGAGAGATGATGATGATCTCTATGCGACCACATGCGGACGACGCTTACATATATATATATATATATATATATATATATATATATATACATATATATATATAATTATTTATTCAGAAAATTATAATATAAATATGTTATGAAATCCCTACAAAAATAGCTATTTTGTTTCAACACCTCTGGTGTCCTATCAAGTGATGATGTTGAATGTAAAATAAAGGGTTTTAAAAGGTTCAAATCAATTGACCAATCCTCTCAATGGGAAATGCTGTTAGGCAAGCTGGAATCACCAATCAAAATATACGAGAATTCAAAAAACCTGACACCGAACTAAGCTTATAATAACTATTTAATGCCTCAATGTTGGGGTTAGACTAAAATAGAATTTATTCTAACTAATATGTATTAAATTTGCGATGAAATTTGAAATTAAAAATTACCCATTTCAAAATTTAAATTTAATCTCTATTAATTTTAAAATTATTTACTTATTCCGTATACACCCATCCTATACTTTATATATATATATATATATATATATATATATATATATATATATATATATATATATACGATAAGACATTGGCATTATCTGAAATTATTCCCTTATCTAATTGTTGGTGTATCCAGGGATTTTTATATAAAAAAGGTTTGAGAAGAACGCCAAACTATCTATTAACAAGACCTTGTTTTTCTCCTTTCAAAATATCAATTATTGTTACTTAAATATACACCGCTCCCTGTATTTTTCCATCGCTTGGTCATGAAGGCCAAGAGCGTTAGAGCCTGATCCGGTGCGGATACAAAATCCTCCATTTTAGATATCCAATTACAATTGATAGGAGCTTGAATAACCCAAAATACATCAGGTTGCTGAAAGACCATTGGATAACCAGTTGTGGACGAGCACCCTGACACTTATAGCGTGCAACCCAAGTGATTTTCTGAAATAATGATTTCAGCGTGACGGATCTAGAGAGGTGAGTTCATCAAAAAAATCCTCGCAACATTGAATATTTATGTGAGTTAGATCACAGATAATGGCCTCTCATACTTGAAGAAAATTCCAAGCATGCGCATTGTCGCAATTATTCAAACTAAGGGTTGATTCTTGTAATATTTACAGTAACTCCCTGAAAATAGCATTATGTCTTTTTTCTTTGAACCAAGAAAAGCAATAAAAGCCACGATAATGCAAAGTGTTACTGAGACTGAAAGAAATACAGTAGACAATAAAAGAACAGGATCTAAGGAGACAAAATTTGCTAACTGAGGTTGCACTTTAATTTTTGAGGAGCCTAGTTGACTGGAAGAAAAGAAGCCAAAAGGAGAGTTTCACAAGCGAGAAGCGCGGGAAAAGTAATTTGTTGTATTGTGTTGTTCTACGACACGTGATCAGTAGTCAACGTCCCCTCTCTCTTTCTTTACAATACACTTTTACTTCATCTAACATATGCAATACGTATAATCCTATTTACCTAATTACTACACTTCCAGTAACTGAAGAAGATTAATGACTGGTTGTTCTCGAACTACTACAACCGCCTCTCTCTCTTGAGGTTTATGCCCTGTTCTTTTTAATGGATATCTTGCTCTTCTTTCATTTTATTCTGAATCACTCCCGCCATCATCGTCTTCTATTGCATTATCCTGATCTCAAGAACTCATCATTTCTTCTCTCTCAAGATCTTCTTCCATCACAGCGTCTTCCTCTTCAATTTTGAGTATTGATTGGTCAGAATGGGCCATTAGGCTTTTTCCCTTTTTGTGATATAATGACTGTATTATACCTCCTTTGCACGATCGAATTGACTACTGTAGTACTTTATATTTTGTCTTAGATCACATCATTTCATTTTGTCAAGTAAGTTGTTAATGGAAATCTTATTTGTCTTCCGATTAACGCAGATGGGCTTTGCAATATGCCTGCATGAAGAATTGTCTTATAGTGACAAACTTGGTAAGTAATTGTCTATAGTACCTCTACTTGAGGAAAATCCCATTTTATTGCCTGACCCACTCTTTCTGCAATCCCATTAGATTCTGGGTGATACGGTGGTGTTTTGTAAAGGAAGCAGCCAATCCGCTTCAACAATTACGAAGATCTACATCACAAAATTCTGGTGTGTTGTCTGATACTATTACTTTAGGGACCCTATTTCTAGTACCACACGTTGTATTTGTTTTATTGTAGTCGTTTTCCTATCTTTAACATTAACGACTTTAGACACTCCAGAAAAGTGTCTACTAAAAATCCGATACCATTAATGTGTGCAAGGTCCCTATGAACACGACGCCATGGTTCCGTTTCTTTAGGTCATGAGTGTATTTTCCTTTGTCGAAAATTCCTTATTTCGGCACATTTTTGGCATTTGTGCACATATCTATCTATATCGTGATAATACTCCAGCCACTATACCTCCAATTTTAATCTCTCCTGTGTATCCGTTATGCCACGATGCACATTATCATGTACACTTTTTTAAAATACCTTTTCTTACTGTTTATTGTGGTACTACTACATCGCCATTGCATATAACAGATTCCTATCCTTAATTTATGCCTTACTTCTGTATAAGATCTTTCAGTTTAGAACAGTTAGTCCACCTGTTTCGTCATATTCTCTCCGCAATCTTTCTTAATATCGGATTCTGTTGAGATTTCGATACTAATCTTTGTCGAGATAATATAGCAGTTCCAATCCAATATATTTCTTCATCTGGGATTTTGATATTTTTTTCTTTTTGATCTTTATTCAATTGTAACCTTGACAGCGCATCGACATATGGTATTTTCTTTTCTTTTACGTACTTCAAAATCGTGAGCCATTAATTTTATTGTCCACCTTAGAATTCTGGCAGAAGGAACTTTTGGTAGGTCTTTTCTAGGGTTCAAAATTTCTAGAGGTTTATGATTTGAATGTAATAGGAACTTCTTACATAATAAAAATTGGCAAGCTCTGCCTGTCAGTGGCCAGTACCTATTTAATATTTAAATAATTAATTTCTGCTGTTGCCAATCTTCTTGAAATGCATATTATTGGATGGCCATCTTGCGATAAAATTGCTGACACAGCTCGCTCATAAGCATCCGTAATTAACGTAAGCTCCTTTCTGGAATCAAAGATTTTTACAATGGGTTTTCAGTCAGTATCTCTTAAATCCATGAACGCTAAGCTTTACCTTTTAGTCAATTTGTACTCACTATTCTTTTTACGCAGTTCAGCAAATTGTTCTATTAAGCCGTCGTATTTTCGTATCTGTTTTCAAAATTAACCAATTCTAAAAAGGATTCTAATCCTTTTTTTAGTAGTAGAAATAGATATTTCTGAAATTTTCTTAATTAACGTTGGATCTGGTTCAATTCCATCTCTTGAAATTTGGTACGTATTAAGACCGTAACACACCTACAACATGGACTCTTCCAGGACTATATAAAGTATGCGATATAGTAGAGAGAGAGAGAGAGAGAGAGAGAGAGAGAGAGAGAGAGAGAGTATTCTAATACCGTAGTATCAGCCGCGTACGACTACCAATATTGGACACTGGCACATAGTAAGCTCCGCTTACACTTTCACTATCTTTGTAACCTTTTTGTTTAATATATCTTTCTTACCTCTAATCCGTGTTCCGTGTTTTTCTTCCGTTGTCCCTACTTTGGGTCCACATCAGTACGAGAATATGATATTGTATCAAAATCACATGCAGATTTGTCTGTTTATTGTCATTCCCGCATTTTTTAATCTTCTTTACCAGATGTTCTGTTTTTTTATTAATTCGTTTTTAGTCATTACACCAGGGCGAATATCATGTTGATAAATAATCATATTACTGATTTCTCCAGTTAACACGTTTCACTCTAAAAGGCATTCCCGTCCATCTTAATAATCCTATAGGAATGTTTATTGTAGTAATTTCCATAAATTTATCATCAATTTTATTTGATTGTAAGTCAAATTTAAATAAATTTTTAAAAAAGATTTCATGCCCGATAATTTGTGACTAGTAGTTTCAACATATCTTATGATTTACGCCTATTTTAAAATCGCCCCATAATCTTAAATATCTGTTTGCTTTTCGCAAAATTTCAATGGGATAGGCCCATTTACTGCCACCTGGAGGAACGTGCTCCAAAATTCCATTCTCCACCATTTTCTTTAACTTAGCATTTACCAAACGTAGAAGGTGAATAGGTAATTTACGAAATACAAAATAAGAGGCGTACTATTTTCATTTAATAGCATGCTCGTTTTATATCCATTTACCACTGCCATTTTTCTTTTTTCTGATTTTATGCTACTGATTAATTTCGACGTATTCACCTTTAGATAATCTATACATAGTCGTCCATGATTTTTTTTTTACATTGCACTACTGCAATGGGAATAATTTCAAATCGGTTACAGATTTCAAAAGTTCCACTGAATTATCCCAAAGATCAATCAAATTTTCTTAATTTCAGATGCCATATTCAATTTCGGTTTATCCATTTCGACCGTGAAATAACTTCTCTCTCCCTATCCACTTGCATTAAAAAAGTCATGCCATTTAATTCAATTTTTCAAGAGAATTATTTTCTTTAGGTTTTCATCAGTTCTCTATTTTTTTGTTACTTTATATATCGTTAAAATAGGCGCTAAAATAGGCGCTAATCACAAAATATGTTCTGATTTTTTTCCCTATTTACGCTTTTCTATACTATTTTCTTTTTAACATTACATACAGACTGAAAATGATTTTTTCCGCAGTTATAGATTTTTTGTCGATACTATGCTCTTACAGTATGTGCATGTCTTGTGTTCCTTATTTTATACTGCACGTTTCAATATTGCCCTTAGTAGAATTTCAGCTCTTGTATAACTTCTACACATGCAGTTAGAGACAAATTATTTAATTGTAATTATATCGGTATTTTATATTTATGAATTATATCATCTGTACTTTCAATCAAATGTATTTGAATCAATTCATTCTCAATCGTCAAATCTTAAATTCTAAGTTTCTCAAATTCGCATAATCTTCTATCTTCTCTTATTCTGTGATGATATCGCATAATTGTTTCATCCTGTTTCTGTTTAATGAACAGAAATGTTATCTTTTCCTCTATTAGAAGCCTCTTTTTGTTGTAAACTTTTCTTTTAATAATTTTTGAAATTTCGACAAGATTCAAATTCTACAAATTGTTAGCGGGGTTGCCATAACATAAATTTTCATTATAGTTTTACAACCTGTCGAAGCTAGAAAGAAATCAGTTATTTCATTTTCTCCCTCTCTGATTGTCTTCCAATTTTTTAGCCCTAGCTTGAGCTGCAAAACACCGGATCCAAGTCTCGACAAATTATGGATCACCCAAGTGACTTAAGCATCCTAAAGGCGCCAAATGTTCATCAGTTGCCATCCAAGGCTATAGAACTCGGTCTGTCCTGCTATTTATCCATAGATGTGGGAAAGAAGAAGAGGATTCATAACTTTCCCAAGGGTATTAGTACGTAAGTGTATGTAATGGATTCAACTGGGATTCGAACTCGGCTCTCCGATTCCTCAAACCTAGCCGCTATCCATTATTCAACCGTGTAGAGTGAAACTTATTAAATAATCTCTCTGCATTAGTATCAAATGGAAAAAATGACATATTTTTACCAGCTGATTCTGTTTAAGATCAAATATCGAAGAGCTTTTGTGAATAGATCTGGATTCTTACAGTAATAAATACCGTAAATGGCAACCTTTATGTTAACCTGGCGTACAAGTCGACCTCAAGATTTGAACTCTACCTATACCTATACTATAGGTCTAACCCCAAACATACGGCATATCAGTGGCCCAAACTTAGGCATAAATGATGGTAAGCTACAGTATCGGATAACCTGTGCCAAATCCAGATAATTTGAAACCACTTACCTGCATATTGAAACACTAACTGTAAAATCTTTCTATATGCGTTGTATAGAAAACAACTTACAACACACAAGTACTTACTGCATATTTTATCGTTATAAGTTTAAACTATTGTTAAACACATCAAAGTTAACATCAGCTCCTATGAAATATTAATACCTTAGATTGCATATCACACTGGGTGATTTTTGGATATTACTGCTTTGTATCATATGTTATTGTACAAAACAGTTTAACTAATCCGCCATTTTATCAGGGATATAAACAAATAACCACTGACGTCACCAATCTGTGTTAATATATTCACCAAATGTTATAGAGGGATTTATTTATGGTGGCCTGCTGGAGACACGTAAATGGTGTACGGTAATTTGTTTAACAGTCATTAATATTTACTAAGAACTGAGATGAGATGTATTTAAATGATAACTACTGTCATTTTTGCAAATGGAGTTAGACTAATAGTAACTGCCAATAGAAAAGTCATGAAATCGTTATAAACACAGCAATTTTTTTTTTCTGTGGCATTGTTTTCATTATTTATATACGATAAAAATATAGTTTTCAAGTATGCTGTGGGTAAAAGTGTTCAATATCAGAGATAGAGCGTATGAAAATAAAAAAGTGGACATAGAGGACAACCTCTAACGGCGAAAGTCTGTTTTATTCATCGCGATCTTCAGGCCATGAGTGTTGTGTTTTAACTCATCTATTCTATAAAGTTGAAATAGTTGCGGATCCGAATGTGTTATTTGTAGCTATGTTATAATGTTTACTTTGACTTTTTACTCAATCATCAGCAATCATCAGCTTCTTATTTAAAACACAATCAATCAACACCTGGTGATTGCGTTTGCTCCCTGTGGGTAAAAAAATATGTAATTATTAGTATAAATTATAGCTTTGTTATTATTCAACGTGTGCAATTTTATTAGCACCAACACTTAATGTCATACAATATATATACACAGCGATATCCATGTATGTATGCGTCCATCGTGTGTGTTTGTTTGCGTGTCTTTGTGTGTGTGTGTTTGTGTGCGTCTCTGTGAAAAAAAAACAATATGTATATAGACAAAAAGAAAACTTATCTTAGCGGACTCGTTTCATCCTCTGATAGACTTTATCAAAGCAAATGTAAGGATTTTATTTTGCAACAGAAGAAAAAATGGCGTAAGGTTTTAAATGTTTTACATTTTTAATGAGCGTTCTTTAATTTCAAACATTTTGAAATCGTAACGATATTTTCACTTCTCTTTATAAATACCCGTTGCAAAATAACATCGTTACATTTGCCTAGATAAATCCCACCTGAAGACAAAAAACGGCAGCAAATAATAATGCTTATTTTAAAACGTACTAAAAATCACTCAATGATCTCTCTCTGATTTTAATAAAATTTTTCAGTGAATGAGATAGACAAAGTTTTATTTTTTTTTTGCTTAGTTTATCTAATTTACAAATACAAATGCATATACATTTTTTTAAATTATCAGAGAACTTTCAAATAATCAAATTTGCATTGTGAATTCTCCATGACATTTATCAGAGGAAATAACAGGTCAAAGTTTCTCTTAAGTCAGGTGGCAGTTGCAATAGGAAGTAATATCTGGCTTGACGCATGAGGGGAAATGAGTTATTGCACCCCACGAGAGCCATAGAAACAAAGTAAACTACTCAGAATTAATTCCACATTCATCGAGGGAGTTCAGAATGTTTCAGTAATTATTATTGTCTCGTGTGTTTTCGTCAAACTCATTAGCCATTTTCAAAGATGGCTTACGGCCATATCACGTTGAAATATCTGATCAATAAAGTTAAGCAACGTTAAATGTATAGCCATCAACATGACTGACGCTAGACTCCAAGGGAGCAACACATTGCGCCTTCTTAGCCTCACCTTTTCCAAGGAAAAGTGGAACGTCCACTTCAAATCAATAACTGCATCTACTGCAAGGAAAGTTGGCTTATTGTGTAGCGTCAGAAAATATTTCCCATCGGAATCAATCTTGTACAATGACAAATCTACCATTCGTCCTGTGGATTGAATAATGTTTCCATATCTAGTGTGGGGCTCCTGCTGTTGATATAGAAGTTCTTGGCAAAATCCAAAGAAGAATCTGTTATGTAATAGATCATGGCCTGTCATCTCGACTTCAGTCACTTTCTCACTGACGTGACGTGGCTTCTCACTGACTTTTCTACATATATTTTCATGGCAACTACTTTGAGATATTTTTACTGCTACGCCGAATACATTATTTGAAGCGTTTCACTAGGTTGACATATAGGTACCATTCTTTTACTGTTGAAATAATTAAATGTAACCGCCACTTCTACTCCAGCAGTTTCTTTTCTCAAACTTCCCAACTGTGTCACTCCCTTCTGTTTACTACCCTGATAACTACAATCTTCAAAAATGTAAATGCAACATCAATCACTATCTTCTGACTTCTTGAATCCCGTTCATCTTTTGCCCTTTCCTCAATTCTTCCTATTCTCAATGTTTTATTTTCACTTTCAATTTCACTCCCTTTACAACCCTGGGTATTGGTGTCATTCCCGCCTTGCGTTGGCTGAAATATGAAGAAAAAGAAGAAAGAAATTCTGGTATTTTTATTTTGTATTCCAATTGAAAAACCGTAAATATTACTTTATTTATGAAATGGACAAAGTCCGACCATTAATTTTAAGAGCGTTCGGTTAGCAAGGTCGAGTTCACTGTCTTTAAACTTCCATCTTCCATGAATCTCTCACGTACATTCATATCTACTCAAAACGTATCCAAATGTAAACAAATGACGTCACACATTATGAAGGCACATCAAGCTAAACGACGGTTTCGTGAAACTGTGAAAAGACGCGTCGTCTCTCCTTAAATTCGATACGCCATAATTAATATTAACGTTTGTTTAACAAGTCGATTGTACGTGAAACCTGATTAACCAACAAAAATCAAACAAAAAAAAAAAAACTATATTTCTTACATCTTTTTCTCTATATCACATTCTCTGATGAAGCTTTAATAAAATTGAAACATGTAAGATTGATAAACGTTTCTTATTAAGTCTTTATCTTATAAATCTGTCATTTAATTCAATTTAATTTTAATAATTATATTGAGGTTTTTAGCTCTTGTTTTTGAAACATGTGAACTCTTATGTAGCGAAGGAATCATATTTTTTAGAAAATAAGTATAATAATATATATATATATATATATATATATATATATATATATATATTGCATGGAATTCTTCCATGTAAACAAAAACAGACTATCATTATTGACTTGTCCGTGTATTTTTTAATATATTGTAATGTAATTGTCATCTTTGATAATGGTTTTTGTATGCCGAAAGCTTAGATAGCATTAAAAAAATATGTATCAATATTGTGATTTTTCTTTCTTCTGTTAATGATAATGTTAGTAAGCTTATCAGACAATATGAAAAGAATTTACATAAAATTACATATATTATTTTAATGAAACATGTATCAATTAAAAAATGCTGCCTAAATACACACAATATATATATATATATATATATATATATATTATAATTTTATCTTATCGACAAAAAACATTTACTCAGTACAAAGATGCAACTTCGTTTTAGTGCATTTCAGCTGCACTTCGACGGGTGAGAATCGAAAATGGTTATAAAAAATCCTGCTTGAAGGCAAACCATATGTGAAACATCACTTTTTTTTCCCATTTGAGAAGAAAAATCTACATAAAAAGAAAAGGTGATGGAGTGAAACAATTCTAAATAATTATCGCTTTACTATCGGTATCGAGCCCTCTTTTGATTAACGCTGTGAACGTTGGAATTTATATATTATTTTCTTTCTCAATACATTCGAATATATATATATATATATATATATATATATATATATATATATATATATATATATATGTGTGTGTACGTATGTATATATATATATATATATATATATATTACTGTGAAGCGAAGAATCAATATTTTAATTCAGTTAATTTATAATATATATATATAGGTATTTATGGGTTAAAGTGTTCAGTATCATAGATAGAGTTTATATAAATATAAAAGTGAACCCGTCAGGCCATGTATGTGTTTAAGCATGAAACAGACAGGTTTTGAACTATGTTTTATTTTGTTGAAGTATGCCTTTATTAAATCAAGTGTGAATTTTTGGCAACCACATGCAATTTACCGAGAGAATGTTTGCATATCATACTATCGAGTAATCCCAGCCCTCCCCAAAGTCAATATTACAATAAACAAATATTTTGCTGATATTTTTTCTTATTCTTATTTAAATTCCTGGAGCTATCCCTAAAAATATCTTCCTCGTTTACCCTCATTAAAAAATTATCTGTTCATGATCATTTATGCTAATTTTAAATTCTTTCATTTCTTGGGCCTTTGAAAACTTTGAAAACTTATATGGGGCTGCTGTACATGTAATTAATCTCCCTTTAGCAGGAACAGAACAGTAATAACTCTGGATACAAAGCAAACAAAGAAAATGTTTAGTAATCTATTCTACATGGTTTATATCATTCCCTTTGAAAGAAGAAAAACAATGAGTTGAAGGGTATCTTCAATATTGGAAAATAATTTTAATGATGAGATCGGTATAGATTTCAGATTAGATAAATGTGCAAAAGTAAAATTCAAGTAAGGGAAAATTACAGAAGCACACACATTAGATCTTGATTGCGTCACAAAGATTAGGGAACTGGAACAAGAACAAGCCTATAAATGTCTAGGAGTTGGCGAAGGAGACGGAATACATCAGATCCAAATGTAGGAGAACGCAAGAAAAGAATGCTACAGGTGTATGCGTTTCATGTTAAATACAGAGTTGAATTCACAGAATTGAATATCAGCCATAATCACCTTCACTGCCCCTTTAGTGTAATACAGTTTCAACATCCTTAACTGGACCATAGCTGACATTAAGCGAATCGATATCAAAACGAGAAAGCTTCTCACTTGCAACCTCATGCATCATCCCAAGGCTGATTTTGATCGTCTGTATGTGTCAAGATCCGAAGGAGGCAATGGGTTAGTTCAACTACAACTATCTTACAAAAGCATAACAATCGGCTTTCAAAGGTACCTGAAGACCGAATGATGATCTGTATCAAAAACATGAAAGAAGTAAGCAACAAAGCCATCAAAAACTAATTTCAATTGGGTGTAGTAAAGCAAATAAACTATAATACACTTATCGCAGCGAAAAAAAAACTAAAAAAGAAAGCAAAAGTAGTAGCAATTGTAGAAACGATAGCACGATAAACATCTTCATGGTCCAAACTCTGTCATTACCAAACAATTTGATGTAGACAAACACCGTACCCATCAGTAATTATGTAGTGCAGGGTTAAAAGTGACATACCAACACTTCTTTGGGTCATTTAATACTTAAATCTAATTTGTATTCAATTTTATGGCTTCAGCTAAATGAATTTTGAACTCAACTGTGTATCTTCAACTACAGATAAAATGTATTGCTGGTAAGTTATAAATAAAATGTATTGCTAGTCATTAGTCCTCATTATATTATTTGTTTTGCATACGTGGCATACTTAATTTAATTAATTTTCATTGACATTACATAATTTTTTCTTTAAAACCAATTCCGTTATATTTCACTCACCATTAACTTATTTTGTTTACTATAAAACATTGAAAATAAATGTTAAACTTGATTTCAGTTTGTTTTATTTTAATCTAAATATAATCCCTGATATCCGGACTTTGTAACCAATTCCTCATATCCGGAAGGCCATCTTAGTCCGGTTGTAAGAGATTCTACTGTATTATTACATCCATTCTCGAGGTCAGTGTGTTTCGGTGCACTCGAGCGCATTTATGAGCCACAATTTAACAAAAGAGTAATTTATGAAGAACTTTTAAATTTAAAAACTTATTTATTAAAAAAGGCTAGAGGCACTCGTCATGTGCTGAAAAAGAAATGCGTTTTTTTTTTCAGAAGACATCTTTATAATTTTCCTATTTTCAAATTTCATGACTAATTTATCTTCATTATGATTTAAATTTTGCCTCAGAGTTTTAGCTATTCTAAATAATTACCCTGAAAAAAAAGAAAGGTTGAAAAACATTTCCTTCCACTGCAAAAGGAGAATCAATTCATAGCGCTTGAGGAGACCGATAAATTAGAAAAAAATAGATGAACTGTTTGCCCTTTCGTTAAATATACGCGTGGTACACCGACTTAAAATTTGCCATCCATTCGAGGTTTCGTCACAATCATGTTCTTTTGAATTTCCTTGTTTATTGTGACCGTGTGAACTCTGGAAAATAGTTTCTTTAGAAGATTTTATATCATACAATGTTCAACTCAGTTACAATGAGCTTTCGCCAGCGACTAGCCTGTTTAATATTACCGTTTTTTACGATAACTCCAATGTTGTTATTTTTCTTTTATTTCCATAATCTTTTGCACGAATACAAGCCATTAGCGTGAAATTAACATAAGTAAAAGCAGATTTCCTGAAAAACAGAAATTTCAAATCAGTTACATATCACCCAAATAGTTCAAATATACACATCACAATCATATCCGGGATTCCGGATAGGAGACACTCCGGATATGAGGGATTCTACTGTAACGGTAAACCTCTAAAATAAGAGTTTTTGTTTTATTTTTCTACTTGGATGGGATTTGTATCTTATCAAATCTAGCAACTCTTGCTTGATTCTGTTTTTAAAGCATATTTCCATTTTATGCTGTCCTAAAATTATGCTCAGTTCTAGGTTACCGTACTCCTGATAGTACCTCCCCAATTGTAGGAGGGGCGACTGTGAATTTCTGGACGTCATTCAAGGAGTAATGTCAAGTAGTGCAGCGATGTTTTTGTTTCAAATCTCATATACTCAGCATTGTGAGATATCATCCCGTTAGTAATGACATATATGCCAAAAATATTTATTAGAGAATTTCTTGGATGAGAATTTGTCATTATTTACACTATCTACAGGCAGACTATTGTCTTTATATTTGTTGCTGTTATTACAACGTTTCGGACGTTGAGCCATGCAACTTTCATCAGGGAGTTCTGAACTGTGCGGTTTATTTTATCTACGGCGCTATATTTTTTCGTCCTACAACCCATGTCTAGGTATATCATCTATTTTTTTTAATTTAGTACTTCTCCATTTCCACTGAATCCAAGTAAATACTGGGCGGCCGGGAAATCGAAGTCACAATTACTATGTAAGAAAATTAAGGAACCATCGCTTTTATACACTAGATTATTTTTTAATAACATAAGGCCAGTAAGAAAGTTGACTTTTTCCGTGCTTTTAGAAAATTAACATTGAACTCTACTGTTACTACCAAAGATTAGATGCATACCTTTTAGAGCATGTAGTTTTAAATATCGTCTGCAAAAAATGTAGAAAAATACGTAATCTCCGCAGATTTTTGCTTACAAACTGACTTCAAACGTTTACTATTTCAGAATAAATCTAAATAAAATTGATATTTTTGTATTAGATCCATTGAACAGGACGATTTCATTTTCTCATTCGATTTTATTAGAAGAGGGTCAAACGTGGCAGCTTAGATTCTAAGAGGCAGCGGGAGGAACACATGTCTCACGTTTTACCCAGCATTTCTCTACGGGTGGTCTTAATTGATCCCTCAACTTGGTTGTGGGAAGTGTAGCGGCGCTTCAAATTTCTTGCGGCTTTCTTCTGAATTCGCTTCATTTTGGACTTATATTCAAAACCTAGACAAAGGCAATCCATCACTGCCAGAATACAACGCCTAAAAAAGAACTCATGTCAGTAACTGACCATTCTGGCTCTGGCCTTCGCGTTCTGTAACAAAGATAATTCATATCAGAAGTGTAAATTTATTATAGCATTGATTTAAACTAAAATCAATTTATCGTTTAGTAAATTTCGTATCGATCGGGGTCTGTGTATTTTTTCTTTCTGTTCATCGATCTACAGCGCAAGGATCTCCTGTCTCTGCAACCCGTGGCCTAGTTTCAAGACTTGGTAAATTCTGAATTTCGAATGCGTCTAAAAGGCTGACACATGGCTTACTGCAACAGCACCGTCTTCCTGCTATTATAAATCTCAATGTCTTCTTGTCTTCTCAGAATATCTCTTTAAAATAAAATAGTCTATATAGCTGTTTATTTCATACATAAATGTTATCCTTTTCAAACACTTTTAATCAAATTAAAGCATACACGCACTCACACACAAACACACACACACACAAACACACACACACACATATATATATATACATATATATATATATATATATATATATATATATATATATATACACTGCGTGCCAAATTATTATCAAGATAACTTTTTTCTAATATTTCATAAACCGTCGAATCAATTGAGAGAAAATTTTCACACAATATTGGCAACACTGACCTGCGCAATCACTGAAATTTTCGTACTGATCTGCGCAATGTAAACAAACTGGCGCCATATTTGTTATCTGCGCGGTGATTTGAGCGTGCCAAATTATTAGAAAGGTTTTGGACAATTCCCAGAATTGAGCAAACAAAACGTTTATTAATGTTGCACGTGAATGTTTATGATCAAAAGAAGCTAATAAATAAGATAATCAAACAAATAATAACAGATACAAAGGCACAGTTTTAAACAAATTAATAGGGAATGTGATTTTCCTGTCTTGAAATTACTTGAAGAAGTCGATGATTCATAGAGTTTGTTAATTGTAGGATGTCATCTGCTGTAATGCCGCGAGATATGTCAAGAATTGCTTCCCACAACTCAGCGTTGCTCCTGAATTGTCGTCCGTTGGCTTACAGTCTTTGCTTCATGATGCTCCAAAGGTTTTCGATTGGGTTTAAATCCGGAGAATTTGCTGGCCCCTTCATTTTTCGAGGTTCATCGAAGCCTTACTGTTTCAAATATTCAGTAGTCGTGTGAGCAGCATGTGAGGGAGCATTATCTTGCATAATAAAAATGGCCCTTCTGAAGGCAAATCTTTGCTTTTTCAACCACAGTTCAAGATGCTTCTTCATAAACGCTATGTATGCATCAGCAGTCATTTTGACGCCATCTGGTACTCCCCTCGGGCGCACTAATGTCTTTCCAATAATACCACCCCAGGTCATTATGCCTCCACCGCCTTGTTGGCGTCTCAAACGCTGATGGCGATTCTGTCCGTTCATTACCCACCTTTTGCACCATCTGTCTGGCCCACCAAGTGTTGCTCGAGTTTCGTCTGTGAACAAAACTTTAGAGAAGTCAATCTTCATATTGTCCTCGGCCCATTTCAGTTGATTTTGAATGGGGCTTCTCGTCAACGGAGGCTTCGATACAGGTTGGACTGTTGTTGCTATTTCCCTCAGATACCGACACCGAGTAATTTTAGACACATTAGGATTCCCAATGCGACTGAAAAGCTCTTGACTGGTAAGTCCAGGGTTCTTCGTGGCCTCTCGTTTAATTCATGACATGAGACGACGTGAAATAACCCTCGGCTTGCCTTTATCTGTCCTTTTGCATACTTGTGTAGGGTCGGCGGTGAACTTTTTCGCTGTTTGATGACACCTCCCTAACATTTTAAGAATTTCTAGAGTAGATTAACCTTTTGAGCGTTCTGAGGTGATAGTTTTCTTTTCAGCATCACTTAAACTGCTTTTACGGCCCATCTTTTCACTAAATTCTTACACTTTTCTAATAATTTGGCACGCTCAAATCACCGGACTGATAACAAATATGGCGCCAGTTTTTTTACATTGCGCAAATCAGTAGGAAATTTCAGTGATTGCGCAAGTCAGTGTTGTCAACATTGTGTGAATTGAGTGGACAGTTTTTGAAATATTAGAAAAATAGTTATCTCGATAATAATTTGGCACGCAGTGTATATGCATACATACACTTATATACAAATGCACAATCATAAGCATACACATATATTCAAAAATACTACTCTTATTTTTCTTCTTCTTCTTCTTCTTCTTCTTCTTCTTCTTCTTCTTCTGTTTTAATGCTTATATGGATCGCTTGTTAATTCACTTTATTCAACCAAAGAGGAAGGCAAAAGCCACCGAGCGATAAGCAGTGCTGAATCTTTGGAAGCAATCTTCGGGAAGCGTAGAAAATTAGAAAAATAGTTTACTGGGGCAGCAGATCAATATTTAAACAAATCTTATTAAATATAACAGACAATGAATGTCTATTATGTCGGATCAGGAGCCGTTCTAACGTTCGTAGCTTCTTTAATTTCGGGTGAAAATAAAAACAAAAATTCTCCAAATTTTGGATATTTTTATTAAGCTGGTCCTTGATCTAATTTTTCGGTTCGCATGAGCCATCTTCAGGATGGTTATACGGACATTTTAACAAAGATATTCACCATGGAAGATATTATTTTATTATGTTGACATAGAAGATTGCTATGCGACGATAGCGGTTGCGGAAGGGCAGACGTAGGTCGTAAGTTCAAAATACGGTTCTATGATGTCATAGCACACGAGAGGCCAAAATATTAACAGCAGAACCATGTAATGTGTTGTGATGTGTTGTCTATCATCTTCCCTTTCAAGAATGCGCTTCCGAGGTCTCCTCTAGGGTAAAAGCTGGAATCGAGGCTTTCATCCTTGCAAGGAAATATAAGGTTAAATCACGCTCATCCCCTTTGTTCTTTGCTACTTGCTCAACAACCATTGCTCACAGGAATCACTTCTTCCGCCTGTACCGTAATGACACGTCATATTGCAACAAATGTCTCTTTGTCTCAGCCCGTAATGAGCGCAAGTGTGTCCTCAATGAAGCAAAGTAAACTATTTGCTGACAGAATGAAACAACGGAGTGCATTTTGCAAATCCGGCTCCCAAGATTATTGGCGTCTCTGCAAAAGCGTATTAAACAACAGCAAACCCACAATACTTCCTTTGTTCAACCAATTTGAGGTCCTGACTTCCTCAGCCGATAAGGCCGAGTTCTTTGCTCGGAAATTCTCATCCAATTCAACGGTCGACTCGTCTGTTGTACCCACACCAGATTTCCTCTCTGGAATTGAGGCTCTGTTGAGCGAGATGCACATAAGCCCATCGTTGGTATTGGGCATCATCTCTAAATTAGACTCCCATAAGCCTAGCAGTGCGGACGGGATACCAGTCATTCTCCTGAGGAAATGTACTCCTGAACTGGCTACTGTCCTCCCCAAACTATACAACTATTGCTTCAACGACACCGGCTTTCCCTCCTGTTGGAAGTCGACATCTGATGTCACTGACTTTAAGAACTCTGACGACACTTGTAACCCATTTAACTACTGTCCTATTAGTCTCAGACCAATTTGAAGCTTTAATCAACGCCGAAGTGCTTAAGCAGTTTACATCCCATGATCTTCTTTCTGACAAGCAATATGATTTCCGCTTTGCCCGATCTACAGCTGATGTGCTCACGGCCATAAGTGAATTCAAAAACACAAAAACGGAGAAGCTCGTGCTGTGGCTCTAGATATCTCTAAAGCGTTTGATAGGGTTTGGCAAGCTAGCCTCCTTAACAAGCTGAAGGGATACGGTATTTCAGAACGATAATTTGACTTAATAAAATCATTCCTCTCAAACCGTGTAATGAAGGTCGTCCTTAACGGGTTCTCCTCCAATACCTTTATCACGTACGCAGGTGTTCTCCAAAGCTCTATCCTGGGTCCTACACTGTTCCTTATCATCATTAACGATCTCCCCGATGTCATCAGTTCAGAAGTAGGCATCTATGAAGACGATACCGCTATTTATTTCTGCCTAAATAGCAACTCTGGTATCGCTGACAAAACTAACCTGGCCGTTGGTCTCGAAAAGAAACTCAAATCGGTTGATTGGAACAGGATATGGCTGTTAAAATTTAATGCCTCAAAAACAAAACTGCTCTCTATTACCCACCACAGAGAACCCGCCCTGTCTCTCATTAGAATGTCTGATGCTCAACTCCGCGAGAGCACCTCTTCGCGACTGCTGGATCCCACACTGTCTGCTGACCTGTGATGAAACAAATACATTGAAACAATACCTTCATCAACCGCAAGGATAGTTTGTTATCTGTGTTGCGTCAGAAAGTTTTTTCTCGTTCGAGTCCATCTTTCAAATCTATAAATCAACCATTCGCCCTTGCGTGGAATATTGCTGCCACATATGGTCTGCAGCCTCCGCTCTTCGTCTTAGGGTACACGACAAAATCTAGAGACGGATATGCAATGTGGTTGGCCCT
Source organism: Acanthosepion pharaonis (assembly GCA_903632075.3). Taxonomy (NCBI): domain Eukaryota; kingdom Metazoa; phylum Mollusca; class Cephalopoda; order Sepiida; family Sepiidae; genus Acanthosepion; species Acanthosepion pharaonis. The sequence goes on from CAHIKZ030001250.1 coordinate 379,737, forward strand.
AATCTGGCATCGCCTTTACAGTCGTTCCCTCACAGGACATGCCATCGACTCCTTTTGTCTTTTCAACAAATAATTTCAGGGTAACTGCTCTGACGATCTATTTTCGCTAGTTCCCGAACTGCATGGATTTAAACGTGCTACTAGGTCGGCATCTCAGTTTCAACCTTTCACTGTCGAAAGGGCTAAATGTAGCCGTTTCTTCTACTCCAATAGCTTCATGTCTCGCACTTCTCGTCTGTGGAACTCCCTTCCGCTTGCTTCCCTGATAGCTATAATCACCGACTATTCAAATGTAATGTCAAGCGACATCGCCATATGCCTTGATCTATTCACTGTCCTTCTCTTCATCCTTTCCTTTTTCACGTCGCTTTACTCTTGCTCCCACTCTCTGTAACCCCTTGCATGTTACTGGCACTCCTGCCTTGCTTGGGGTGAAAAGATAAAAAAAGAATTATCTTCAGCGTAACATAACACACACGCGCACACACGCGCACACATACGCGCGTGCACACATATATTTGGAGATTGAAGTCAATACCTAGAAGCGGTAATCTATTTCATGTTTCAGCAGGATCGGGTTTACCTCATTGTCCATTTATATATATATATATATATATATATATATATATATATACGATGCGATGAGAACGAAAGTAATATATAATTTACAACGTTCACAGCGGCCTCGATATCGATAGTAGAGCAATAATTATTTATTTCTTATAATTTTATCATATACACAAAACCATTTTACTCACTACAAAGATGCAACTTGGTCTCAGTGCATTTCAACTGCACTTCGACGGGTGAGAATCGAAAATGGTTATGAACAATACTGCTTGTAGGCAAGCCGTGTACGTATATACGTATACGTATATTTTCGATTCTCACCGGTCGAAGTGCAGTTGAAATGCACTGAAACCAAGTTGCATCTTTGTAGTGAGTAAAATGGTTTTGTCTATATGATAAAAATATAATATATATATATATATATATATATGTTACTGTTTTTGGATACTTATGTGCTAGTGAGGCAACCAAAATGAGCTGTCTCATTTTATAGTCCACCAAGAGAAGGGTTAACCAATCATAAAGGTCAAAATATTCAATCCGACGTGTATAAAGGTAGCCATTTTGTTTTTTCTACAAAAATATCTTCACTGCCAACCTCTGATATCGAAGACCTGAAGAATTCCTGAACAGCTGCTACTAGTAATATAGGCGTTGTTCCATTGAACACATTACGTACTGCACTGGATTCTATATTCAAAGACTACGGCGAAATGTCCAACATTATATATATATATATATATATATATATATATATATATATATATATATATATATATTTATATATATATATAAGGAAAGGGAAAGGGAAATTGAGGGGAGAGCAGCTGCAAATTTAGTCTTCAACGAAAATCTAAGAATAATGATGTATTAAACTTCTTTTTCCAATAAAATAAAATCCGGAACAAGCTTAGGATTCTACTTTAGAGCACTCAAAATTTACAGCCCTCAGTATTTACACGGAAAGGAGAAATAATATATGGAAAATATTTTCAAGACCTTCCAATACCCTATTTCATATTCGTAAAATATTCCAAAACAGAAAAGCCTCCTGACAAACCCAGCGAGATAAAAAGTATATTGTTCTACCAAGTAACTCTAATTCTACTACTATCAAAAGGAATTTATCTTGACTCAGCAGAAAGTTTTTCAACTACATCAAAAACAATAAAAGACTTAATCAATACAAAACAAAAGAATGAGTCAAAACTTGAAGGAGGAATTTATCAGTAGCAAGGATTGACTGAAAGAATGTATTGGAGAGGCGTCAAGAAGTATAAAAGATTATATGAGCATGAAAGAGACATTTTAAAAAATAAAACATTAAACGCATTAGTTGCTCACCGTAACGAGACTGACTACACTTTTAACATAAAAATGCAACACTAATTAAAAGAAAATGTAATTCACTTATACGAAAATGTATAGTGCTTTAATCGCTTGTCCATCCACAGTAAATTTACGTCCAGGTTCTTAAAATATTTTACCGTTCTTGGTAGATGTTCGATTATCACAATGTGTGATATTTAATAACAAAGACGATTTATACAAAGAGAAAAAGTATCTAAATGAACTTGGCTTAATTTTCTATCCAAAACACCTAAATATTTTTTTTAATTTCTTAATTTAAATTCCCAGCGTCTCTTCGTTCGAGCGCATGCGTAGTCGCATCAACGTAAATAAACCTAGCCCGATGAAGTCCTCAGGGACGAAATACTTTCCCCAGTTTACCATACATATTTCCTCCATACATATATATATATATATATATATATGTGTGTGTGTGTGTGTGTGTGTGTGTGTGTGTGTGTGTGTGTGTGTGTCTTCATCGCAAAGCACCCTCACCACTTGTCCATTAACTTGAGATAATCCATTATTGACATAATTCAACACATTATACAGAAAACCCTGTATGGTAATAGTACTTGGAGTGAAGATGGCGCTGAAGCGTGAATATCACATTCACTTTGTAGAATTTGCTCCTATGTCCCTATTTCTAAGAAATCTTCCCATGTAAATGAAGCAAATACTATCTATCTATCTATCTATATATATATATATATATATGTGTGTGTGTGTGTGTGTGTATATATATATATATATATCTTACTTATTATAAAACGCAGGTTGTGTGTGTGTGTGTGTGTGTCTGTAACGTTTATATGTTGGATCGAATTTCCTACATTTTTTAGCC